>CAXKWD010000006.1:175928380-176235893 GCA_964059195.1 Ectobius pallidus | reverse complement strand
ATACTTTAATGTTGAAATAATATATACTACTAATCATACAAGAGTTGAGCAGAACAAAATCAACAATTTTACTGAAAAAAAAAACCACTAGTGAGAACACTGAGGGCGGGCACAATCGTTCACAAGTTTGTCAAAATCAATTCTTGTCGAGGTGGTGGCCACTTTAAGCAAATCTTGAAGATGGTTGTCTGTAAGTCTGTTACGGTGAGTTGATTTTATAAATTTCATCGAGGAAAAAGTGCTCTCACAAATGTAGGTGCTTCCAAACATTGAAACAATTTTTTTACCAAAATCACGTAGTTTGGGATATTTGTCCTCAGGCAGCCTACTCCAGAATTCGACACCAGTTTCTGGTCTTTTCTGGAAAACTTGGTCACTTTGCAAATCACAGAGCTCCAACTGTAGGTCGTCATCTTGCTGGGAAATGTCACATGTCATGGGATTGTTGAATAAGAAGAGATGTGGTCGCAGTTCATTAAAATCCAAAAATCGTTCATTGAATGACTCCAAAAGCATATTCAATTTCGGTATGCAAAAACTGAAATCACTGGTTGGAATTTCTTCCATAATTTCTTTGCACGATGGGAAATGTACTAGATTAGCTTTTTCTAGGCTTGATATGAAAACCTTAAGTTTATTTACAAATCCATCTAAGTGTCCAACTAACTGAGGTACTGTTTGATTTCGACCTTGCAATTTCAAGTTAAGTTCATTCATGTGGTGACTTATGTCGGTTAAGAAAGCCATATTGCATAAAAACTTAGAATCCAGTAGTTTTTCTTGAACTTCTTTGGAGATAGGCGTATTTATATGTGCATTGAGAAACTCAGCTACCTCTTTTCTTAAAGCGAAGAATCGTTTTAAGCAGTTCCCTTTACTTAGCCAGCGTACTTCTGTGAAGAGTGTCAAGTCTCCATACTCTGCTTCGAGTTCTGTTAGAAAAGCCATGAACTTTCTATGAGTCAATGACCTATTTCCTCCTTTGATCATGTTGACACATTTCATAACTGTTTTCATTGTGTCTTCCATTTCCAGCATTTTCCCACAAAGAGCTTCCTGGTGTATAATACAGTGAAATGATGGACAGCTGATACCAGCCTTTCTTAACAAGCCCACTAGGCCTAGTTGAGAGCCAACCATAGCTTTGGCCCCATCTGTTACAATTGCTGACAACTTTTTTGTTCCTTCACAGCTGTTGAGGGCTTTCATAAGTGCATCAAAAATGTGTTGACCTTTAGTATGACCATGCAGTGACTCTAGAGCCAGTAATTCTTCATTTATCATGAAATTATTGTCTACTGTTCTGATGAAAATTAACAGTTGAGCAGTGTCTGTTAAATCAGTGGACTCATCCAAGGCTAGAGAAAAGTAGGAAGACTCAGAAACAATATTACTTATTACACTGGAAACATGTTTACTTATTTCTTCAATTCTTCTAGTGACAGTCTGTTTTGAAAGTGAGACGTTTTTAAACTCATTACTAAATTTTTCTTCACCAAAAGCTTGAGCCACTTCTATACAGCATTTCTTTACAAACTCACCATCAGTGAAGGGTTTTTTGGCTTTAGCTATCTCTGCACTTACAATATAAGAAGCTAAGAGTGCATTTTTTTGCAAAGTTGTGGATTTATTAAATAGGTTTTTTTGAGCACTAACCTTTTTCTTCAAGTCAGATACAATAGTAAGCCTAGCTTGTCCAGTGTAATCTTTGTACTTAGCTGCATGGTGCTGAGTGTAGTGCCGATTGAGGTTATATTCTTTATGGACAGACAGTACAAGCAAACACACTAAACACTGGGGTTTATTGTCCTTGTTATTTACAAACAGATACTCGGTTTCCCACTTGTCTTGAAACACTCTGTTTTCTTCTGAAACTTTTCCTTTCTTACCCATCGTGAAATAACGTAATTAGGTTTGTAAGTTAAAACTAAACACAGTGATGAAGCACCAGCAGTTTGACAGTAGCTAGCCTCGCGTGCGCACAGTCTTAGTATCTCAGAGTCACTGAGTGTTTTGTTTGGTTCCGAACGCGCAGTTGCCAAACCGTGCAGTCAGTCTTTTCGGAAAGCGTAGTTGCCACACCGTGCGACATCAAACTGGCGTGTTTGCCTTATAGGCCTACTCAAAGTATACTTCCTACTGATTCTCTTAAAGTAATTAAACCTTTATTTTGCTAGTTGTTAAAAAATTTATTATCAGGTCGTAATTATATACAATTTGAACTTAACCTGGACTCTTGTAGGAAATTTTGTATTTTATATTTCTGTTAAAAAATATCTACCGTAATACTTTTAAAAAGTTGTTCGGGGGCCGCATAAAACATAACCGCGGGCCGCAAGCGGCCCGCGGGCCGCCAGTTGGCCATCCCTGTCTTAGAGTATGGTAAACAAATTTCCTAACTAGTTTTTCAGTGCTAAAATAGCGTAAAATGTGATTTTCATTAGTTCAACATTTAAGAATTTCAACATTTCGGGGTGGACATCCGACTTAGGTAACATTTTCTTGTTTACATTGGCATGTCTTAGAGCAGGGATGGCCAACTTCTTTTGCCCAAAGGGCCACTTCCATACTTTCGCTAAAAGCAGGGGCCGCACAAGAACTTAAAGGGAAATTTAGGCTATATAAATTAATGTATAAACAAATGCTATGGATATTGAACATACTTTAATGTTGAAATAATATATACTACTAATCATACAAGAGTTGAGCAGAACAAAATCAACAATTTTACTGAAAAAAAAAACCACTAGTGAGAACACTGAGGGCGGGCACAATCGTTCACAAGTTTGTCAAAATCAATTCTTGTCGAGGTGGTGGCCACTTTAAGCAAATCTTGAAGATGGTTGTCTGTAAGTCTGTTACGGTGAGTTGATTTTATAAATTTCATCGAGGAAAAAGTGCTCTCACAAATGTAGGTGCTTCCAAACATTGAAACAATTTTTTTACCAAAATCACGTAGTTTGGGATATTTGTCCTCAGGCAGCCTACTCCAGAATTCGACACCAGTTTCTGGTCTTTTCTGGAAAACTTGGTCACTTTGCAAATCACAGAGCTCCAACTGTAGGTCGTCATCTTGCTGGGAAATGTCACATGTCATGGGATTGTTGAATAAGAAGAGATGTGGTCGCAGTTCATTAAAATCCAAAAATCGTTCATTGAATGACTCCAAAAGCATATTCAATTTCGGTATGCAAAAACTGAAATCACTGGTTGGAATTTCTTCCATAATTTCTTTGCACGATGGGAAATGTACTAGATTAGCTTTTTCTAGGCTTGATATGAAAACCTTAAGTTTATTTACAAATCCATCTAAGTGTCCAACTAACTGAGGTACTGTTTGATTTCGACCTTGCAATTTCAAGTTAAGTTCATTCATGTGGTGACTTATGTCGGTTAAGAAAGCCATATTGCATAAAAACTTAGAATCCAGTAGTTTTTCTTGAACTTCTTTGGAGATAGGCGTATTTATATGTGCATTGAGAAACTCAGCTACCTCTTTTCTTAAAGCGAAGAATCGTTTTAAGCAGTTCCCTTTACTTAGCCAGCGTACTTCTGTGAAGAGTGTCAAGTCTCCATACTCTGCTTCGAGTTCTGTTAGAAAAGCCATGAACTTTCTATGAGTCAATGACCTATTTCCTCCTTTGATCATGTTGACACATTTCATAACTGTTTTCATTGTGTCTTCCATTTCCAGCATTTTCCCACAAAGAGCTTCCTGGTGTATAATACAGTGAAATGATGGACAGCTGATACCAGCCTTTCTTAACAAGCCCACTAGGCCTAGTTGAGAGCCAACCATAGCTTTGGCCCCATCTGTTACAATTGCTGACAACTTTTTTGTTCCTTCACAGCTGTTGAGGGCTTTCATAAGTGCATCAAAAATGTGTTGACCTTTAGTATGACCATGCAGTGACTCTAGAGCCAGTAATTCTTCATTTATCATGAAATTATTGTCTACTGTTCTGATGAAAATTAACAGTTGAGCAGTGTCTGTTAAATCAGTGGACTCATCCAAGGCTAGAGAAAAGTAGGAAGACTCAGAAACAATATTACTTATTACACTGGAAACATGTTTACTTATTTCTTCAATTCTTCTAGTGACAGTCTGTTTTGAAAGTGAGACGTTTTTAAACTCATTACTAAATTTTTCTTCACCAAAAGCTTGAGCCACTTCTATACAGCATTTCTTTACAAACTCACCATCAGTGAAGGGTTTTTTGGCTTTAGCTATCTCTGCACTTACAATATAAGAAGCTAAGAGTGCATTTTTTTGCAAAGTTGTGGATTTATTAAATAGGTTTTTTTGAGCACTAACCTTTTTCTTCAAGTCAGATACAATAGTAAGCCTAGCTTGTCCAGTGTAATCTTTGTACTTAGCTGCATGGTGCTGAGTGTAGTGCCGATTGAGGTTATATTCTTTATGGACAGACAGTACAAGCAAACACACTAAACACTGGGGTTTATTGTCCTTGTTATTTACAAACAGATACTCGGTTTCCCACTTGTCTTGAAACACTCTGTTTTCTTCTGAAACTTTTCCTTTCTTACCCATCGTGAAATAACGTAATTAGGTTTGTAAGTTAAAACTAAACACAGTGATGAAGCACCAGCAGTTTGACAGTAGCTAGCCTCGCGTGCGCACAGTCTTAGTATCTCAGAGTCACTGAGTGTTTTGTTTGGTTCCGAACGCGCAGTTGCCAAACCGTGCAGTCAGTCTTTTCGGAAAGCGTAGTTGCCACACCGTGCGACATCAAACTGGCGTGTTTGCCTTATAGGCCTACTCAAAGTATACTTCCTACTGATTCTCTTAAAGTAATTAAACCTTTATTTTGCTAGTTGTTAAAAAATTTATTATCAGGTCGTAATTATATACAATTTGAACTTAACCTGGACTCTTGTAGGAAATTTTGTATTTTATATTTCTGTTAAAAAATATCTACCGTAATACTTTTAAAAAGTTGTTCGGGGGCCGCATAAAACATAACCGCGGGCCGCAAGCGGCCCGCGGGCCGCCAGTTGGCCATCCCTGTCTTAGAGTATGGTAAACAAATTTCCTAACTAGTTTTTGTGTGCTAAAATAGCGTAAAATGTGATTTTCATTTGTTCAATATTTAAAAATTTTGTGGGGATGGACCCGTGACCCCCTTTTTGGGTGGTATTCCAAACCCCCCGGCACTTTCGACCCTCCCCGCAATTATTTTCTGGCTACATCATTGTTGCACTTATTATATTATTAATATAATGTTACAAAGGGACCCAAGAAGTTCAAGCGAAAAAAAAATCAATTAATTAAAAAAATTGCCCCCCTAGAAAATATCATATGGGCACCCTTGTCGACAGCCAATTAGGTTGGGGGTGAGCAATGAAGTTTGGGGGGGGGTTAGTCATGAAGTTTGGGGGGTGAGTCATGAAGTTTGGGGGGGGGGCACCCCTGCCTTATGACCTTAAGTAGAAAATCTTCTCGGGTTTGCAGCCAGGTGAGAAGTTTGTTGTGGTCCAACATTTCCGAGGCTGACGCTGCCTCCATCCTCAGGGAATCTGAAGTGTCGAGTTTTCAGATATAGGGGAAATATATACCAACCCGAGTTGGGCGGAGTCGACCAATCAGGGAGTAGCTGTTCTGTTTTCGGTCCTTTTCCGGGCCAAGATGTTCCTTTTACCTTTCAGGTCCTGAATGCATTTGTTCCAGGCCTGGTTGATAGTGAAACCTTCATCCCTGTTGAAGTTTGTGTCTTCCAGTCTAATTTCAATTGCCTCTCTGATGATCTGGTCCCAATAGCATGTTGTCTTGGCGAGTACTGTTGTGACTCACAACTAAATTACCATCACCTCTATTTATATAACCATACATCACAATGCTACCAAATAATGTGTCCATATACTAGAGATGTCACACTCTCTTGTGACATGTAACATCTCATGGTACCATCGCCTTACTTTGGGGAAAAAAAATATGCTCCATCCCTCATATTTACTTATACATCTGAACAACCTAATGCCATGTGATATCAGTTTCTGAAATCAGAGAACAGGAATTGAAGCTGGCATTTAACCTGTTACTTGGCTTTATAACCGTTGTGCCAGTTTTGGAGATGAAGTGTCTGTTCTAGAATCCCTTATCTTTCAAAATGACAAAAGAGGTAATATGACAATTTTTTCAACTATACACTGTACATAGTTCCTGTCTTGTTCCTTATCGTCTGTCTAATCGCCCTCTTTAATAATTTTTGATTTGTGGTATATTACTAAGCAAATGTGAACTGCAGTGCAGTGTTGACTATTCTGTAGCTAGCAAAATTTAATAATTGTTAGTAATTCACTCTAGAAACTCTTATCTTCTTGTCTTCTGTCCAGAAATCTAAAAATAACAATTTAAAAGACAATTATCCTGGCGACTGTATTATATGGATGTGAGACATGGCCCCTTACATAATATGAGTGTGTTGGAAAACAGGGGACTTAGGAAAATATTCAGACCTAAGAGAGATGAAAATGGGGACTGCAGAAAACTGCATAACAACGAGCTTCATGACCTGTACTCGTCACCGGATATAGTGGGTAATTAAATCACGGAGGATGATATGGGCTGGACATGGGGGAGGAAAGACATATCTCAAAAATATTGAATGGGAGACCCAAAGGGAAAGACCACTTGGAAGACCTAGACGTAGATTTAAGGGAAGTAGGATTTGGATGGAGTTAGCACAGAATAGGGTTGAATGGCGGGCTCAGGTAACCACGGCAATGAACCTTCGGGTTCCATAAAATACTGTAGATAATATTCCTTTAGCTTGCTGAGGAATTGTCTATTGTCATTGAGTAAATAAGTAAGTTTCATTTGATATACCCATAATTAAAGAGAAACTGGAAGATACCGTCAGATATTTGTGTTGACTTCAATTGAAACTGTGTCCAGTAGGCCTATTAATTATTTTATTTTACATTTTCTCTCATTTTCTAAGTTTTACCTCTCCTGTTGTAGGGATCTTTATATGGCCCATGCCGCCAGGGTCTTAGAGGACCATGACCTGTCATGACATGGAGGGTCTCCGTGGATGAGTGATCAGCCCAATGGCGGGAACACCTTTGAGACAATATAAACACATAGGCCGAGACACTCTCATGCCAAGCAAGGTGATGGGATCAAGATAATAATGTCCAGGGACTACAAGTGTCTCAAGTTTCCTGACATTCATCTCATACTTACTTACTCAATGGCAATAGACAATTCTTCAGCAAGCTAAAGGAATATTATCTATCTTATGGAACCCGAAGGTTCATTGCTGCGCTTACCTGAGCCCGCCATTCAACCCTATTCTGTGTTAACTCTATCCAGTAATCCCTCCCACATCATACTTCCCTTAAATCTATTCTAATATTGTTCTCCCACCTACGTCTAGGTCTTCCAAGTAGTCTTTTCCCTTCGGGTCTCCCAGTCAATACTTTTGAGATATGTCTTTGCTCCCTTATTCCATCCTCCGTGATTTAATTACCCTTACTATATTCGGTGAAGGGTACAGGTCATGAAGCTCGTCATTATGCAGTTTTATCTCTCTTAGGCCCAAATATTTTCCTAAGCCCCCTGTTTTCGAACTCTCAGCTTATGTTCTTTTCGACCAGTAAGCGACCATGTGTCACATCCACGTAATACAACCAGCAGGATAATTGTCTTACAAATCTTATTTTTTAATTTCTGGACAGAAGACAAGAGTTTCTGAACTGCATAAAAACAAGCATTTCCTTATTTGAATCTACACTTCACTTCTGCCTTAACATTCGTCTCACAAGTGAGGAAAATCCTTCCAAACATGTCTGGACTGGGCCCACTGCATGAGAGCTAACACATTCTCTATGCTACAGCGGTGAACTGATTTTTATATAAAGACATAATCTGCTACACATCATAGGAAGTGGAGTTTAAGCAAGTGATCCATTCCTGTCTAAAAATTACTTCCTTAAAAATGTTCAGTGTCCTCGGTCGGATTCATTGAAAAAAATCTGGTAACTTAATGAGTTCAGGGTGGACACTACTGACTGACAACTATTGAAGTTGTGACCTTGGATATATCTTTACATGGCCTCCACTAATCTACACAATGAACCTGAAGATGATGATAAAGAACTGCAGTATCAGAGAGATATGATGTCCCAGCTATCACCGATCAAGAGAAGATAACTGTTGTTAAGTGGGATTCCTTGTAGATTAACTAAGCAAATGACACAGCCAATGTAGACATTTGGATAATTGTACTGAATAAAATACAATACAAGTCATTAGAATGAAGACTAATTGGGAAAATGACATTATACAGTGTCCGGCAGAGAAACCTGATGGTTTTTAAATTGAAATTACAACAAAACTGTATCGTTTGCGTATATTATTTTATTTCAGAATTACCATACATCTCAAAGTATTTTACCTACACCAATTACTTTTTGAAAATTATGTCCCTAATTCAATCCACAAAGCTAAATAAGCCCATTACATCAAAATTATTATTACGGTCTTGTGAAAAGTTGGAATCAGCCAAAACTTCGTAGTGTCATAACTCATTGTCGCCAGTACATCTTGTGCTTGCGCATTCAAATAAAAAACAATTGCGAAACTTAGTTATGAAACCTACGTGTAAACAAGATTGCATCAGTTTTGCCGCCATTTCAACATTCATCAAAATGAGAATATTCCATGTCGGAATACCCTACTGTTGTGGGTGGCAATTGTTTTCTACTTGAATGCGCAAGCGCAAGATGCACTGGCGACAACGAGTTACGACACTATGCAGTTTCGGCTGGTTCCAACTTTTCACTAAACCATAATAATAATTTTGATGTAATGGACTTGTTTAGCTTTATGGATTGAAGTAGGAACACAATTTTCAAAAAGTAATTGATGTAAGTAAAATACTTTGAGATGCATTGTAATTCTAAAATAAAATAATGTACGCAAACGATACAGTTTTGTCGTAATTTCAATTTACAAACCGTCAGGTTTCTCTGCTGGACCCTGAATATAACAGTAGGTGCAGTGGAGGGACAAAAGGAAAATCAAGACATGGAACAGATGGAGAGATCTGATTGGCATGGGCTTTTCATGGTGAATCCTATATTTGGGAGTGAAAGAGGACAATGTTGGCTAAGCTGTAGACTGCCATCTCTACTGAAGTTTTCTTGAGTCTGTCTGGATTTCCAAGGCCTCTGCTTCAAAACGACTTCAGTAGTATCATTAGCTTGCTCTTATGCAATCTTCTGGGAGCTCGGTTATATAGGAGAGGCAGGGAATGCTAGGTGGAAAGGGGGACCAATAAGAAAACCGGAACAAATAGACGGAGAGCTCTGATAGGTTGGAAAGGAAAAACAGAATTTAATAGTGGTATGAGATGTGAAATTGGCCCTTTTTCAAGGTCAATACTTTATTTGGGAGTGAGAGAGGCAATCTCTATTGTAGTTTTGGTCTTTGGATTGGATTTCCAAGACCTCTGCCTCTCCAGGATCTTGGCCTGAACCGTTAGGAACACCGGGAAAGTCTCAGGTAGCACACAGCTAGGACATCATAGGCAATGACTACGTTTATTTTCAACAAGTTTATTATTCACAGAATTCCAGCAAGTGGTCTCGACATATAAACAGTCTGTCTTTTGTGTATATTTAAATAAATTTTAGTTTATAACACTGTCTTTTTCTTATGCAAGTCGGAAGTACTGAACACAGTTCAGAATTTGTTAAGGAATCAGTAATTGAATTTTATGTAAAAATAGTATTGGAAATATGCTTCAATTTCAGCAAAAATAACAAAAATATCTGTTACCCGTTACCATAATGAAATCCCAAAACCCCAATGAGCAAATAAAGACGAGAGATAGTTTGTGCATCTCTTGCCAGAAGAGAATGGGAGACACTTAGAATCTGCCCTAAGGAATCTAAAACCAAACTGTGGAAGTTCAAATCAACTTTCAGATTGGATCTTTTTTACAGATTTACATTGATGCTTTGCTATTATAATATTTATACCAAGTTACAGCATAGACGGCTACTCAATACTGTTGTCGGGGCTTGTACAATAAATAAGAATAAGGAACCTATTTTATTTTGTAGAAAAAAACTCTCAAAGTTCTGTCCCGTGACACTCTCTAGATGAATGGCAAATATCATTATCACCTTAGAGGTACAGTGATACCTCAAGATACGAGTTTAATTCGTTCCGTAACCTTGCTCTATGTCAATTTGCTCATATCTCAAAGCAATTTTCCCCATTGAAATTAATTGAAATGCCATTAATCCGTTCCAGCCCCAAAAATGCTACCCCCAATTGTTTTTGTTACGTGTTTTTTAATAAGAAAAATGTATTTATAAATGACAAATATTGTAAATAAACATAATAAAAGAGAATGTAAGGCAAAAAAAAATGGTTTTATAAAGTGTACATACATATTTGTTACACTTTCTTCGGACCCATGGTTATAAAAAGAAATGTGATAAAGTATGTAAATGCACAAAAAGCACAAAGCCCTAGAAAAACTTATCAAAGATGCTTCGACTACGAGATAAACAAGCACACTGGGGGAATTCTTGGGATAATGTGTGAGACGCACGAGGCGCTGGCGCAGTAAACTGGTGGGCCGTGTGCAGCGTCGCAACTGGCCGTTCCTCGTATCTCAAATGTCGCTTGTATTTCAAAACAAAACTTCGCTCGCTCGACAGCTCGTATCTCAAATAACTCGTATGTTAGGGCACTCGTATCTCGAGGTACCACTGTACTGTATTTTTTGGACTACAGTATAAGATCCTCTAGCCCGTAATACGAACTTTGGTTTCAGGATGAAAATTAATGTGATTCTAAACAAAATTTCTAAAGGGAATAATATAGGTTTGTTCCCAAAGCACTCAGAAACCATGAACACGTCGTTCACGCATGCGCTCTTTCTCCACACACGTTCCCAAAGCGAGAATTCATGATTCTGATTGTCAATCTTCTGTTCCTTGTGTTCTTATGGGCAGTTTATGTACTATAAGAAAAGTTTGCAGTCTCTACCATGAATTGTTATTAGAGACATGCGCAGTAACCACAACCCCTATTTACATGTGCCTGACTCCTTCCTCCAATAATACTGTGCCTGATTTATAAGCATAGGCTACTTATCTGATGAAATTTTACGGCAAAATTCACAATAATGCTACAAATTTCACAGTAGAATTTTAAGATTAAATAATTAATGGCAAAAGAACATAAATTACATGAAATTTGTTAAGAGTGCTCTTTATTTGTAAATTTTTAACCTATAAATTTATTTCTTATTCTTGTTTAAGTAGAAACTATCTATCCCAAATTCTTCTAACCGTTTCCAAAGTGCAAAATCACACATAAGTTATAGATTGGACATGCGCAGTACAGCAAATTCTTAAGCAGTCATGGGTTTGCTTTGGGAACAAACCTAATATACTTCTGTAGCAAGATTGAGATCGGAAATATACACACAAAACTTCACTAAAAAGGTATATTTACCCAGAATGATCATTTCAACGGGTCTTCCCGCCATCATCAGCTGATTCCGACTGGCCCTCTGGCGCCGCCAGAGGGCCAGTCGGAATCAGCTGATGATGGCGGGAAGACCCGTTGAAATGATCATTCTGGGTAAATATACCTTTTTAGTGAAGTTTTGTGTGTATATTTCCGATCTCAATCTTGCTACAGATTTGAACACTTCACTGTAAATTTCCATCTAATATTTATACTAATATACTTCATTCAGACCACCCCACAGAGACAACTCCTTCTATTATGATCGTGGTACAACAGGCAATATTTAACGTGATTTTGATTTCATTTAGTTTACCCTTTCCACCATCAGACACACCCAACATTCAAGATCCTGTTTTCAAGGTAAACAAGTGAGAATGGTACATTATTGCCTTTTCTAATTTTATGTAAAAAACTTCAGAGTTTTTGTAAAAAATAAAACACGTTCTATATTCCTAGCTCAACAGTACAAATGAAGTGTTCTTTGAAACCCCGGCTATCATTCTGAATTGCTCCTTTTTTAATAATAATTGACAGTCTTAAAATTCCATTAAGAAGTTACTTACATTTCTTCCTTTTATTACAAAAATGAAACTTTAAATTTATCATTTTCAAAAATAAAAGGTTTTAAAGATGATCTATATATTTAAGTATATTTACAAACAATGTAACGATCCCTATGACCGATATTACAATGTCAAAGTTCTTTGATCAAGGAAATCTAACATGATTGTGCAGCAAAAAACTATACACAAACCAAAATTTTAAAGTGTACCATGAGAAAAAATAAATGTTTCTGAAGCCAGCTGTACAAAAACCTGTTTTTACGACAAGTGCTTGTCGAGTTATGAGGTTTGATAAGTAACATTGCTGATCAATCTCGCACCTCCTGGGACTAGCCATATGAAATCTATGCTATCTTTCTTCCTGCTGGCATGTGTGGCAATAGTGCACAAAGAGTCTGCAAGGATTGGCGCACATAATTTTCCTTTGTATTCTAAAATCCCAAAACTTAAACATTTAAATACGGTTGAACAAAAACAGTTATATAATGGCGATTAAGACACTTTTATGAAAATCATGAAACTAGCTTTAATTTGTTTCTGAGACATGGTCGCTTACTCTTCAGGAAGAACATAATCTGAGAGTGTTCGAAAACAGGGGGCTTAGGAAAATATTCGGACCTAAGATACATGAAAACTGCATAACGACGAGCTTCATAACCTGTATTCTTCACCGGATTAAGTAAGGGTAATTAAATCGTGGAGGATGAAATGGGCTGGACATGTTGCATGAATGGGGGAGGAAAGACATATCTAAAAAATATTGACTGGGAGACCCGAAAGGAAAAGACCACTTGGAAGACCTAGACGTAGGTGGGAGGACAATATTAGAATAGGTTTAAAGGAATTAGGGATGATTGGATAGAGTTAGCGCAGAATAGGGTTGAATGGCGGGCTCAGGTAAGCGCGGCAATGAACCTCCGGGTTTCATGAAATAGATAATATTTCTTTAGCTTGCTGAGGAATTGTCTACTGCCATTGAGTAAGTAATCTTTGCATGTTTCATAAACAGACTCATGTCTTAAGAACAGCCATTATAGGTCCATTGCATAATGTACTATTATCTACAGGCAAGTGGTAACTATCGTGAAAATCCAAACAAAATGAAAGACCTAAAATTGCCATGATGATGTGTCTATGCACCACACGAGCTAAAAGTCTATTTGGTTTCAATGCTATATAACACAAAAATTAATCCAATTTTCTGTACCAAAATTTAACATTTTCATCCACTGTAAAACCGGATCCTTAATTATCACAGATATTATTCAACTTCTTGTATCAAACACTGAAATTTCTTTCATCAAAGAACTTTGAGAATGTAAAACCGACGGTTTAATATGATATGACACGATGATGGAAGGCTCAGTACTGAAACAACACTTTCTTTTGTCATCAACTTAGTAAGAGGCGCTGACTTGAATATATTAATGGGGGACAAGAATTGGATTAGGCCTTGATATGAATTGGGGTGGGGGGTGCGCAAGTACTTTGTCGGTGCCTGTCAGCTTTTTTTACACAGATTACAAAAATCTGATAATCTAAAGCAAATTAAGTGAAACTCGAAGTTTTCTAATTAAGTTACTTCAATGCTTCAACATTGATTAAGGGGACAGTCAGATAAAAAATGAAGTAAAATGATTAAAAAACCAGCAACAAATTTGATTCCTCCGAACACTTTCTTCTTAATGCAAGATGCCTATTTTTTACTTTCCCTAATTCCGGGGTGCACGGTTAAGTCCACCATCCTAAAAAACTGAGATATGTCCATAGATTTATAGATAAAAATGTTCTCTACATTTGTGTCAAGTCCAGTAAGTCATAATCAAAATTGCACGGTAGTTATGGATGTGTGCCTCATGGGTTTATCCATCTCTAAAGCTATGTTGGGCTGGTATAGTGTGTTAAGTCACTCTAATTCTCAGTAACAAGAAAGTGGACTTAACTCTCTTTTCCCGCGCACCCCGAAATTGTGCTATAGGTAGAGGAAATATTGTGTGGCATATCCATTTTCAAAATTAATACACATTCTGAGGTCCTGACAAAATGTTGAGGGCAGTTTTTGTAACTCTAGTGAAGATCTATGTATTAGTCTGCATTCACAAGAAATAAACTAACTTTGCTATTTGCAAAAGCATACTATCCTTGATTTAAAGGTTTAAGGTTTGCTGCAACCAGGCACCAAAGTAGAGATGAAAAGACTGATTTAGTATATATGATACTGTTAAAACTAAATTACTATATGCTGCTAAAATATGAAGTAGATGCTTGGGAAATATGTGAGTAAAATTAGAGCCAGATATTGTATATATAAATAAATAAATAAAAAAAAAATAAAAAAAGCTGGGTGTGCTGATATATGAAATTGAAATTTTTTTGGGCATGTGTGTGTGTATGTATGTATGTTCCCAATACAAATATACAAGCTTCGACCAATTTGCACACACACCCAGTTCAGCCCAGAAAGTAACGCGGTCAACATTAAAATTCAAACAAGCCACTACTTCCCTTGAAAATTATATTATTTCTATATTTATCAAATGCAATTCAGTTGTCATGACAACAATATTCTTTGCAGGGCTTTGGAAGCTGAACGATATTGGGCTTTGACAAATAATGAATTATGAAATCCCCGTAAATTTAATATCAGGTGTGACATAACTTTCTCTACCCTGGGCATGGAGAATATAATTTTCTCACTTCACATTTTCATGTAGAATAAGAGGTCGTATAGCGAGGATAGCTTTTTCAGTTCTCTCAGCCTGAATTCATGCCAATGGGTGAGCGAGTATGCTATATCAGAAGCATGCAAAAAAAGTTCTATCCACTGATATGATACTCATCACTATAGGTTTTGTATTAGTTAAGATTTAGGGAAGTTTAATGTAAGTGCTAAACATGTAAAAAGAGACAAAACAGACAGAACATTTTAGTCCTATGTGCAAAGTAAATTATGTCTCAGAATTTTGGGGAAGTATGTGTGAGTGATATTGATTTTCTTTTGATTTTAGTCCCGAAATGGTTGTATGATAACAGGAAAATGGGAAATCAAATATCCCATATGTACAGTAAAATGTTATGTTAAAATGCTATGTGCAAAATCAATGGGTTGCAAAATTCTAAGTCCTGTATGAGCGATAAAAGCCACATCTAGCATTTTCTGAGGGAAAAGTTTGAGTGCGGTAAGTTGTCCTTCTTTGCTTCAAACTCTAGATACCTACATAAGGACTTACAGCTTGAAAATCAAAAGTCCTCCATAATTTAATTTTCAATTACATGCAATTCCCCAGGCGATGCCGGGTCTTTGAAATTTGAGATCTCTAGAGGATACTACGTATATTGGATATACAAAATGGTTGCTGAGAACAAAATATGGAATTTCACAGTTATCTTAATGCTGTAACCTATCTGTCCCCCGTTAACTGCAAAAGTGACTTCAAGAAATCTTAGAACTTATCATATCGTCCCCTGTATGGCAAACTAGCGAAAGTGCAATACATATTTAATGCACTTTCGCTAGTTTGCCATACAGGGGACGATATTATATTAGATTTTAATTTCTAACCTAGATCCAACTCCTGTGCTTGCGGAGCTAAGTAGAAATGACGGAAGTATCGCTCTTAATGCTGATGAATGACATGTGATCCAATCTGTGAGCAGATTTTCCCAACTCTTGCTAATTCAGTTTGCACTGCCTTTATACAAATATTACTCTGTCTTTCTTCTTACGTGAGAGGTTCTGAAGGAATATTTTATCAATGCATCCGAAAACATTTGCTGCTGACTCAGCTGCATCAATGCGATGATGAATACCTGCAACCAAGTTTAGAAATTAAACACGTGCGACAAAACATAGTTTGAAGAAGAAATCACTTCCCAGCTCCTGTGTAGACAAGAATCCACTAAGATACAGAATTGACAGACCATATAGAAATTCCAATGTTTCAGGGCTGATCTAAGGAGAGTGTAATACCAGGACTGAAGATTCTGGCCATGAAAGCTAAAGATTAATGTCTAGTCTTTTTTTGTGAACCTGGGACGATGAATAAATTGTGGCTTACCTTTAAGACTATAATAGTCGACTAAGGGCTTTGTCTGCTTATGATATCCTTCAAGACGTTTTTTCAGTGTCTCGGGATTATCATCGCTACGACGAATGAGCGGCTCACCTGTAAACTGCAGACAAACACGCTATTAGTCCTTTTATGTTAAATCTACGAGTGAGAACAAGCTGTCATAACAGTAGGTGTAAGTTGCAACTGTAGAGACCAAATTTAAGAAATCAAATTTACATGTTTTCCAATCTTGTCAAGAATACTGAAATAATTATTCAAGAATTTTCTTCAAGATTTACTGTAGGCCTATCCACCTAAATTTTATAACATGTTACCACCCCAACTCAAAGAAATACATTCATCAGGAAGATTTAAGAAAAAACTCAAAGAATTTTTAATCTCTAAATCTTTTTACACTATAAAAGAATATGAAGAGTACTGCATGATTTCCAAATTGGATTAATTATTTGTCCTTATCACATATATATTTTAATTTAATTATTACTGTGTCCTGATAAATTTGTACCTATACTAGTCCTTATTTTTATTTCACTAAATGATTGTGGGTAGGCCTACTATATGTATGTTTACATGTTTATTTAGTTGATCATATAGATCAGTGGTTCCCAAAGTATGGGTCGTGAAAAGGGCGAGAAAAATTAAACGGGTTTTCGATAAAAGAAAAGAGTATATAATTTAATTTAAATTGTAAATAAAAAACAACAGTTTCAAAAATCTCATTAATTTTTTTAAAATGAAATGTACTAGTTGGACAAGGTTCTTTATTGAAATAAACTTTACCATTTTTATTTCAACTGTTTTCTCAGCAGGACATTTGAACACAAAACTATTGAAAGGCATATGAAAAACATGCGCTATATTTTATATAGCCTATATTGGTTATCGTTATGTAGTAGTGGGCCGCGAAAAAAATTTCTAGATGAAGGTGGGTCCCAGGACAAAAAAGTTTGGGAACCAGGGCCGCCACATCTCGGGGTCAGGCCCTGAACCACGTAGGCCACTGGTAGCGGGCCACTCACCGAACGCCAACCTTCCTCATTCAGACAGTTCTCTCTTCCCTTCTCCGTGGAGCTTCCTTCTCTTTACTCGTGTAACAAAACATTTTATCAAACTTTTCCAGTTTTCCATAAAATTATATCACATCACCGGATCCCAGCGGGCCCCTTGGGTCCGGGAGCACCTCCCATGAGGCGGCCGTGTTGGGAACCTCTGATATAGATCATAAATTGTATATTTGTGTGCAAAATAATTTATATATATTTTTCAGGGTATTTAAATTGTAATTTTGTAATGACAAAGCTAGAAATTGTAATTGTAAAATTTCATATGGTGAATAAACAAACTAAACTAAACTAACCCTGCCTAACAAATACACTTTTTCCCCAGATTTTTATAACAGAAAACTATGATGCGCCCTTTATGCAAGGAAAGTATTTTAGTACAGGGAAGAAGAAAAAAATACACATGCTAATGACTGATATAGTCGCCACAACTAAATTTCATATTGATTGTGTTGGACATATGGCGATCAACAGTGGCGGACGCAGAAGTTTTTTTCGGGGGGGGGGGGGGGATTTGAATAGGTAGAAAGAATACTAAAAAAAATTAATCAACTTACATATACAATTAGTTTATAAAACTGGCCACTTAAAGTACTTTTTTCAAATTTCGGGAGGGGGGGGATGTAACCCCCTATCCCCCCCTGCGTCCGCCACTGGCAATCAATAATTAGCAGTTGCACAACAGAGGAGAGAATGAATGAACATAGACTGGTGAAGAGAATATTTTATAGTAAAATGGAAGGAGTAAGGATTAGAGGACAACCTAGATCAAGATGGATAGATGAAGTGGAAAGTGACCTAAAAAAATTGAAAATAAAGAGGTGGAGGAAAACGGCAGAAGTGAATGGGCAACTGTTATGAAGGAGGCTAAAAAAGCTATTAGAATAATATCGGATGCACAAAAATTAGATCACTGTAAACCTCTGTTTATTAAACAAAAGTGCCTGACAGTAATAAATCTCTATATATATCACGTATCACACAGAAGATTTAAATATGTTTTTGCAACAATTGGAAGACATAATAAGAGAAGCAGTAGAACGACCGGCGACTAACACCAGACGTGCTAAACCATGGTTTGATACACATTGTTACTCGGCCAGAAAGGAAGTACTACACGCACTACACACATTCAGAAAATCTCAGTCTCAGAGGGATCTACAGGTATACGCAAAGAAGAACAAGGAATACAAAGACATACTTCAAGCAACAAGGAAAGAATTTCTGCTAGCCGAAGAGAAGAAGTTAGTTGAAGCTGCAAAAATGCATCCATATAAAGCCCTAAATGCCAAGGAACCACGATTCTCTAGAGATATTCCCCTAGAGGTCTGGAAAGAACATTTCGAAAAAGTACTGCAAGCAGAGGAAACAAGGCCTCCAATGGTTAGACAGCAGGACGAAGACATGAAGGTAGAACTGTTTACAATGAGTGAAGTCGAAGCGGCTCTGAAGCAACTAAAGAACAAGAAAGCAAGCGGCCCAGATCTAATATTCAACGAACATCTTAAGGCCAGTGCAGAAGTGATGAAAAAAGACTGGACGAAATTGCTGAACAAGTGTCTAGTACAAAGTGACATCCCAGATAAATGGAGACACTCTACCCTAAGAGTTCTATATAAGGGCAAGGGAGACATCGGCGACCCTAATGCCTATAGAGGCATCGCTTTAGAATGTGTGGGGTTTAAACTCTTGTCGAAACTCCTGACGGACAGACTGTCAAAACTAATAGAACCGAGAATCCCAGAAGAACAATTTGGGTTTCGAAAGGGCCGCTCAACAATTCATGCTATAGCGTGCCTTCAAAGCGAGATAGAGAAAGCTCTGACCATAAAAAGGGGCAAGCTGCACGCCATATTTGTAGACTACTGCAAGGCTTTTGACCTTGTCAGCAGGAAATTGATAATAGACAAGGTGGAATCTCTAATTGGGCATCATCATTACATCGCGAGGCTTCTGAGAAGCATACTAGCAAATAACGCGGTTCAGATAGATGATAATAGAATGGTGTCAGACGCAATCGTACAAACTAATGGTGTGCTCCAGGGCGACCCCCTTAGCCCTCTACTGTTCAACGTCGCAGTCATGGACGTAGTGCAAGCGGTCGCAACTAAAGACGTAGCCATATTCATGTATGCGGATGACATGGTCCTGACATCTGCGTCGATCGAACATCTCCAAACAGCTTTTAATAAGTTATTAAACTGGTCAAAAACTAACGGGATAACTATGAACAGGGAAAAGACCGTGATGATGACCTTTAGAAGGGGCGGGAGATTATCGATGAATCAGAAAATTGAACTGGAAGGAAAAGAGCTGAAAATAGTAAATAATTTTAAATATCTGGGGCTGACATTCCAAAGCCACGGAGATGTCTTTACCACACATGTCAAGGAGAAAACTGCGGCGGCTGTAGCTGCAATGAATGAGGTGAAGCACAAAGGGAAATTATCAATGGACACGGCAATTGAACTCTTCAAGCTGAAAGTTGCACCAGTGGTGACATATGCGCTGGAACGTATTTGGAGTCATCTAAAGAAAAAAGACCTAAAGGCGATAGAAAATGTCAAGTCAAAATATTTGAAAAAGATAATGAATCTCTCAAAATTTACCCCTTCACGCCTCGTATATGTCCTATCCAAAGAAGATTACTTTATAGCAGAACTCCGTACACAGTTGATTCTGCCCGCTACAGCGGCCTACGACGAGCTGATACATGAACTGCAACAAAAGAGGGCAATGATATGGGAGGACTTTTATTGTACCGATGCCATGATCTTCAATGAATGGAGGAACTCAAATTATGAGTTGAGGCATATAGTCACTCGTTTCGCGGTACACGGGTTCCATCATAAAGTGTGTTCTATCAAGAAATATCATGATCCAGGGTTACAGTGTCAGTGTGAATTGTGCGGACGTCAATGCGACAGATACCATGTGATGTTCTGTGAACGACGCGGGCTCTCCCTGACCAAATTCTGTGAAGAATAAACAAATGCACATTGTGCGAATTACTTAATTTATTATATCACGTATTACTCCACACAAAAAATAACATAGCAGAACATCCACTCAGACAAGACAATCACAACTACAATACAAGGAGAAATAAACACATGGACATTCCATTTAATAGGTTATCGAAATCTCACAATAGCTATAGAGTTTTAGGTTTAGTTATGTTTAATAAACTTCCTTTAGAAATAGCAGAGTTCTTTGATCAAAACAAATAAGAAATTTGTACTGTAATTTCTGTAATTTGCTGGACGCTGTTTATTATATTATTATATTCTTGTCTTAACAGGTTTATCATGTTTTCATTTTATTGTTATGATAGATTGTGTATATTAGTTATTTTAAGATTTTGACTTTGTCTATTGCAATTTGCTTAATGACAATAAAATTTTATTATTATTATTATCAGAGGACTGTAATACCCAGGAGTAAGCAAGCATAACAGAGGAGAAACATTTACGCACATTACACTCAGTCACTGTAAATTCTCGTTCTGTGGCTCTGTTACCAGTCTTCTTCCGCGAATTTGACGACTTTCAGCCTAAAATTCGTTGTATAACTTGAATATTTTGGTTGCTTCTTATCCATTGTACAAACACAAGTTTATCAATACAAGTGTCTACAGCAGATGTCCTAAGAAGACTGCGATTTTAATCGACAATTGTTGAGTATATTTTGTGCGTAAATAAGAACCAATGACAATCACTGTTTCCATGCAATGTTGTCTAAAAACTAGAATTTAAATATAAGTAGGCCATCCAATCTTAGAACTTCAGATATTACTAAAATGATTTTTAATTAAAAATGAGAAGATACTATTATGGGGGGAATTTTTGTTCTTTATAAAGCAAAAAGTTGGAGTGTGTCCACTTTGCACGTCTAAATACAGTACTGATTTTGAAAACATTTTATACAATTTAGAACAAAAAACAGATGTATCTCAAATCTTGAAATTAATTATGGAACACAAATCATACAAGAAATTAGCAATGTAAAATTGTTAGGACTGCAAATTGACCAAAATCTTGACTGGAAGACACACATAAAAATGATAGGTCCAAAACTGAGTTCAGCGTGCTTTGCTTTAAGAATTTTGAATAATATATTAAAACAGGATGCATTACTTATGGTATATTTTGCATATTTTCACTCGGTAATGAGGTACGGGATCATATTCTGGGGCAACTCTTCCCATAGGGAGAAAATATTTAGATTACAAAAGCGGGCAATAAGAATAATATGTGGAAAGAAAAAAAGGGAATCTTGTAAACCGCTATTTGAAAAATTAAAAGTCCTCACTCTTACAGGGGAGTATATATACTCTGTTATGTGTTATGTAGTGAATAATATTGATACATTTCAAACTAATTTTAGTGTACACGGACGTACTACCAGAAACATGAATGATCTACACAGACCAAATAACTCGTTAAAACTCTTTCAGAAGGGTCCTTATTATTCTGTAGTACAGATATATAACAAGCTTCCAAACAACATTAAATTATTATGTATTCAAAAAAAGAGCAAACCTTTCAAAACAGCTGTCAAGGAATTTTTAATAACTCACACCTTCTACAATTTGGAGGAATATTTCCAGCTTGGATAAATTTGGCAGCTTACAGTTTCTGTAGGCCTATATTATTGTTATAACATGCATGTCTTTTTTGATCTGACGTGTTCTATATCCTTGAGCCCCGCTCAACACAGGATCTACAGGACGAGATATCTACATCTACATCTACATCTATAAACTGTCTCTTCTTAATGAGCCCTTGAAAGTGAAAGTCGAGTATTTACCATCAAAGTTTCAACCAGAACATGATTTTCAAGTTGATTCATTCTTCAAAACAGAACAAAAAATGAAATCTTCTTTAAGACAAAAGTTTCTCCAGTTAAGAGACTCTGATCTTCAGATCTTGTTTACGTTTTGTATTTTTGAATGTGAAATTTATCACCAAAAAGTACAGGATTTGCCTAAGCCACTGTTCTCAGTTGAATATAGCAGTAAATTCTTTAGTTTCCTCCTTGAAATTGAGCTTCTGTCCGCATGACACTTCCCCTCCCAGTTCCACCATTTATATTTTGCAGCAGCGTGATTTGTGAGCAATTGGTCCATGGGGTGGTCAGTGTTTAAATTGAAAGAGGACAGACAAGTGGCATGTGAAAACGAATGGTCGAAGAATGAGTTATTCTGCCTCTTGGAAATTAAGCACAGTGGCATTTGCTGAGAAAAATGGTGTGAGAGCTGAGAGTAGAAAGTTCGATGTACAACTGAAAATGGTTTGTTACTGGTGCAGTTAACCGGCACGTTGAATTAGAATTCTTATTTTCCTTTTCAGGTAGACGAGGCAACAGTGCAGGCTGCAGTTCATTCAGCAGCGCATTCGCACACGCCAATCACATAGGCTAATGGCGACCATTTTGTATCTACTGTAGATATGACTGTTTATGCTATTCATCGAAATTGAATGCTTTAAAGTATTTTGTTCATTGAATTTTTAATAAAATATCCTACATTACCAGCACCAGGAAAAATTCAAAGCATACTTCATTTTAGTTTATAACATACTGGTACTCATATTTAATATTAAACCCCCAATTTATTGGCCTATTGAAGACATTCTCACCTATAAAGCTGGGTCTCCACTGCTTAACATTTAACACCAACATGTCAAGTTTGTCAAGTTGATATTGACATGTAAGCTATATTGCAATTTCACGTTCCACTCAACTTGACATGCAAACCCATGCTAATTTGCTTTCCGGAGAAAATGGACAACATGCCAAGTAAATTTACTAGTTGGTCGATATCGGCTTTGTTTTGGGAATTTCCAACAAACAGAAAGCAATTGACAGCTTAGTCAGCTTTGGTTCAGGAATTTCCGTCTAAACAAAAAGCAATCGACAGCTTCCTCAACAACACTGCAGGCATCCATTTTTATTCTTAGCAGTCTAAACAAGAACTGCTGTGCCAGACAAATGAGGTGCAAAGACGCAACTGACCTGCTGCCTAGGGAAACAAAATCAATGAGCTGTCATGTGTTGATAGAGCGAGCTCATATTTCCATATTAACATGCATGCCTAGTAATACCTCTTCATCAGAATCCATCTTGAAAAATTGGCACAGCAAATGACATGGTAAGTCTACAACACCGTAGTGGAGACAGTTATTAATTGGCAAACCACTTGACAATAAGTTGATGATAAATATTTACATGTTTTAACTGCAACATGTTTGTATTAAATGTTAAGCAGTGGGGACCCAGCTTTAGACCCCTTCCCATTTTAAAACATCAGATTATGGAAAATAAGAGGATCTTATAGCCGAATAATTATGACAATATCTGGTCAACTTGTGCCTTTTACAAAAATTACAGCGGCTCTGCATCCAAAGCAAATGCCCATATGGTCAGTCAGACCCTGATTATTATATGGCAAATATTAAAGAGATGGAGTGAAGCAAGAATATATCATAGCATTAGGGGTATCTCCTTATAATCACAATGTTGAGAAGTGTACAGAAAATATACTTACATCATCTTTCATGGGCACTTTGGGAGGATGGAATTCTTCATGATATGAGCGTCCACTAGATGGATGGAAGAGTCTGCCGGCGATACGACGAACCAAAAGACTGTCATCGATACTGAACTCTATCACTGCATCCAAGTCTTGTTTCCTCTTCTCAAGAAGTTTATCTAACTGTGGAGGAAAGGCAAATCATTTAGACTCGTATAGTTGCCAGATTTGGAGACGGAAAACCAGAAAAGCAGAAAATCTCTACTAACATGAGTGTACCAAACACAATCATTTGATCACACAAATATTATTATTAGCTCATTACTTATTTTAAGTGCATAATAATATTTACCTTTTCTGCCTGGACCACTGTTCTTGGAAATCCATCAAGAAGAAAGCCATTTTTACATTCGGGCTTATCCAAATTTGATTCCACTAAACTGACAACCAGTTCATCAGCAATTAGTGTACCTGCAAAAAAATAAAGACAAAACAAATGAATAGAGGCCTACACTTGGACTTGAAGAACAAGCCCATCATTTATTCGTTTTCCTGTATAAGTTGGAACCTAAAGGTTTCAGGACAACAAAATTGAAAGTAAAGGAACGTCAATAATTTACAAATAAAAATTCAGTAGGCCTATACATTTGCTTTTAAATTTAACTGAGTAATTGATTGTTTGACTGAGAGTTCTTTCAATGTATGGGGGTTTGAACTTGACATTTTATTTTTCAATTTCCTCCCATAAATAATAGTCGCATACTGTTAGAAGAATTTAAAGACAATATCACAAGAGAAATTAACTCTATCTTGGAAACTGAACTTATGTGTAGAAAATTTCCTAAAAAAGTGCCAGTGTTGTGTTGTGTGGATGCAAGAGGAGGACATTTCCAACATCTCTTGTGATGAGGTACCAGGTACATGGTTATTTTCATTATAATTTTAATTGTAATTGTGAGAACCAGAATCATTATGCCGTTAGCGGGTCTATTTTACCTGATCGCATGGGAGTTAGAGCTGTGGCCGCCGCCATGCAGAAACCTGCAAGAATGGCTAACGCACTGTAGAAGTATAATGAGTAGACCTGGGATTTTAAGGCAAATGCCTATTTTGTTCCTTTCATTTTTAAATATGTGGACGTTTCATGATAAATCATTTACATTTATAGAGTTTTATAGCGCCCTAAAAATGCCTATTTGGACCTTTAGAGCCTATTTTACTATTTTAGTGCCTAAAATGTACATCTATATTAATAAAAGGAAGTGTCTGTCCTCCGTCTGTCTGTCTTCCGTCTGTCTTCCGTCTGTCTGTCCGCGATGCCCAGCGAAATCTACTCAACGCAGAGATCTGAAATTTTATAAGTAGGCGGACTAATGGGTCGGAATGTGCACCTCGAAGCCGGAATTTTAATTTTCGCCTCCGTTCGTGAGTTATGAGTGAAAAACTGGCAGAAAACATGCATTTTTTTGCGTTTTAGAAGCATCAGTTTCAGTAATAAATTTCAATATCAAATAACTTACAGATGGCTTTGGCTATTTTTGTCAACATACCTCATAGCCTACCTTGAAAATAAAAGCAACGCGATCGCTTGATTTTGTAAGTCCATCCTAGACGATTCATTTGTTTAGAGTGTCAAGGCCCACAGACATATGACATTTTCAACCTACACGGAAGAAGGATAATCAACCCTAAATATGGTCAAACATTGTTCGATTTGAACGAAACTCACTATACAGGGGTTTTCTGGGCCAAGGAACTCGAATCTGAGGTCGCTTTTACCAGGGGACGCTACCTAATCGTGAAATGCACTCCACATGATTTAGGTGTTAATAATTATAATTTGAAATAATTATCGCGGGGGAAGCCGCGGGCACATGCGGGCACATGCTGTTTGTCTGTCTGTCCACGATGCCCATCGAAATCTACTGAACGCAAAGATCTGAAAATTTAAAGATAGATGGACTGAAAGATGGGCGAATGCACCTCGAAGCCGAATTTTTAATTTTAGCTTTCGTTCGCGAGTTATGAGTAAAAAACTGGCAGAAAACGTGATTTTAGCGCTGTCGAAGCATCAGATTTCAGTAATACATTTCAATGTCAAATCAATTGCAGTTGGCTTTGGCTATTTTTGTCATACCGTGGAAATAAAAGCATCGCGATCGCTTGAATGTTGTAAGCCCACGCTGGTCGATTCATTTGTTTAGAATGTCAAGGCCCGTAGACATATGAAATTTTCAACCTACACGGAAGAGGGATAATCAACATAGACCTAAATATGGTTAAACATCGTTCGATTTGGACGAAACTCACTATACAGGGATTTTCTGGGCCAAGGAACTCGAATCTGAGATAGCTTTTACCAGGCAACGATATCTAATCGTGGTATGTAATTCACGTGATTTAGGTGTTAATAAAATAATGATTTAACTATTATGCTCTTAATTTTTAATTCTTGAAATAATTATCGCGGGCGATCGCTTGATTTTGTAAGTCCATCCTGGACGATTCATTTGTTTAGAATATCAAGGCCCGAAGACATATGAAATATTCAACCTACACGGAAGAGGGATAATCAATATAGGCCTAAATATGGTCAAACATTGTTCGATTTGGACGAAACTCACTGTACAGGGGTTTTCTGGGCCAAGGAACTCGAATCTGAGGTCGCTTTTACCAGGCGACGCTATCTAATCGTGGTATGTAGTCCACGTGATTTAGGTGTTAATAAATATAATGATTTAACTATTATGCTCTTAATTTTTAATTTTTGAAATAATTATCACGGGCGAAGCCGCGGGCACATGCTAGTTTAGAATAAAATTAAACTTCTGTAATTTTTACATTATTATAATGGGCATCCTTCAATGAAAAGCAGAACAGTAGAGGTGGGTTTTTCACAGAAACTTGATTATTCTAAACAATTGTCGCTAAAATAATTTTGACTGACGGGGGAGGGGGAGGATTAAGAGGGAAGGACTAATGTGTCAAGTCACCAGTGAAAGAACATTTGTTTAAGTGAATATAGTTCGTGATGCCTAATTTTGCAGTTAGTTCTGTTAAGAATAGGTATACCATGTTTCTTGCAGTAAAAAAAGACCATGTTATGTTTAAGTGTATATTGTAATATTTTAAAGTCTATTTTCTATCTATTTAGCCTATACATTTTTAAAGCATATTTTAAGTGCCTATTTTCTGTTTTAAAAGCCTATTTTAGGTGCCTAAAACTAATTTTTTTAGAGCCTAAAACCCCAGGTCTAATAATGAGTAAAGAGAATCATGATTTAAATAATATTTTCTGTTGTATTTCTCTTACAATACTGGAAAGCTGCTGACACCGACCTGTATCCATGTCGTTCTTAATCTTCTTGCCCAGAGGCGATCCAGAGGACACTTCTGCACGCAACATATCACCAGTCGACAAGTGACATAAACAGTACTTGTTTTTCAGAAGCGGTGCCTGAAAATCAACAGAAACCCATACAATAACTGCTCAGCCAATCTGCAAGCTTTTAGGAGGAATTCCACTAAGAGGAAAGAGGGCAACAAAAAAACTATAACTGGACACAGCATAATTACACATGTTATTAATTAACAACATATTTGAGCCACTTTGCGCTACACCCAAGCTTTCTCAACATGACAGCCATACTGACAAGGATCACAACATTTTAGAAATATTTAACTCTACCATTTTATATGTACAGGTAGGGAAAAAAAAAAAATCTAAGTTGCCCATATGAGCCATGTCATTACACTAGTGCGTATAAACTTCTAGTCAATATTGTTTACTTCAGGTCCGTAGGCTGTGCATCATGCAATCAGTATAGCTTGCAATTGTGAGAACTTTTTGTTGAAACTTTCCCAGCGTAGGGTCCTCAGGATTTCAGCCATGTTGAAACTATCTGAGCTTTCAGCTGCTGCTAATTTTGAAGCCATCTTCTAGGGAGAAATGAGCAAAGCTGGAGAATGATTGTGTATATATATCCTGCCAAATATAGGGCACCAATCGAGGCTGAAGAAACCAAAGAGTGAAGTGTGAAGCTGCTATTGGTCAGAATTGGAGACAGAATTTGAATATACTGGTCTGATTTCGTTGGAGCAGTCTTTTTGCTGGATTCCAGGTCTGTCCCTCTTGAAATCAGAACCTCAGCCCTTGTATCCTAGAAGTAGATGTTGCGCCACTGCAAACTAACCAATCCGATGCAACATTTTTGTTCACCATGGAACTGCTGGTCTATCCGAGGTATACTGTTCCACACTGGCATAGGATTTCATAGAGGGCCAGAAGCCAAAAGATTCTTGTATGGGGTGTATCAGTTGTAATTTAGATGGAGGCAAGCATACAGTACAGTCTTTGCAGAGTTCAGTCAGACTTAAAAATTCAATGCCATAGCTGGGATCTGAAGCACAGATCTTCAGCTCTCTTTTGCAGTCTAATGCAATGCCATCTAGTATGCAGATGGTGAAACAGGGAAAAAATTAAATAATTTATTTGTCCTTTCTTCTCTTCGTCTCCTCTTTTTTTCCTCCTTCCCTTTCTCTCACCTTCTCTTCACCCTACCTACCTATTTGGGATCTATTCCTAACAGTAAATTTTTTGCATCGACTGGTATTTGATCACAGGACCATCCCAGCACCATAACTATAGTGTTTGCAGATGACAAACAGTTTATCCTTCTCCTGCTTAGATACGCGGTCCAATCAGAGATGGCGAGATGGAGGGAAGGACTCTTACTGCTAGTGGGACTTCGTTAGCTCGTACACGTGATTGGTGGTGAAGGAAATCGCTTCTCATTTGAAAATTACTATAGCAGCCTTAACCAGTACACCAAGAGTGATTGCTGAGCGGTGAAGGGAAAATTCATCTATTTAAGTTTAGAAAGCTTTAATAGCCCACATGAGAAAGCAGTTTCAGTGCAAAGGTTATTTTTTATAATTGTAAAATATTATGTTGACTCTAAAAAGGGCCATTTTGGTGCAAGGGTCATTTATGCTGAATTAATTAAATCATCTTGTTTTTTCCCAATACAGTGCATACCGTAGTATAACAGTGAGCTGCATTACTGGCATTGAACAGCTTGCGAGGGGAAAGGTTCAAGGCTGAAGGCTAGGCTAGAAGAAGGTACGAGAAGCAGGCCGTCACCATGGCAACGTGCAGCAAAGAGTAGAGTGAGAACCTGGATGCCACAGAATCTTCCGTTTCATGGGAAATAAAGGGTAAAAATAGTTTTAGGTCATGCACTAGGCTCCTCCCACCAACTCTCTTACGGGACCCACCTGGGAAGGAGGGGTTTAGGGTTTCAAATCTCACCTACTAGACGTCTCACTATTTTAACTACTAGCAACACCATCTGATGAGCAAAAGGTGAAACTGGGAAAAAATTAATAATCTATTTTTTTCTACCTTTTTCACCCTCTTCCTCCCTTTCTCTCACCTTCTCCTCAGCCATACCTACCTATTTGGGACCTATTCCTAACCTAAATTTCAGATCAACCAGTAAGTTACACGAAGGCGAGACCACTATGCCACTAGTGATTGCTGAGCAGTGAAGGGAAATCTATTTAAGTTTAGAGAGCTTTAATACATAAGAAATACTCGTTTTGGTGCAAGGGCCATTTATCATAATCGTGTGGCTCTGAAAAGAACAGTTTTGATGCAAGGGTCGTTTTTGCTGCATTAATTAAGTAATCTTGTGGATGGCATATCATTCAAGTCTAAAACTCTTTACTGTCAATACAACCTCTATGCAGCGGCATGCTCATTGGATTGGAAGCCAAGGGAAGTGAGCCGGCGGGTGAGAGTGGGCGGAGCTTTGCTGGTGCATGACCTAAATCTATCTTTTGCCCAAATAATAATGTAGGGAATGCGCACAATGTGCATGTATAGTTAGCTTTTGATTTGACTTAGTTCTGTCAGGGTCATTTTCCTTTGCCTACAAATAGCTGCATGATATCTTTCACAGTGGAGACCGCACCATTTACAAATACACTCCGGATCCGGGTCATGAAAACTTCCAGTTTTACACACTCTGTGATGGAACCCGTGCGCAGCGAACCTTGTCACTACGTGTCTCAGTTCATATCCTCCACGTATCCATTCTCTGTTGATCATTGCATCGGTCACATAGAACTCTTCCCAAATTGTGCTTCTCTTGTTTTGGAGCTCCTGTAGCAGTTCATTGTAGTTCCCTGTAGATGGCAGCTGTAACTTCACCCTTAAATCCTCAATGAAGAAGGTTTCCCTTGCCAGAACATATACCAATCTGGAAGGCGTAAACTTTGACATCTGTAGTGCTCTTTTCAAAAATCTCGCTTTTAAATTTTCCAGCTCCTGTAGGTGTCCTTTGGACAGGATCCCAGATGATTTCCAGACCATAGGTGGCTACGGGGGCCACTTTCACCTCAAACAGTTTCATGGCTGTTTCCAGTGATAGCATCAGGAGGTGTTTGATGTCATTAATGCACCGTACAGCTGCTATTAACCTCTCTCTCATATGTATTGAGAAGGTTGTTCCTGATACTTGGATTGTGATTCCTAAGTATTTGTAGGAGTTGCTGATTTTCAGTCTTTGACCTTTGCATGTAATATAATCCCTCTCCGGCAATTTACCACCCCTCCTGAAAATTACAACTTCTGTTTTGTTTGTGTTGAGGGACATTCCATTATTCTCTGCCCAGTCTGCTATTAGATCCATAGCCGCTAGAGCCATGTCATCAGCATAAATGTATGACTTGACCTTCGTGGTCTGCCTCGTTATTTCCTTCAGGACATCATGAGTGAACACATTGAAGAGTACCGGACTTAACGGATCTCCTTGTAACACTCCGTTTGTTTGTCGAATCCATGTAGACCTGCTAATATTGTCACTTATTTGGACATAATTTTCTGCCATTGATGTTGAAGGTTTCTATAATATTCAAGCACTAGCGAAGAAAAACATCAGGGGTCGCCCATCGGGAGGCGTGTCATGCCTACTCAAGCCGAACCTAACACCGTTCAAAGTTTTGGTGACAGATGAAGATATACTTGCAGTAAAGACAAAAATTGGAGTTATTGTGTGTGTGTATTATAGACCCGAATGCAGCCCTGTAGATATAATAGACAGCCTACAAGGTGTGTTAAATGAAATACCCTGCGGGGAAAGAATAATCTTGGCAGGGGATCTGAACTGCCCAATAGACAGACCAAATAAAAAATCACATTTAGTCCTGAACTTTTTGTCAGAGGAAGGTCTGACATTAGTAAATGACAGGAAAGTGCAAACGTACTTATGCCATAATGGCGGAAGTACAATAGACCTAGTGTTTGTACGGGGATTAGAAGTGAGGTCCCAAAAATTACTCATGCGAACTGACGGACCTCTGATGAGGAAACACATACCTGTGATCACTAATGTACATCATACAGAAGGTATTAAGAGTCAGAATCATAGTGAAGTGACACCACTGGGGAGAAAACTGGACACTTGCATATTGCAGAACAATTCCGATAAAATAGGCATAATCCTACACGAAATTGATGAAGGAAAATTAGAAGAAGCAGTGTCACACATAGAGGAATACGTAAAGGAAGCGACAAAGACCATAGAGAGCAACCGAAAATCAAAGAATTGGTTCGATGCCGAATGTTATCAAGCAAGGCAGGTAACCTTGAAGAAATTACATTCAGCGCGGCGAAATTTAGATAGCACACAGCTTTTGCCCAAATAAAGACTGAGATGGGATAAACTTTGATATATGTCCCTCGAAAATTTTCTAAGTCCGAAAGTTCACGTTGATATGCTATGAACTGCGAAGATTCCCGAAGTTTTTTCCCCGAAGTGCCGAGACTAGGAATGGAGGCAACATCTGAAGTCACTGCTGATGAAATGGAAGACTCTGCTACACCTTGGCTCTCACTCTACTCTCCGCTGCATGTTTCCATGGTGACAGCCTGCTTTCCCTACGTTCGCCTAGCTGTACCTTCACTTTACCCGGCCTTCAGCCTTTCCCCTTGCAAGCTGCTCAATATGGTAATGCAGCTCACTGTTGCCACAACATACTGCACTGTGTGCTATTAATTGTACCAATATGAATCAAGACCCGGCATAAACCAAGTATCGGGTGCTAAATAGGCTCCGCCCATCCCGCGTTCCGTTGCCATGGCGACAGCAGCTGTCGGCCGGCGACCTCTCGCCCCGATGTTCTTCCGACCGTTCCCGAACATACAGCAGCTGTCGGCCGGCGACCTCTCGCTCGGCTCTAGCCCCGATGTTCTTCCGAACGTACTCCCGACCGTCTCCCCGCCTTCATTCGACAGTCAACACTACCCCTATTGAAGATACGATTCCCACGATGCGACAGTGCCCCTTGTACCAAATATTCAAAATACGAGATGCCCCTTGTACCAAATATACCCACCTAAGTATTTACAAATTATATTTACGAATTACCAAGGCACCATTAGGATATATGTTCACCAGAGCCTCTGTAGTACAAAGGCTAAAAGTTTTCTCGATTTTTATTGCAACGGCACTCGTGGTCTAGTGGTCAAGGCGATGGACTAGAACGCTCGCGGTCCCCGGATCGAATCCCCGTAGGTGCGAAAATTAGTAGGATAGGAATAGGTCCCAAATAGGTAGGTAGGGTGAAGGAGAGAAAGGAGGTAATAGGGAGGAGAGGAGGAGAGGAGAGGAGAAAAGAGATAAAAGGAGAAAATAAAAAATTTAATTTTCTTGTGTTTCTGCTATTTCCGCCAGATGTCTCTGCGCCGCTACTACTAATTCCACCATTACCTACTAGATGTCTTCCACTGTTTCATTTAGTTAGTCCCCGCCCTAAACCCCTCCTTCCCGGGCGGGTCCCGATAGCGAGTATGGGAGGAGCCTATTTGGCACCCGATATTTTGTTTTTCCCCAAGACCCATATCAAAATTATAATCAAGGTGCAGCAGATTCTTCAGTTTTCCCAGTGTTCACTATTAGTCTACTGATAAAAATTATAGCCTTGTAGCTCCTCCTCCAATTTCATTGCACCAGTCTTCACTTTGGCCACACTGTGTATGTTTTTGAAGAGACACGAGAAAGAGATTAAAGAGCTGAAGGTGAAGATAGGTGTCTAGTGAAATTGCACAATAAGCACAAAGCATATGGGAGTGCTAAATGTTTAAGCATTTCTACAGAGTGGTATATATTTAACATTATGCAGCTTACTAATGACTTTCTTACCTGTGTTCCTTTCCCGGAACCTGGTGGTCCCAAAAGGACTGCATTTATTCCTAGAGGTTCATCGGCAGCTTCTTTAGGTTGTGGTTGAGCTAATGGAGGCATAGTTGTGAAATATAGTAACAACTACTTCAGAATGTCACAACTTGCGTCCTTTGTGAGAGAATCAATCTCAAAAGGATTAATACAGGTCAAAGTTCGATTCCTTTAGAAACCACGAGTAGACCATCCGAATGGACAAGCAAGCAACCCTTTGATAAAATCGACGCCGCTCGAATTTCGTTTGTTCTGATAATTTTAATTCCCCAAATAGTCCAATAGGTGGCAGCACAAAACAAGTGACAGAACTGCGACTGCGCAGTATGAAATGAAATTCCAAGCAGACGACGGAATGGGAGGGTACACAATTACGTAATTTTCAGGCCTGTTCTTTGGAAGCTGTCACTTCAAAATTAAAAGTATTTATTTACATACGTAATGTGAAATTATAAAATTGTACATTTACCGAAAAATAAAAAAATTATATACCATGGAATTCGTATCAGATATCCACGAACAAGCTTTACTTCCAGAATATTTCAATGAAACCGGCATTCTGTGAAGACCTTATAACCCTAAGTTCGTCCATCATTTTATTTGGGGACTATCATCCTGTAAGGAATTATAATTATATAAGATAGATGTTTAGTTTCACTACATTATGCCATAATTGTCACTAAAATATTTAACTAAATTACCAGCAATGCTAAGTATTTATCGATAACTCCATCTGCCGCAGTGCGTATATAAGCGTTTCGTAGGGAGGCAAAGCTTGTCAGATAGCGAGAAGAATTAGCCGCAGTCCCGTCATCGAAGATCGCTGGAGGCTCCGACGTGACTTTTATACAGTTTTTAAAATGGACTGGATTTTATCGTCTGTTGACATCCTATTCGATTTCCCAAGATGGTATTTGGGTGCAATCCTCGGAACAGGATTTTTTACATACTACCTGCGCGAAGCGGTGAAGGTAAGTACCATGCATTCCATGACTTGCAAGAAAGTTGACAGGTGTTTATTGTAGTATGGGTCTACCTGAAACTACTGTTGGAAATTAAACTAATTTCTATGCAATTTCAATTTACATGTTTTAGCCAATACTGGTAGGGTAGTTTATAAAATTGCCTCATTGGTTTACAAAAATAATTTACAACAACTTAGCTAAATTATCTTGATTAGACATAAGCTATTATTGAAATATAATTTACTTAGTTTTTTTTAGTATTGTAGTAATAAAAATAAGGGAAAACGGAAAAACAAATCACCACTTAAGCGAGAGACATCTAGGTGGTAACGATGGAACTACTAGCAGCGTTGAAAATTGGAAAAATTAATTTTTTTTTCCTTTCTCCTTTTCTTTTCCTCTTTCTACTATTCAATCCCTTTTCTCCTTTATCCTACCTACCTATTCCTATCCTATAAATTTTCGACCCATTGAGAAACGAACACAGGACCGTTAGCATCATAACCAGTCGTCTTATCTACAGGTACCATGCTATCGAGTGATCCTTGGGGTATGAAGCGAGAGTTTATCTATTTAAGTTTAGAGAGCCCTTTTGGTTCAAGGGGGTGCTTCGTATTGTAGTAATTAATACAAGGGTTATGTCGTATGGTAGTAATTAGTGCATACGGTGTGGTACAAGGGACTGAAGCAGGGAAGCGGGCTATCACCAAGCAATGCTCGCTGGGGTGGGCGGAGCTTAGTTGGCGACCTGTTCTTCCATCTTCCAAAAATAAAACTGCAGCATAGTTAATATATATCATGGCGAGGATAACAGGATGAACTCATTATAAAACAAATTGTCTTTGTCAGTGGCCTACCAAGGGGGTGCGAACGGAGTGGCTGCACCGGGCGCTGTAAAGAAGGGGGCGCCAAAATTGAAAAACATTTTTTTAGTTTAAGAAAAAATAACTTTTCAGGCAAAGTATAAGGTTTTATTGGTCAAATTTTCTTTATTACTTTATTAAATACTGCAGCAATGTTATTTAGAAATGAAATAAACGTTTCGTTTTAAACTATTTATGGACAATAAGAATTAGGTCGGGGGCGCCGAGCACACAGGAAAAGTTTACGGTGTAATTTAGCAATTTTATCTATTTTTTTTCAAACAAACTAACCTTATAATACTTACAGTTTTATTTCATTCATATTTTTCTCTTTATAATGTGTTAAAGTAACATACTACTTATTAAATTGTGAACATTAAACTGTGTTTAAATTAAACTCATTGAAGCTTGAACCTTTTAGTGTTAGGGGGCGACGGGGATTTTTCAATAGTAAAAAATTCCTTTCCCTGGTTCAGGACTGGGTGTGTGTGTCCTTTGGTTTAAGTAGGTAGGGGACTGGAGCACCCCAGTAACAAATCCGCTGAGAATATCCCCTTACGGGATCACCAGGGGTCGCTCGCGAACCTGAGGAATAACTGTAACACCATCTAATTAGCCCTGGGCGCCAAGTAGCCTTGGTATGCCACTGGTCTTTGTAAAACAAATAATAATTTTTTATTAAGAAGAATATTGTAGAAGAATAATTCATCTGACTCTGGAATTCAAACTCGTGATCGCTGGCTTTCTGTGCCAAAGCACTCCCATCTTAGATGGCTCAAGTTCAGTTCATGGAGCCAGATGGAATCTCTCGTATGATCACTCCTATTGACCTCTGAAAGGCATTAACCTACATCCTATGCAGCAGGGATAGCCAACTGGTGGCCCACGACAAAGCCAATTAATAAAATTTAAAATGCACATTGTGCGCATTTCTCTATTCATTCATAAAATTTAAAATAGGCTATATATAGTTTTATATTATGGATACTTTTGGAAGCACATACTTGTGTGAATCCACATTTTCCATTAGGGAAGGCAGCTAAATCTTCACAAAGTAACCGACTTATTGATGCCCATCTTCAGGACTTCTTAAACAATCTACATCATCTTTGGAAATTGACTTGTTTGAACTTTTTACTCCCCACGAGCATCCACAATGCTCTCATTAATATGTAGGCCTACTGTATAATGTAGATGTAGATATTTCGTTCTGTAGATCCTATGTTAAGCACGTGTTTTCAAACTATTTCCTCGATCCGTAATCATGCCTTACGGCACTTGTATCGCAATATACTATTATAATACTTAACACTTGATGTTTCAACACAATACCCAACGTTCAAACCCAAAAAAATACTCCCACCCCTTCAAGACCAACACAACACAGGCACCCTGGAGCAGTTTGGAAACTGCTGTTGATGCACTAAAATAGTGCGAAACGGCTGTCCGGATCATCAAAGGTATTCCTAGTTTGCGATGTCGAGTGTTTGAGTATTATTAAAAAAAGCCTAATTTTGTTACAATTTTTGTCATACAAAGAAACACTGATGATCAGGGCCCTGATTTTGATGACATTTCATCTTTTAGCTAGAACATCATGAACATTGCCCACTAGTGAAAATATTCTGATCATGAGTCCTAGATTATAAAAATAGTAATTTTTAGGGTCTTTTTTTGTCTCATCTCCCATTTTTAATTTTTAGGTCACTTTTAGAATTGAACGTCACTGTTTGGTGATTTTACGGTTGTTTTTTCCACATTTCATTTTCCAGGTAATTTTTGAAGTAATACTTCTTTAGTGGCGGTAGAGGGTAAATCTGGAAAATCAGTCACACTAAAACCGTCACGAAATCAGTCACACTCTTACTTGTTTCGGTGCGGACTGCACAGAAAACAATCAACTCAATGATTAGGAGTAATCAAAGGAAATTTTTCAGACCTTACTTCCTCAATGGCAATAGACAATTCCTAAGCAATCTAAAGGTATATTATCTATTTTATGGAACCCGGAGGTTCATTACCGCGCAAATCCAAAATTAAAAAATACAAATTTCCAAAATTTAAAAAAACAAAATTAAAAATTATAACATCCAAAAATCCAAAATTTAATAAATAATAAAATAAAAAATTTAAAAATAAAAAAAATCAACAAATAAACAATTTAAAGATCGAAAATATAAAAAATCCAAAATTAAAAATTCAAAGATCCAAAATTAAAAAGTCCAAAATCCAAAATTAAAAAAGTCCAAAAACCCAATTTTAAAAGTCCAATAATGCAAACTTGAAAAAATCCAATAATAAAAAATTGAAAATATAAAAAAATAAAATAAAGTTTTACTTTTGTTGCGTGGCATTCTACGCACTCTTTTTTTTAAAATAGCCTCTAAAGTTATTATTTTCTTATTTTGAGTTGTTTCTCACATTATATAGAGTTTTTATGCATTTACTTGCATTGAATAGTCCTGGAACTGTAAATAAGCATAAATAAATAGATCTTATTATAATTTTAATTTGGATACTGAAATGCGGTCTTTGCTGTTTGCATTTAACTGTACCGTGTGTAAAAAACCAATCACGAGTCTATAATTGGGTCAACATCATAAATGTAGAATAGACACAAATGTGATGAATAAGCTAGCATTTCCATACAGAGTTTTTGGTAATTTTTTCAGTTTTGGGTTTTTTTTTTGTATTTCTGAAGTCATTTTGTAGCTCATTTTTTAAGTATTTTTAGGTCGTCAGAATCTGGGACCTGGTGATGATTTAACATTATTAATATTATTAACATAATGAAATACGATAATAATAATAATAATAATAATAATAATCGTACTTACCCTCCTTAAACAATAGGAATTGTCATGGCACTAAGAAACATTGCTAAAAAAGAACCTCTGTAAGAAAAAGTCACTGAAAATGACTGCTCACTGTTTGCAGTAGATAGTTCAAAGTATTCATTCACTGAATACTAGGCCATACTACTGATGCAACAGAATAACTCAAGTTTTCCTATGGAAGTAAAACTGTTTTCTCTTCTTTTAGCAACCATTTCTCGCTTGCTCAAGTGGAAAATTTAAAGAGTTTTTGTTGGCACATGTACCAATCCTACAACAAAGGTACTGGCCAACCTTTTGGTGTTTCGAGTCAAGAGCGCAGACAGTATGTGCAAGCATTCTCCGGTCAAAGCTCCTCCCAAAAATAGAATATCGAAGGTAAGAACATAATAATAGTAGAATATCAAAGTGTGAATGGCTTGGTGAATATTATTAGTTCCTGTAACTTAAGGTTTCCCAGTTCAACCCCCATTTATCAATTTATTGCAGTTTTCGGATCAAACTGTGATAATGGGTCTGTTTTTTCAGATTTCTTATCATAGCAGTTGTATGTCTATTGCAGGGCACAAAATTTCCAGTCACCAGATTGTCATTAGCAACCAAAAATCTGAGGCAGGCGATAAAGATTCAATTTCAACCATATTTTCTTTTATTACTTTTGTTTCCTCAACAAAGAAATCAATTGTAGAGTAGGTCTACTGTACTTACATAAAGTGTCACTTCTTGAACATATTGGTCAAGAGTCAGTTGTTTTGCCGATGTAGATGTAGATATCTCATCCTGTAGATCCTGTGTTGAGCAAGGCTCAAGGATATAGAACATGTCAGATCAGAATAAACATGCATGTTATAACAGCAATATACAAAACTGTAAGCTGCCAAACGTATTCAAGCTGGAAATACTCATTCATATTGTAGAAGGTGTGAGTTACTAAAAATTCCTTGAGAGATCTTTTGAAAGATTTTAATACACAATAATTTAATGTTTCCTGGAAGCTTATTGTAAATCTGTATTGCAGAATAATAAGCACCTTTCTGAAAGATTTTTAATGATAAGCTGTTGATTTTGTCAGTTAAAAGTTTTGCTTTTTTGCAAATAATTGGCCCTGAAAGAGGGTTTCCCAACGCTCGCTGCTGCAAAAACCACTTGGATACAACCTCAAATCGATCCGAATAATTGGCGATCCAAATAGTTGGAGTTCTGCTACATAATAGTGACTAAAGTGGTTGGTTTGGCTACAACTTTCAGACTTGAAATTTTGTGTCCTGTTCTGTTGTACCAGTTGAAATATCTAAAATGACCCTGATGTATTATTATCTCCGCCACATGTTTCACATTGCCTGAATTTACCTCTTTAATGGATGGATATTTATTCTCCAATAAGTACTTTTGCGTCTTTTCTTTATTAAGGGAGCACACCTTCTAGTAGGAAAAATCTGCATGTATTTTACTTCTACTTCCTAAACAACTTTCTATGATGCAATTTTATTTGCTGTATGTTTGAAAGCTACTCTTAATCTATTCTCCTTCGTTTACAAGTTTTGGAATTAGGAATTTCTTAAAAAATATGCATTAAGTTTTGCTTTAATTTGTATTGAACTATTGGTCAAACAATTACCGCCTATGTGGTCTCGTGGTTAGAGTTGCTGACTACAGATCTGCAGGCCCGGGTTCAATCTCCGGTACCTCCTTGGATTTTTCTGAGGTTTGGTACGGGGTACACTTGGCCTCATGATTCAAACCGAGGAGCTACTTGATAGAGAAATAGTGGCTTTGGTCACAGAAACCACCATTAACGACTGTGCCCCCCAATCCTGCCATCTGGTAATGGGAGATGACGCAGCGGTCGGGTAGTAGGCCTAGTCCCTTCAGGGATGTTGTACCACGGAGTTTAGTTTATTGGTCGAACAATTACTCTCAAAATTTTAAATGTTTTTAGTATTTATTTTTTTACTATTATTTAAGATGACATTCAGATTTACAAACTGAACCTAGATGATTATAAATATCTCAATTATAAAAATTAGAATTTTTTCACATAATTTTCATAAAAATCCACAATTTACAAGATATTTGCATTAAATTTTGCATAAGCCTTCTTAGTAAGATGAACAATCAGAACTTTCGAGTTTATTTTTATGAGTTGTAGAAAAATTAAAAACGTCTTGTGTTTGTGTGTGTTTTTTATTGTTTTTAACCGATCTTTTAACCACTATCATAACTAAGTGTTTTTATCAAATGTTCATCATTTTTATGTTATTGAGTTTTTAGTGGAAAGTAGGACCACGCATTTTATATTTTACTATGAATAATTTTATATTTGATGATATAATTATTACCATGATTGTCGCCAATATTGATCTGGCAACCAGAAGTTTCATGCCTGCTATATTGACTTTCCCTCATGTAATTTTTTACTTTAACCTTCCTGCAAAATTCATTATTTTAGATTCATGTTCGTCAATACCGTGGTTTCAATATATTCTCGCTCTTTATTGCCTACAGTACAAGAATTGTATCAATGTCCACTATTAGTAGCCAGGCTATGCCACCCACCTTTGCTATCTGTAAGGTTTTAAATTATTAAGAAGCAAAGCAATCAATATTCTGTTCTTGGGTGCCCCAGTTCTCAAGAGAAAGTTCAGCACTGTTGAAAAATCTATACTCAATCCATACATCCGTGTGAATGAGTTTGCAGTTTGTTCATCCTAATGAAATGAGTGTAGTTACATTCTCAGGAAACCAAAAAAATGCTCTAGATAACTTTCTTTAACCAACACCAAACAACTGTTCAATGTCTGGTGTGCCACATTGCCCTGATCTTTGTTGAAAGGCATGGGTTGACCAGTGATGATGATGATGATGATGATTATTATTATTATTATTATTATTATTATTATTAGGGGGCGGATTTCTATGACATGTCATATTTTTCCCCTTTGCATTATTTCAGGTTTCCGACTAATTTAAACCCAATTCCAAGCATCCAGGTGAAAATGGAACGGCTTTTATTGGGCATATAACTGCATATTTAGGAAATTTTCAACTATTGTAGCATATTTAGTATGAATATGCATAGTTAGGTCATATTTCCGGCATATTTGTGTGCATATTAAAGAAATTTTGAAGTTTCGTATCATATTTTGTAAATGTTGCATTATATTTTGAGAATTTACAGATAGGCCTATTTTAAATAATTAACATTATATTTTAATAAAATGTATTGTAATGAAACTTAAAAAAAATATGCACAATGTGTAAGTGGTAAAGTCATATTTTAAAATTTTTGGGACATATTTTAATGTTTTTTTTAGGTCATAAATGCATGCGTATATCCTATTTTTTAGGTCCTAGAAATCCGCCCCCTATTTATGACTTAAAGAGGTGGAAAATATTACTGCAAATATGCCATTGAAACTTATTAAATATGACCAAAAAATCCTAAATATTTCCTAATAAAAATAACGTATTTTCAAAAAATAAATTTTCTGATTTAAAACGTTTAAAGACACTAAATTTAACTCGACCATGTAGTACAAACACTGCATAATTAGAATTAGAATTAGAATTGTTTTATTTTACCTGGTGGAATTAAGGCCATTAGGCCTTCTCTTCCATTCAACCAGGATTAATACAACTGAACTTTACAATATTACAATAGAACAAGTATGATACAAGTACAATACAAAGTTACAGATACACAGATAATTGTGCTCCATTACCAAATTTATAACTTAAATATGACTTTAAATTTCAAATATGGCTAAACTATGACCAAGACCATGAAAATGACCAAAATATGCATAATAAAAACTGTTCAATTAGGATAACAAGTGTGTAATTAGTGTTTAATTTGTGTTTCTGGCAAGAATGGAGGTCAGGATAAAAATATGACATGTCATAAACATCTGAACCCTAGATATGAGAGAATATCATAGGAGAAAAATTCCTCCGGCATGCCATATGCAGTACTGTGAGGCACACTAGTGTGCCTCACAGTACTGCATATGGCATAGCTTGTCTGCCTGTGAGGTAGACCATTAGGGCAATCAGTCATAGGAGAGGGGTTCCGTCTGGCGCTGTGAATTGAGCTCTGGCTTAGCTCAGTTGGTGGAGCATTGGCGCGAATGGCCAAAGGTCCTGGGTTCAGGTCCCAGTGCCGGAGGAATTTTTCCCCTATGAAATTCTCATGTAATGTCCAACAGAGACAATGATCTGTGGTTCATGAATGCTTAAATATCTACCTAGATATGACTTATATAATGAGCATTGTGAAAGCTTCATGCAAACAATCTGTGTGCTTGTCATAGGGAAATCTTAAAACTGAGCGATGGAGGTGAAGTAGCTCTGGATTGGCTGGAAGATGGCTGTGCCCCTGATGCTCCAATCATTATTATGCTTCCTGGTTTGACCGGAGAAAGCCAGGCAGAGTACGTCAAGTGTATAGTGAAAGCTGCCAACCGTATTAAGCTCAGGATTGTCGTGTTTAACAACAGAGGTCTCGGAGGAATTTCTTTAAAGGTAAGCAAGAACTCTGCTGCCCCTAAGATATAAACATGAATGATGCTTTAACAACACTTTTATAAACGAGTACTGTTGATACAGGCACCATTTCTCATAATGAGAAGTGAGGAAGAAGCTAGCACCGAAGAAGTTCCCTGCAACTGGATGGTAAATAATCCACGGAATACAGCCTACATCCTTAAAAGGAAGTTGTTATTTAGATATATTATCTGTCACTTTTGTTTTAGCCAATATTTTCTACTTAGTTTTTCTTTGATTTAATCTGAGACTACCATATTTTGTGAACCATAAGATGCACTTTTTTACCTTGGAAACAGAGCCTTGGAAGTTGGGTACGTCTAATGGTCCGAAGTACACTAAAAAAATTAAAATTATGGTAAATATTGTCAGAATACCTTAGTTATAAACAAAGTGTTATAAACAATAAGATAGTTACAAATTTTGGCACAGACTGTACATCAGGGCACTTGTCACAGTCGTAAAATGAGGGTAGCTGGAAGCCAGGTATACAATGCAAAAAGAAAGGAATGTTGATTTCTTTTATACGAAAGGAGTTGTCTCTGCAGGGTGGTTTAAGTGAAGGCAATGACTTCTAAACAGCCTTTTCCCATATGCTGAATTGAGGGTTAGAGGATGTAAAAGTATTTTCAGTCTTACATGAGAAATCAATTCAGTTGTTAAAATTTATGCGATGCCACCTGTACAGAAGAAATTTTCCTAGAACGCAGGCTTTAAGTTAGAAGTTATTTACACTGATTACATTGCACAAGGTTATAATTTGTTTATGCAATGAAGTATATTATTCCGTTAAAATTTTTTCGTTTAGAATCACATTTAATTTCTTTTCCTTTAAATTTCTATCCTAAAATCATTACGTCTTATAGTCCAGAGTGTCTTATAGTCTGTAAATTACGGTAATTGCTAGAGGCACCTATTTTTGGTGATTTCTTTTTAATAATTTCAGGATATTTTTATACAGTTTTGGTATTTTTGTTAGGCTTAGTGTTGCTGCTACAGATTTTCAGGCCCAGATATGATCCCTGGTACCTCTTTGGATTTTTCTGAGATGTGTGAAAGGAGGTGCTCTAAGCCTCGTGATTCAGCAACACCCATGGGGGCAGCATGCTATGCCCCCATTTCTCAATCTTTCTATGGCAGGGATGTAGCACCAGGGAGTTTAGTTTAGTTTTAGAATATTTTACTTTCAATAACCCAGCAAGTTATGACTTGTATTCCAAGGTTATACTGATAGAGTGATGAATGGATAAATGCTTCCTTTGTTCCAGACACCAAGAACTTATTGTGCGTCCAAGTGTGATGATTTATCAGAGGTTGTGGTTCATGTGACAGCAACGCACCCAGGAATTCCTGTAGCAGCTGCCGGTGTTTCAATGGGAGGGTAAGTTTTAACATTCCAAAATTCAATCAAATTTTTTTTTTGTGTGTTCATGTTGACATACATCCAGCCAATATCAGCAAAAGGTTGTTAGTTCATATAAAATTTAATTGTACTGCCTGTAATGTATTGTGTTAATAAAAACTACATAGCCCCTCAAGCATTTTGAGTGGCTCTTAAAGACAGCCAAACTCAGCTTCCACAAACCCAGTAAATGAATTACACTTTTCATAGTGAATTCTGGGTCATTATAGAAATATACAGTGAGTCCCACGCAAGAGTTGGCCAATGACACGGGTTCCTGTGGCGTGGCGGGCACAGCTCCAACTCCTGAGCGATCGGGTGAAATATCTACGCTAATGTAGCCACGATCGGTGTAATGATTAGGGTTCTCACATTTACAATTAAAATTACAGTGGAAATAATCACGTACCTCATCACAAGAGATGTTGGAAATGTTCTCCTCTTGAATACGCACAACACTGTCACTTTTTAAGGGAATTTTCTTTCACGTGCATAAGTTCAGCTTCCGAGACAGGGTTAATTTCTCTTGTGATAGGCCTATGTGATATTGTCTTTAAGTTCTTCTAACAGTATGTGAATATTATTTATGGGGAAACTTGAAAAATAAAGTGTATAGGTCAATTTCCCATACATTAGAAGAACTTAAAGACAATATTACAAGAGAAATTATAGGAGAAACGAAGTGCTAGTTTGGGTGGGGGCAATAAGAAAATTCGTGCTCTGATTGGTCAAAAAGTAGGTTGAGATGCGAAATTGGCCAATACTTAATTTGGAAGTGTGAGAAGCCAATACTGGCTATGATGTAGACTGGCTTCCCTATTTAAGTTTTGGCTTTTGATCTGGTATTCCAAGGCCTTTGCAACAGTACGGCCCCAGTAATATCTCTTCCTCCCTAGGATTTTGGTCTGATTGAATTGGATCTTGTAGCCATGTGCAGTCATGTTTTCCACTTTTTTAAGTCATAAATATCCGAACCCCACTAAGTATTATATGATGACTTCAGTGTTATAAAATCCAACTTCTGGCCCTCTTCACTCGTCACTGTGGACTTGTCTGGGTAATACAGCTTATGATCTGCGATGTTCATTACATCTTTCCTCTAAAGTGGGATTCTTCTTCCTGATGTAAACATCTCAATTATTCGCAGGGGATTTGTTAGACACCTGGTGTGGGCAGACTCAATGAATCCTTCATCGTATATGTAGTCAAATAAAAATAAAATTACCTTCAGTGTATCACGTGTTTTTTAAAAACTTCCATGATGTATCAACCCGAACCTCCGGGCCTTCCTCAGGTAATTTTCTTTTGATTTGACTACATATACGTTGCATGGTGGAAATCAGGACCAAACATGACAAGTTTATTTAATCCTTCATCACCATCAACATCAAGGATTAGACTTTTCAGTCTGTTCTGACTCCTAGAAATTGTTAAGTCCATCTTCTGAGTGGTCTTCCCACGTTTCTTCTCCCTTTTGCCTTACAGTTAGGAGACATTCTAGTTATTCTTTCTTCAGACATCTTAGGTAGATTTCGAAGAAAAATCTACCTATTGCAATGGATACCATGTCATGATTTTCGAAAAATTCTTTCATATCTTTACGTTTCATGCTCCCCTAAGTATGAAACCACCGCCCGTTCAAAAAAAAAAATTGTGATATTTATATATATATATATATCTTTACACGATAGCGGCCGTAATTTTGAAGATATTTTAACCAAATTTTATTATGTTGTTTCTAGGCCCAATAGTTCGGACAAGTTCGTTAATGAGCAAAATTGGCCCAAGGGGGTGGTCGGGGGAGGGGGTTGAAATTTAAAAAAATGTATATCTCGGCCCCTATGAAGTATAGAGGGAAACTTTGTTTGAATAAATTAGAGTACTCCCTATGGAGTTCACAGTGACACCAACGATTCGGGGGTTTTGGGGGTACGAGTGGGGGTGGGGGGGGGGATGGAAATTCGAAATTTTTGAAACCACGTCTTGTGGGGTATCATTGAAAAGCTCTTGATGAGTGCTCTACAAATCAATAACTAGTTTCTCGATAGCTCTCATTTAAGGCGAGATTTGAATGTTTGAAAAAGTGCTCTTTCCTCTTTTTTGCAATTATTATTGCGGGTTTGTCATGCCAAGGCTAAAGAAGAAGAGTGCTACGCAGCGACAGTAAATTAAACCAAAAGCACTTTGAAATCTACCTCAGCCTGTAGGCTTGCCTAAAGGGATTTTTTTAATATATGAATCCTTCATGGGGCATACAATTTTCTGTATTTTCAGAGAGATTGTTGGATGGTTTTGACATCATTTTTTTAATTGATCCCCCACCCCAGCTATCATTTTCTGTCTCTCCTATATAACACAGACCAGCTCAATTCTCATACTCACCCAGTTGGAAGCCTGAAAGACCGTCATATACTTAGGCTACTTACTCAATGGCAAACAGACAATTCCTTAGCAAGCTAAAGGAATATTATCTACTTTATGGAACCCGAAGGTTCATTGCCATGCTTACCTGAGCCCACCATTCAACCCTATTCTGTGCTAAATCCATCCAACCATCCCTCGCAAATCCTACTTCCCTTATACCTATCCTAATATTTTCCTCCCACCTACGTCTAGGCCTTCAAGTGGTCTTTTCCATTTGGGTCTTGCAGTCAATATTTTTTAGATATGTCTTTCCTCCCTTATTTCATCCTCCATGATTTAATTACCCTTACTATATGCAGTGAAGAGTACAGGTTATGAAGCTCATCATTATGCAGTTTTCATCTCTCTTAGGTCTAAATATTTTCCTAAGCACCCTGTTTTTGAACCCTCTCAGATTATGTAAGCGACCATGTTTCTAAACTCCATGGCACTACATCCCTGAACGGACAAGGCTTACCACCCGACTGCTGCATCATCTACCATAGGCAAATGGCAGATTGGGGGGCATGTGGTCAGCATGCCGACACCCACGGCCGTTAATGGTGGTTTTCGTGACCAGAGCCGCTACTTCTCTATCAAGTAGCTCCTCAGTTTGTATCATGAGGCTGAGTGCACCCCGTTCCAGATCTCCCTACCTCAGAAAAATCTGAGAAGGTACCGGGGATCAAACCTGGGGCCAAGGATCTGTAGCCAGCAATGCTAACCATGAGACCACGCAGCGACCATGTTTCACATCCATATAATACAACCAGCAACCGGACAGAAGATGAAAAAATAAAAGTTTCTGAACTGCATAAAAACGATTCCTTGGAGGGTTCTGTATAGATTAAACACACGTGTGTCGTGGATAGGAATCTGAAGATTGAACATCATTGATGAAGTGTTAGTCAAACATTATGAAAAATACTTGAATAATTGAATGGAGAATGTCTGTCTGGCCTTGACATCACTTAAAAGAAAGCCTTTGTTATGTAATCACCACAAGCATTCTTCAAGTAGCTTCCTAGGCTGTGGTTCCCAACCTGTGGTTTGTGGACCCTTAGAGCTTTTCATTTTTATCACAATTGTGAAAGTCAGTCTACTAAAAAAATTTGAAAAAAGTTTCATGACCAATCAGATCATTGAATTACCACAGTCTTTATCAAGTTCTCCTTTATTGCCTGTCATGTCTTTAACTAGCATTCAGGAGGTCTGTTGTTCAAACCCCGTGTACAGCCAATTTGACTGGGGTTTTTTCCAGGGTTTTCTCAGTCGTAAAGGCAAATGCCAGATTAGATATTAATTATTACAGGAAGTTTGTAACAGTGAAGTTTTTCTAATATAGTAATATAAGAATTGAGTCAATTTTTGTGACACTTACTTCACTTGGAGTCCTCTATTTGGAGACTAATTTCGGGAAGTTATTCCTCCCATATTCATTCCATTTTGACTGCTGCTTGTTGCTACTTGACTGCCCTCTAGTTTCTTTAAGATGAATTTATTGAACAGGTCATTGGAGGCGGGAATGGAATGAATATGGGAAGAATAACTTCCCGAAACTAGTCTCCAAATAGAGGACTCAAGTGAAGTAAGTGTCACAAAAATTGACTCAATTCTTATATTACTATGCCAGATTAGATATTTACTTGCCATGATTCATCCCTGCTATTTCATCCAGCCATTAAAAGAATTAAATTAAATATCAGTTGAAAATTAACAGAAGCCATATCTCATCAACAATAGAAAACAATCAGTGGCGTAATTACGGGGTCGCTAGGAGTGGCAGTTGCCACCCCAGAATTCCCAAACCCCTCTTTTTGCCACCCCAAAAATCGGCAGTAAAAATATCAGTTATTTGCAAACAAGTGAAAAATTACAGTTTATAAACGTGGCACAATCTTCATTCTTTATTAAACTTAACATTTATGCTGGTATGGTACGTAAAAAAGTTTTAAAAATGCTTACACTACATCATTTTAACGCCAAATTTTAAAAAATTTCCATACCCCCCCCCCCCCAGACCTTGCCACCCTAGTTAAAAAGCTGAAATAACGCCAATGCTATTATTTATGGGGAAACTTGAAAAATAAAGTGTATAGGTCAATTCCCTAATTATACATTAGGTCAGTACATTAGAAGAACTTAAAGACAATATCACAAGGGAAATTAACTCTATCTCGGAAGCTGAACTTACGCTCGTGAAAGAAAATTTCCTAAAAAGGTGCCAATATTGTGTGGATGCAAGAGGAGGAAATTACGCCCATGAAAACAATTGCACATCAATAATGACATAGCCTATTGGTATTCACCTTGATGTTCAAACGAGGATAAACTGGCAACAGACAATTCCTCAGCAAACTAAAGGAATATTATCTATTTTATGGAACCCGGAGGTTCATTGCCATGCTTACTTGAGCCCGCCATTCAACCCTATTCTGTGCTAACTCCATCCAACCATCCCTCGCAAATCCTACTTCCCTTAAATCTATCCTAATACTGTCCTTCCACCTATGTCTAGGTCTTACAGGTGGTCTTTTCCCTTCGGGTCTCCCAATCAATACTTTTGAGATATGTCTTTCCTCCCTTATTTCATCCTCCGTGATTTAATTACCCTTACTATATTCGGTTATGAAGTTCGTCGTTATGCAGTTTTCATCTCTCTTAGGCCCAAATATTTTCCTAAGCCCCCTGTTTTCGAACACTCAGATTATGTAAGGGGCCATCCATATAATACACATCCATATAATACAACCGGCAGGATAATTGTCTTATAAATCTTTATTTTTAGATTTTTGGACAGAAGAGGAGAATATAAGTTTCTGAACTGCATAAAATCAGGCATTTCCTGAATTTAGTCGACATTTTACTTCTGCCTTAATATTATTTCTGACTGTAGTTATTGCTCCCAGATATTTGAATTTTCCACTTGTTCAAATGATTTACCGGCTATTCTAATATTTTGTGGAGCATTATTTTGACGTTTCATGACCATGTACTTAGTTTTTTCTGAATTAATTTCCAATGCAACATTCCAGCAGGCATCAATACTAGTTTCATTAAACATAAGTTGCGAGTGTTTGAAACCAGAAAGTGCATTTGTGGGAACCCTGTATTACCTGTGATGCTCTAATGTTGACAGGTTGATTCTGGGAAATTACTTGGCGTCACAAGCTGGAAAGCCTGAGAAACTCATCACAGCTGCGATGGTGATATCCGTTCCTTGGAATGTATTCAAAGGCACAGAAAGTATTGAGAAGCCTGTGCTCAACTTGATGCTCAACAGACATCTCGCTGGAGGACTGTGTCGGAACATCGAGAGGTGAGTTCAAGCATTATTTCAGTCTCAGTTTATTCTTCGTAGCAGGGTGAGGAATTCTGATGTGCTATGTTATTTACCAGTAGATATTGCCACAGACTGTCACTTTTGACATGAACAAGGTGACTGAATATTTGTATTTCCTCGGAAGCATTTTGAAATATCTGGAAGTTATCAATAGGTTTGTTTGCAACGCAGATCCGTGACTGCTTGAGAATTTGTTGTACTGTGCATGTCCAGTCTGTAGCTTACCCGTGATTTGCACTTTGCGAACGGTTACAAGAATTTGGAATAGATAGTTTCTGCGTTTAATCGATATGATATGCAAATAAAATATATATTTCCCTTTAACATGTTCTACAAGCAATATACATCGGCAATATAAACTATATTTTGGGAAACCTTTAATTATCTTCCATTATTCATACACATAAGTAGCCTATGCTTATAAATGAGGCACAAGCTTATTGGAGGGAGGAATCAGATGCGTGAAAATAGGTTAGTGCGCATGTCTCTGATAACAATTCATGCTAGAGCCTGTAAACTTTTCCTGTAGTACAGAAACTGTCCATGAGATTTCATCGAACAGAAGATTGAAATCAGAATCACGAATTCTCACTTTGCGAACATGTGTGGAGAAAGAGCGCATGCGCGAACGATGTGTTCCTGGTTTCTGACTGCTTTGCGAACAAACCTGATATAATTTGAATTTCCCATTTGACTTTGAGTGGTTTTGGTTCCCTGTGAGTTAGCTAATTGTTACTCTAGTAACAAAAATGTAGTTTGTTTGGCTGTTTACAAACAATTGAAATACTAATTTGTATGTTTTGCATGGTAATACCTCATTTATAATAAATTATTATAAAACAAAAAGAAAGGGGGGGTGGGTAGTTAAGTTAGAAATTGTTGTTTCTTTTTGTTTGGACTAAACTACACTCTAAACTCCGTGGCGCTACATCCCTGGAGGGATTTGGGCTACCACCCTGACCGCTGTGTCATCTACCCGAGGCAGATGTCAGGATTGGGGGGCATGTGGTCAGCATGCCAACACCCACGGCTGTTAATGGTGGTTTTCATGACCGGATTCTTTTTATTTGACCCTACTATAATGCGCTTATTACTTGTGATACTTAATTTGGTATCATAATGATATCCATAACAATACAGATTTCCATTATGTCATCAGTGTATTATCGATTATTATCGAACGCAGAACGATCTTGAGACCTTGAGAGTAGCAGCTGAAATCTACCCTGTATTTAGATTAAAATCAATTCTGTTCGTGTTAATTTTAAACCTAAGGATTAATTTTACTGCGTTCTTTTGGATAGCAGTTCATTGGTGGTATTACAAGACATCTTCCAGTTAAGCTATCTGGAAGTCACGTATCGGGAGGAATTGTCGGCAGGCCCTAAGATACCCTGTGTTGTGAAATGTAATCTGTATGTTAACTTCTCGTGTAGTTGTTGTACATACTATGTGCAAGTTAACAAATAAAGGTTTTATTGTAATAAATAACGAATATATGATTGTTCCCTTGCAGGTTGAGAAGGGATAATGTTCCTCAGGGCCCATGGGATGTGGACGAAGTTTTAAAGGTAAAGTAATGTAATGTGAACTATGAAATGAGGACCGTCTATGAAGTAAGTAGCCTGGGGTAGTTTACAGAAACAAAACACAATCAAAATGAATAAATTTTGCATACACTGATGCTCCACTTACGTCACAGTTCATAAAACACAGGACTAATTTCAGGAGTCTTCTCCCATCATCGGCTGCTGGTCAACTGGTGTATGGAACCCATGGCTGGTGGTATTTATAGTCGGCCCCGTGCTGCTCTCTACCTTCTGGCCGGTGAGTTTGATGACGTCCAAACAACAGTTGACCAGCAGCCGATGATGGGAGAAGACTCTCCCGAAACTAGTCCTGCGTTTTATAAACTGTGACATAAGTGGAGCATCAGTGTATGCAAAATTTATTCATTTTATTGATTCAGTATGTTCCACTGTTTATACTTCGTTTTTATTTATTTTAACAAAACACAATTTCATGGAAATGTTTATTGCAATAGATAAAGCAAGTGTTCAGCTATTTTTAAACATATTCACCACCAAAATTGAGACATTTTTCAATTCCTTGGGACCAATGTTTGAACACCTCTGTTGGAGAAGTCTGCTGCCTGGGATTTGAACCATTGTGTGACAAACGTGTCCACCTCTTTGTCATTCTCTGTCATTTCTTGAGGTGTAGGAAAAGATGGAAATCAATAGGAGTGAGATCTGGGTTGTAGGGTGGATTTTTAACACCTCCTAGCAAGTCTCCTGCAGAATTTTGACTGGGAGGTGTTTAAACATCCATCCTAAAGCCCGAACCTTGCTCCCAGTGATTTCCATCTTTTCCTACACCTCAAGAAATGATCAAGAATCATGAGAAAGAGGTGGACATGGTTGCCATATGATGGTTCAAATCCTAGGCGGCAGACTTCTCCAACAGAGGTGTTCAAACGTTGGTCCGAAGGAATGAAAAATGTCTCAATTCTGGTAGCGAATATTTTGAAAAATAGCTGAACACTTGCAGTATCTGTAACAATAAACATTTCCATGATATTGTGCTTTGTTTCTTTTTATGGCCCCAGAAAGCTTAATTTATGGATGACCCTCGTATAACAGCTTGACAAGTCTCAGATATACACTGAGACTCGCCCCTGGTGAAACATCTGAATGTGTTTTTTCATAATATGGTTCTTACACAGTGAAGCTACTATAATAAATTCAATCTGTTATTTGAGTTCACTACACACACTTGGTTGTTTCACTTATTATTTTGGTAGGACATGTTTCAAGGATCCTCATCCACATTTTCAACTGCCAAATCCGTCTCAGGAAGATATGAACTTCATCAGATTGTCTTCTTCTGATATGTCAATGAGTTTTTAAATTTTTCCCCACATTTTCAGTTCTAAATGTTTGTGTACTGATTTTAATAAATATGCTTCTATACAAGTATCATGATTGCAGTCTGGTGCAATGATCCAATTGCATAAGTGCTGTTTCAGACACCTCATTTACAAAGAGATCCTTTTTGGAATGACTACTCAACTCATACGCCGCATGCTTGATATTCACCAATAACGTTTAGCAGTTCCTCAGATATGGACCAATCACGGCCGTTTATCTTGCAGTATTCTTGTAGGAATCGCAAGGATGGTGTTTTATCGTGATAAAACCGTCTGCTCGTTACTGGAGATGCAAGTATCAGTGTGCAGTGATTAATGGTCAGATGCTGCCACTAAGTGTCACGAAAACATAGGCTATTATTTTATAGAACATAACTTGTTTGGAAATTGAAATAATAGAAATGTATATTGATTAAGAACAAAATTTTGATTTGGTGTAAGCCAGTTTGCGTGCTTTTATTCTGTTCTGTTGTTAGCTTACCTGAGTGAAGTTAACTATGTCTTATATGCACAATTGGTAGCACTGATCACTCCATGGTAGCTCAAATTCATTCATGGATGGTTGATTCATAGCATGCCGTGATCTCACAACTGTTAGTTTTGTTTTTATACAGCAAAGCATGAAAGTAATTATCATTTGTATTCATGGAATAGTCTTAATAAATTCAACTCTCGTAGGATTGCCTGTGATAATTCTCTCACACTCTAGGCTAAGATGGAACGGTGAAGTCAGACTGAAAAATTCAATGCCATAGCCGGGATTTGAACCAGTTTGTTCCTGTTATTGCAGAGCAGAACAATACGGGAATTTGACTCATCCTACACGACAAAGCAGTTTGGCTACAAAGATGTTGAGGCATACTACGCTGAGGCTACTATCCATGACAAACTACACAAGATTGAAGTTCCATTCCTGTGCCTCAGTGCAGCCGATGATCCATTCCAGCCCTTTGAAGGTATTGTCAAAGCTGTGCTATAAATGCTTACAAGCTCAAGTTAATAATGTTAAAATACCTCAACCATCAAAGTAAGAATAATAAATGTTGATGAGGGGGAAAAACACAAATCGCAGTAAACAGCAGAGTTCTATTTAACTATTTTTGGGAATTACACAGTGAAGTGGTATTGAATTACATAAAAACCTTTGTTATTACATACATGCTTCACTAAATATTTACCTGTTTTTATCAGGACAGATCTGTTTCCGCCATTCTCATGGCCATCGTCAGCTGTTCTCGATTTTAATGAATTTCGACATCCTGTCGAAATTCATTAAAATCGAGAACAGCTGACGATGGCCATGAGAATGGCGGAAACAGATCTGTCCTGATAAAAACAGGTAAATATTTAGTGAAGCATGTATGTAATAACAAAGGTTTTTATGCAATTCAGCAGAGTTCTGCTAATCCAGGCTAGATAGGACCACATCTTGTCTGGATCACCAAAGTCTTGATTAAATGAAATTTGCCTTAAGGGGGGACATACAGCTTTCGGTGAAATTCATAGGTGAGAAATAGGTGAATTGCATTATCCTTTTCCTCAGCAACGAATTGCTCTACAATCTTGCAATCTGACATACTCTTTATTGACTATTTCTACAATCACAACTATTTTCAAAATTAATTAAACTGTTACAGTTATGTGTCATTATCGTTACAAAATGGTAGCCACGTTTCGTGCACTAAAATGCCCTTTCCATGATAACTTCCACAAATGGCAATATTTTTTAGTGAAATTCTTTTTTATATCTATTTGCAAACATCATCTACAATCTTTGGAATATCTACAGTGTAAGTATTTTTAAAAATCTTTATTTAAATTTTCTTTTTCATTAAAATATGTATTTAAAAAATGAACTATTAATGATAAATGAATGATTGTAGATAATGTTGTTCATATGATATTAACAAATACACAGAAAAATAATCACTCAGAAATATTGATATTTGTGAATGTTATCAAGGAAAGGCATTTCAGTGCATGAAACGTGGCTGCCATTTTGAAACGATAATCACCCGTAACTGTAACAGTTTGATTAATTTTGAAAATAGTTGTGATTGTAGAAGTAGTCAATAAAGAGTATGTCAGATTGCAAGATTGTAGAGCAATTCAATGCTGAGGAAAAAAATAATGAAAGTCACCTATTTCTCACCTGTGAATTTCACCCAAAACTGTATGTTCCCCCTTAAAATGCATGTACAGTCGGTCAAATAAAAAACGTCGGGCGGTATTTGATTAAGTATCACAAACGAGCATATGTGCATGTACAGGAAGACTTAAGGTTAGGTTCACACACGCCTCTTGTCTATCCATGTATTTTCTTGATTATTTAGTCAGTTTTGTTCCAAAACAAACATGTATAGAAGGCTGTGGCTATATGCCTCAAATCCGCCATATTCTTGGTTGCAAATTGTTATAATATTAATAATTAATAGATTCGCGAGGAATATGTTTATTCAAGGAGCATTTTTTAAAGATTTTATTTTATAATACCGGTACTTGTAGTGCAAAATCAATAACTTACGCTCAGCATCTGCAACCAATCTTAGCATCGAAATACGCGTCCGGCCAGATCAACGTTTGCTATGAAAACTTCCGGTCGCATTATAGTAACGTTCCCACCTCTGAGCTTCTTTTCATAAATATGGAACCTTCTCGCTGCTTCAGAGGCCGAAAAATGCAGGTCAATTACAGCCCTAACCACACTTTCTCTCACGTTAGCATTTGTATGTGGCGATGACACAAAGCAAAATGAATTATGACAATGCATTAAGTTGAATATCGTGTGTTGCGATTTCCGCGATGTTCATTTTTTCCCTCCTTGTTCATATTTTCCCTCCTGCCGCATGGCCTCATATGTTCCGAAAATGACCTGTATTTTGTGTTTTTTATAGGAAACTTGTGAACTAATGCGTCAAAACTTTAATTTTAGCAGCATACGAGTCCCGACGTTTTTTATTTGACCGACTGTACTGTACTGTAATTCAAGTTTTACCCACATATTCCTTCACATATACTTATGAAACGTTCTCAATAAACCGTGGATTAAAACTCCTTAAACTGGCACTTTGTTATATCGGTTTACCTGATTGTGTTAATATTTTCAGCAATACCAGTGGATGAAGCGAATAAGTCTAAGTACGTAGCCATAGTGATAACGGCACGAGGAGGACACATCGGCTTCCTGGAAGGCCTCTTACCCATGTACCAAGAGCAATACATGTGTCGAGTGTTTGCGCAGTATTTTGCAGGGGTATTCGGTTCTGGTGCAGATCTGTTTGCGCAAATCCAAAAGGAGGATTGATAGGTAATTTGGGTATTAGTAGCTCTATTTATTTTCTTAAGCAAAATGTGATTTTATATTAAGCAATGTGATTGAATCATGCGAGACCTGACTGCTTTTAAGGTAACTGTTTTTTAACATTTTATCTATAAGATGACCTTAGCGGAAGCTTACTTACAGTTATACACTGCATTTATTTTGCTTGGCTATACAAGCAATTTTTAATTGTTTTTAAGTTTATACAGTAAAGCTTACCCTAATCGAGCCCTTTATTCAACTGAAACCTGTCTTAGTGCATTCGCTACTGCACATGCCACATGCATTCTGATGTTTAAGTGCCTACATTTTAAATTATACAAGGTGTTAATGAATAACACCGAAATATTTTACCTGTGTATAGAGGGGACATAGACAAGCAACTTTTATTAGGAGATTTTTGCTCTATGACTTAAAATGTATATGCTACAGGGCATTAAAGTCATTACAATTTGGTGCTCATAAGTCAATAATGAAGCGAAATGGGGTTAAAATTTTCATTAAATTTACTTAATGCCTTCTCAGTGATCGATAAAAACCTGGTTCTTAATCATTCATCGACAGCTATATCATAATTTAGTGTTTCTATATTCTGAAAAACTTACAGACAAATCACACCAATGCATTAGTCTTCTTTTATTCATAACTACTGACTACAGTGTTAACAACGAAGTTCTTTTGTTTTGTATTTCTTCAAATGTTAGAAGTCAGTGGCAGCCATACCCTGGGAGATTTTATGCTGTAACAGGAAAAGTTGAATCCATAGAGCACCTTGAAGCCAGATTTTTAGCTTTTTCATTATTAATCGTTTTAATTGTTTATCCATGATTTACATGTAAGTTTTAATATTTTAATGAGTTGACTGTTAAATTAATAAACATGGCCGAAGCCACGGGCACCTGCTAGTGAGTTGATTTCTACACTTATTCCCTGCTGGAGGACTAATCCAGAAACCTCAACAGGTAGGCATGAGGGCAGGTGGCAGGTTGTGAAGTGAGTTTTATCGCTTGAAAGCAGTCAAGTCTACTAGCGAGCTAGGAACAAACAATAGTAGTACAACATACACTTAAGCTAGATAATGTGATTGTACAATACAAGACTGTATAAGCATGTCACAACACTTTCTATCACCGGTCTCATGGTGCACCGAGACACTGTGTGATGAGCGGGCATTAATTTCACAATCTAGATTCACCAATGTAAACTTACAAATTAGCCTGACTTTTAAAGGATATGAAGTGCCATCAACAAGTCGCTCCGCAGCAATTTGTGCAGGGGAAAATCTGTTAAGAAACCGAATTCAGTTGGTATGGTTATAATGTTCTACTACAATTATTTATGAAGTAAGAAATAAAAGTAACATAAAAGATGTAAGGGCAAGGGATTTGATGATTTTGCATCTATTTATATGAAGGTTAAAAGATAGCTGGAATATATATAAATGTGTATAATGAAATAATTGATTAAATAAGAGCAATATTTTTTGCATTTTTCATCATTTTCAAGAGATAGGTAACTTTTAGGACTTTTTTGGTAATTTTTTGCATATTTAGGTCATTTTCGGTATTTTTAGGTCATTTTTGGCATTTTAGATCATGTTTCAGTGGGTAGAGAGGAGCTTTCAATGTACAAATAGTTACTTTCAGACAACAGTCAATCGTTTTTATTTGAGAATCTCCGCCAAGTGTTCATAGTTCATTTTAATTCAGGTTTATTGTAAACACTACAGCAGTTTGTCTTTCTTTCTTTTTAAATGGCACATATTTGCTAGGGGCAATTTGCTGGGATGCCAGTTCAGAAAGAATTTATTTTTCGCTAAGGGTGTCCAAGTATAAATTTACTTTCTTCTTTAGTAACAAAATAGGTGTATTTTATAATGTAAATTCATATATAACACACTGTCATCCATTAATTTGCTTGTAGGAATTCATTACTTAAGAAAAAAACTAATTATAAGTAATAGTGGAAAATGTATTGTTCACTTTTTAAAAATCTTTTCTCATTTTTTCACTATTTTTAGACCATAAATGCATTTATTATTTTGAATTTTTTCACTATTTTATAGCCATTAAATGCCTTGCCCTAGTAATTACTTATTCAAGTTTTAAACTCATCAACAATAGCAAAAAGATTCACAACTACTCTGGTATACCAACTAGGAGTCTGAAAGCAAGATAGGGAGAAATACCAACCTTCGCATGGGTGGCGAACATAACCATAGCTGCGGGGAGACTTATTGATGGCATTGTAGAACTGATGAGGGCTCTCATGGTGGAACAGATTATTGGTACTCATTTTTCAGTTACAGCGAACTCCCAATTGTCCAAGGGTGATTATCCGTTCAAGGTTCTTTTTCCTTTTTTTAAACTTTCAGATTGAAATACTAATATTTTGAATGGCATAAATTCAATAATCCGAACACATTGGGTCAATTGCTAAAACGGGATCTTGATTGCTGTTCAAAGCAATGGTTTTCAAGCCATGTCCAATGACTGAATCTCTTTGTGATTCCTAAAATGAAGACCAGGCACAGTTGTACAACTGGCAATATAGGAAATAATCAATACAAGACTACAAGATTCTGTGTGTTGCTACCAGGAGTGTAGTTAAAATATTTATTAATATTTAATAAACAATTAACACCAAAGGTGTCTCTATTTATTGCAGAACATAAGCATTGCCCTAGAATTTTTATTTTTTTTTCAAGAAAGTTATTCACATTGAAATAAGAAGTGAATATATTAAACGTAACCACATGCGCCTCCAGCATCATGTTGTAGGTTATGATTTAGCGTTCTTGCTAACTGTCTCGAAAGACAAAACCTTCTTGAGAACCGATAGTCATTGCAGACATTACTTAAATATTTTAACACTTGGATTTAATGCCCTCAATAAATCAATTATTCGCCTGTGTTTAGCTGTTAGGTAGCTGATGTTTTAAACCTACCATAGCTGTGGTTTGAGTAAATGGCCTTGGTATCAAGCTGTGGCTCAGAAAAATTAGATAAACTTCTTTTTAAAAATTGTAACGTGGTTTTAAATGTTTTAGCAATTGACCCATTGAAAGTCCGAACCACCCTCAGTCCCAATTAGTTCAAATAACTGATGTTCCACTGTAAGACATGTTTGTATCACTTATGTAAGTAATGTCTCTCTAAAATTATGAGGTACTGTACCTTTTTGTTGCACTCTTTAAAGCATAACTAATAATACCATGTAGGTAAGTTACCAGTAGTGATAAGATATGTACATATTAACTCAATATTAATATTAGATGGAAATGTACAGTGAAGTGTTGATATCTGTAGCAAGATATTTCCGATCTCAATCTTGCTACAGATATTAACTCATTACAATTTGCAGTAGATTACATTAATATATATGCAAATGAATTTTAACATAGGAAAGTAGAGAAAGTTCATATCGTTGCTTAAGAACGGAGACCTCGTATGTAACAAACACAATTGCTATTTATGTATCAAGTACGCAAAATAAGGCTTATACAGGGAGGCCATTTTATGCGGAAAATTTTTAACAGCGTTGCCCCTGCTCACACTTTCCCCGCTGTTGTGCTTGCACGGGCTGGGACCATGTTCTGTTACTACCGGCAAATCAATAACTCAACCAATTTATTATCAAAATAGGCCTACATGTAGAGGCTTATTACTCACCATTTATTTGAGATACTGAGATGGTACAGTCAGGATATTTACGAGAAAATCTCTGAACATAGCGCCTTCTATGGTTATTTCAAAATAAGTAACATTCCACCAAATAAATTCGCTGTTCAACCGTATACATTTTCGATCATTGTCTTATGTAACACACGACAACAATAGACAAGTGTCTCACTACAACACACCGAAGCAACTAACTGTTTGTATGCTTTGTATAACTGCGATGCTAGTGCGGCAATGTGGCAGTGATGCAAGGTTTCCTCATAAATGGACTCGCTGTATTTACTTCAGTTGAAATTACGTGTCATTTTTATCATATTTTGTGCAACGAAACTTATTATGCCTTAAAAGAAGCAATTGTACAAGAAACTCACCTGAAGTCATTTCTTTCAACCACCACTTGTCTATGCTATGGCATAGTAGGGCAAACTTCGTGCGTTCACATCCACCCTCAGTCATAAAAAATAGAAAATAGGTTTGTTCGCAAAGCAAATCCGTGACCGCTTGAGAATTTGTTGTACTGCGCATGTCCAGTCTGTAACTTACCCGTGATTTGCACTTTGCGAACGGTTACAAGAATTTGGAATCGATAGTTTCTGTGTTTAATCGATATGATATGCAAATAAAATATATATTTCCCTTTAACATGTTATAAATGCAATATACATCGACAATATAATCTATATTTTGGGAAACTTTTAATTATCTTCCATTATTCATACATATAAGTAGCCTATGTTTATAAATCTGGCGCAATGTTATAGGAGGGAGGAGTCAGGCACGTGAAAATAGGTTACTGCACATGTCTCTGATAACAATTCATGCAAGAGCCTGCAAACTTTTCTTATAGTACAGAAACTGTCCGTGAGAGCTTTGCGAACAGAAGATTGAAATCAGAATCACGGATTCTCGCTTTGCGAACGCGTGTGGAGAAAGAGCGCATGCGCGAACGATATGTTCCTGGTTTCTGACTGCTTTGCGAACAAACCTATAGTTATTATGATCAAATTTATTTCTCACATACAAGATTTTTAAATGACAAGGTTTACTATGTTTGTTAATAGACAATGAACAATAAAACCCTTAACATGTAAAATTGAACTTACACTGAAAGTTACTGTAGAGACATCTAGAAGTCATAGTTGGAACTACGTCCGCTAGGGGTTACCATAACAACTTTGCTGGTCTAGGCCGATAATAAAGTGCTATTTTACAGCGTGTTAGCAGTTCGAGAAGTAGCCGCTTTAGAGCGCATGTACTAAAAACATGATTTGTAGGAGAATGAAAAAACCATGCTGTAGTATAACCTCATACTCTAAGAACTAGAAACACAAACTTTATTTGCTTGCCTCACATATTTTGTGCACCCTAATTTTTAAAGAATTATTTTGAACTTTATTTTTGCTCCACATTATTCCACTTACCTGCTTCACAACGCTGATGCTTGTGGTACCTAAGGGGGAGTGATGACCCTATTGCTTCTTAACAATTGTCAAGAAGAATAAATACATCGCGTCGTATAAATTGAAAGTCATACGTAGACTTTAAACTTTTAGATGCCTAAAATATGCTCTAATTTTTTAGGAATAGGCACGAAAAATTGAAAAATAATTTGTGTTGTAAAACCGTTAATTTCATTATGTTGCCAATTTTCTTAAATACTTTACTTTTGGCATCTTGCTTGTAAGCTTCTTATGTCTTTAATTTTCTTCCAAAGAAACCAGGGATTAACGATTTCCTATACCAAGGCAGTAGGATTTGAATTGACAAACTTAAAAAAATTGCAATGCTGTATTTTCTCTGAGAAACAATGAGCAAGAAGCAAAATGTAGGCAAATATTAAAAAAAATTATTTTTGGTAGAAAACTAATAATTAGATAAATTATTATAATTATTATTGTTATTTTATCATATTTTAATTAAACACAGTTTTAATCATTTTTAGTTTTGAACATGTTATTTAGCCATTTTTAGGTTTTATAAGATTTGACTAAATTATTATTATTTAGTATTCTGCCTAGTGGCAGGTCCATGTCTTCGTACGGAGAATTTCTGACGCCAGTGTTCCCTATCTCCAGCTTCGTCCTTCAATCTGCTGTATCTCCTCCAATCTTTCATGTCATCCAGATGTTGTATTCTTCTCCTTCCTCTTCGAGCAGTTCCTTTGATCTTCCCTTTGATGACATCATGTATGAGTCCCTCGTGTCTAAGTATGTGTCCGATCCAATTGGCTTTCCTCTGAATAATTGTATTCAGAATAATTTTCCTCTCTCCTACCTTTCTCAGTACTTCGTCATTTGTCACCCGTTCTGTCCACTTGACCTTCTCTATTCTCCTCCAGCACCACATTTCGAAGCTTTCTAGGTATTTCTTCTCCCTCTTTCTCATGGTCCATGTCTCTGCTCCGTACAGTGCAATGCTCCAGATGTAGCACTTCACCAGTTTCTTCCTTAGTTCCAAGCTCAACTTGCTGGTCAGTAGAGTCCTCTTTTTGTTGAATGCGGCTTTGGCCATGGCGATTCTTGTTCGAATTTCATTCGTGCAGTGGGCATCCTTTGTCAGGAAGCTTCCCAAGTACTTGAACTGCTTAACATTCTCCAGTTCTCGATTGTCGACAGTTATCCTCAAGGGTTTCTCTCGTTTTGATATTCTCATTACTTTTGATTTTTCAATGTTAATTTCCATGCCATATTTCCTTCCTGTTTCCACTAATCTGTTCATCATGTATTGCAGTTGTCTTTGATTCTTGGCGAACACTACCAAGTCATCTGCATACTTGATGGTGTTGATGAGGCGTCCTCCTATCCTAAAGTTTCCGCATCCTTTCAAAGCTTCTCTTGCCAGCCAGTCTCCATACAGGTTGAAGAGACTCGGTGGTAGACAGCATCCTTGTCTGACTCCTCTTCCTATTTCCACTCTGCTTGTTTCTCCGTGTTTTAGTCGTACTTTTATTCTTTGTCCCAAGTACAGGTTGCGAATTAGTCTCCTGTCTCTCCAATTGATTCCTATCTCCTTAAGGATGTTCATCAATTTTATCCAGTTAACTCTGCGAAGGCCTTCTGCCAATCTATAAAACACGCGCAAACTTCTTCGTTAACAGACAAAACTCTCTCCGACAATATCCTCACCGTGCCTATGGCATCTCTGGTACCTTTTCCTTTTCTAAATCCAAACTGGTCCTCTCCCAGTGCTTCTTCAATTTTGTGTTCTAGCCGTCCGTTGAGTATTCTTGCAATGATCTTCGCCACATGCGAGATCAGACTTCTTGTTCTGTAATCACTACATTTCCTGGCTTTCTGTTTCTTTTCAAGAGCAACCATTGTGACGTCTAAAAAATCTTTAGGCCATTCTCCAGTTTCATAGATTTTGTTGATGAGTTGCGTCAACGCTTTCAAACCTTCGTTTCCGATTTCTTTCAGCAAATCCACCGGTATGTCATCGTCTCCTGACTAAATACCAGTAATTTAAAACCTAAGAATCCAAGCCCTAATTATAACATTGTTAATTCCATTCCAGTTGCCAGTTTTATTGAATATCTCACTTATACTACAGAATAAATATTAATTTGTCCACTCGTCAATGCTCACGATCAAACAACACGAACGTAAACAAGCCAATATTACTATTGTTGCAATTTTACATTTTAGAAGACAAAGTTCATTAAGCAATAGGCCTCTAAACAATATTAATTTCTTCAATTCTTGTCCACAGTTGGCTTCATAATAAATTACTTTATTTTCAGCATTGTACATTATACACTTCAGTCAACAGAACAACGAAACTGAGCTAAGTCCCCACCCTGGCATTTTTACTAGAAGCTAGTCCTAGGCCCATTAGCTTATTCGTTCCTCCCGTAGTCATTCAAAGAACTCCACTTTCTTTTGTTACTGGATAACGGAGTTTGAACCAAAATAATTAATTTCCTTGGAAAGTTCAAGGATTTTCATAAAGACAATACTTACCTGCTCTTTAGACATACCATTAATTAAGACATGTACTGCACTTATGAGCCAAAAGTTCATTGTGAACTGAAAATAAATTGTATAATTACTACAAAAATTAAGAAAACTTGGAACTTTAAGAGGAAAAACATGCAAAAAGGCAATATTAGGCTCTAACATCGAAATAGGCCGTTTTAGGTCCTAGAAAACCATCAGTTTCAGGCATAGTAACATTTGAAACACATATATAGAAGTTTTTGTGTTTATATCTTTTAAGAATTAAAGTAGGATTTTACCTAAAATTCAGGGTATAGTGACAAGTTTCGTGGAATTGTGCATTATTGGAGAAAACAAAAAGAATTGCTAATTAATTAAAAAGCAATTAGAAAGACAAAACATCTTAAAGAAACAGCAGAGAAAGTAGGACTACAGATCTCCTTTGAGAAGACGAAATACATGACTAACATCAGTGATGGTCCAGAATGGATGTTAATAGACCATGGAAAGATTGGTAGAGTTAAGAAGTTTAAGCGCCTGGGGGAAGTAACCAAGAGAATTGGCTAGAACAAGAAGCGACCAATATCCACATCCAGAAATTAAAGCGAGCATTCCAACTGACTAAAAACATCTGTAATAAAACAGACACAAGGTCTCCTTTCTTAAGCGACGATGTTTGACAATATTAATATTAAAAAAAAAGTAATGTTAAATATATGAAATTTCCATACAATGCATTTTTTCTTTCCTGTATGGGATTTTACATGAAAAGTTATTAAAGCTGAAGAGTGGCATTACTGCTGTATTTAGAGGTGCCTTTTACACTAATAATCTTGTTCCTCCTAGGTAAAGAAACTGTTGTCCCAAATTACCATATTTGCTCGCGTAATTTGTGCACCCTAATTTTTAAAGTATTACTTTGATCTTTAGTTTTGCTCCGTATGCTTTATGCACATTTGTTTATTGTGTGGTAGGAATTTTGGGATTTGTAGTCCTTTCGACAAGATCATTTCTTGCATTCCATGGTAGATATTGTTCCACTATCTGCTTTGATACCTTTACTTCAACACTGATGCTGGTGTCTAAGGGGAAGCGATGACCCTATGGTGTTACAGTTGAGTTGAAATTTCAAGAGGGGAAAGAATAATAACAATTACAGTGCATCGTACAAATTAAAGGTGTTGAGTTATGCTGAAGAAAGAGAACTGGAGGAAACAAAAATACACGCTAAAAAGCAAACAGTGACAGTGGTCCAAAAGCTATGAAATATCTCACTGATGAACTGGGAAATGACAGCATCACAGTTATCAAGACCTCTTTTTAAAAAATCCCTTTATTTTACACCCATCGAGAGAAATGTAGAAAGTCTGCCTGCAGGAATGTTGGATTGGAAATTAATACAGAAAAAACTAACAATATGGTCATGGAACATCAAAATAATGTTCTACAAAATATTAGATTAGTCGGTAAATCGTTCGAGTGAGTGGAAAAATTCAAATATCTGGGAGCAATAATTACAGACACAAATAATATAAAGGCCGAAGTTAAGTGTAGACTGAAATCAGGAAATGCCTGCTTTTATGCAGTTCAGAAACTCTTATCTTCTCGTCTTTATAAAAATAAAGATTTATAAGACTATTTTCCTGCTGGTTGTATTATATGGATATGAGACATGGCCCCTTAAATAATCTGAGAGTGTTCGAAAATAGGGAGCTTAGGAAAATGTTTGGGCCTAAGAGAGATGAAAATGGGGATTGGAGGAAACAGCGTAACGATGAGCTTCATAACCTGTACTCGTCACCAGATATAGTAAGGGTAATTAAATCACGGAGGATGAAATGGGGGAGGATAGACATATCTAAAAAATATTGACTGGGAAACCCAAAGGGAAAAGACCACTTGGAAGACCTAGATGTAGGTGGGAGGACAATATTAGGATAGATTTAAGGGAAGAGGGATGATTGGTTAGAGTTAGCACAGAATAGGGTTGAATGACAGGCTAATGTAAGCATGGCAATGAACCTTCAGGTTCCATAAAATAGATAATGTTCCTTTAGCTTGCTGAGGAATTGTCTATTGCCATTGAGTGAGTAAGTAAGTATTTTTGTGACAAAACTTGGGTATGGTGCACAAATTATGCAAGCAAATACGGTATATTGTTTAGCCTGTAGCAGTTATAATATATAAAAATAGATTTACATAGTAGAGTAGAGTACAGATATACTGCATATTATTATATGCAAGTGCTTTCTTGTTAGATTGGAGCTTTTAAAAAAAACCCTGTGACAGTCTTTTACACTTATTTTAACTCACACTTTGTGGACTGCTTTGTAATATCAAAAGGTACACTGAAATCTACACAATGCACATCACTATCCGATATTATTTTCTCAACCCCTCAAGCAGGACATTTAAAAACAGAGGAATCTCCTTCATATTCCACCATTGTGAACTGCTAGTTTAAATTTACGAATCTTTCAAACATAATTTCAATATTTACCTGCCTATGGTTAGTTTTGGTAATAAGTTCTCTTCTATTATTCTTTGTCATGCTTCAAAATGCTTTTGTGGTTTTGCCTTCATCCCCATGAAGTGTGTTTCTGTAATGGGCCCCCTAAACGATCAATAATATTGTCAATATTCTCTTCAATATTGATGCTCTATATCAGCGTTTCTCAACCTTTTCGAACCCGAGGACCTCTAAAATGTGTAAAAAAATTTACGGACCCCTGATTTTACATCCCATTATTAAAAGAAGGCCTATATTCTTAATATTTTTTGTATTAATTATAGGTCATTATAATGAAATATGTGAAAAAATTTACTTCTTTACTTTCCACTTGCTTTATGATATTTTTAAATTATGTCTGCGGACCATCTGCACCATCTTTGCGGACCACCAGTGGTCCGCAGACCATAGGTTGGGAAACGCTGCTCTATATTGAAGCGTGCATCAGTATGCTTCAAAAGGCATCAATATTCTCACCAATATTCATTCTGCAAAAATATTCATGCTGAAAGGTTGAGGCTGTTTCAGTTTTTCTTTTTTAAAGTGAATTTAGTTTGGATTTGGGTTTTCTAGCATTAACTCTTACACTGTGCGAAAAATAAAAATCAAAGAGAGAAATTGACGCTGGTCCAAATAGTGGTATAAGGTGAGTACCACTTTACAGACGAAAATTTGTTTAATTTTTTGCATTCTACAGAACCGGATGACTACAAAAAATCACTTTGCAGTCTTACAAACAACTGATATTGGAGGAAATATTGAAAATAAACCACCTAGACGTTCAAACGGTTCTTTCATATTGACAGAAAATATCATTTTCTATAAATATCCGTCAATTTTGATAGGATGCTTCAATACGCTCCTTAGACAATTAATATTTCCATCAATATTAAGCAAATATTGGCAGTATTATTGATCGTCTAGGGGCTACTTAAGAGGAGATGTATAGGGGAGGATTTATGAAAGACTAACCTTGTTTGCGAGAGTTTGCCACCCTGTCATATATGTTGGAAAGTGAAATCATTACTGGAGTCGGAACAACTGATTTGTGGAACCGAGTTGTTTCCCCTCCTAAAACTTATAACAGATATTTCAGATCTAGCTCCATCCTCATGCAATCAGTTTAAAAAGTGATCAGAACATGACTGAGATATTCGAGTTAAGAGACTGGCTTGCTCAATACATTCCTCCAACTTCTTATCGCTTAATTTTTATTTGTACAGTTGGTAACTTTGAGGATATTCTACTCATCTGTTTTCACATCTTTCCTCTAAGGCATTGTTTCTCAAATCCTAGGGTTACAAGAACTGAAACGTTACTTTATACTCACACGTGAATAATCACAAAAAGATTGAAACATCACTAATAAGTATAATAATATAAAAATGTATTATAAAAATTGAATTAATATGAGGAAAAAAGACAATTAGAGTCTTTTCACACTTGGTCACTGGCGAAGAAGCATTGGTTTAAATGGGAGCATTCACACTGGGATACAAGTGACCGTCACAACATTTTATGAGTGCAAGTTGTCTTTGTATAATCGAGCTCAGCGAAACTAGTTATCCAGCCATGAGTTTAGATTTGATTAATACTGAAGATTTTATAAGTGAAGTGGAACGTTGACCTGCCATTTGGGATGTCGAAAGCGATGACAAATTGTTTTGCCATGTAGCTACTATTTATTGGCAATACTAGCGGTGACCGTCACAAGTGACCCAGTGTAAAAAGGCCCTTAGGATAATTTTAGAAGATGAGAGTTATGATGGTCATTGTAGACCAATTTGCAGACATCTCAAAATCATGACTCTGCCATCTGTACTGTGTTTATTCATGTCTGGCGTGTGTATTAAGCATTTTCTTTCCATTAGAATGTGTATGGATATTGTAAGAATATTGATATTCCTCAGATTAGAACATACAAAGCTAAATGACACAAGGGAATAGCTTCTGTCAAATTGAAACTGGAAGACTAACTAACTTATGTGTTCGTACAGATGAATATTTAAACAAATAATTTAAAGAAAACTCTCTGTATGACATAAGTGATTTTTTTAGGATATGAAAAAATGGTAGTTCCTCATATGTAATTTTTCTTCTAGACCCATACCATTGTCAATAGCCAGCCTCACATACAAGCACTTTACCACACTCCTGGGAGCGTGCGAGCAATATCGGGGGAAAAAGCTTGCAGGCAATCGCGTACGGTGAAAAAATGCAGCCTAAAATGTATGCACATTCTTCCTCGCATGATAGAGTGTCAACAAAAGAGTGTGTCGACAAAAGAGTATGCGTGGAAAATTGTGTATGTAATTGCAAAACACGCACGAATTCTCTCTAAAAAGAACGGCGCATGGAGTCTCTGCATTGCAGACACGCCAGCTAAGAGCATGCGGTTTTATTTAAAGTTCAGCACAGAGGAGTTGATGTGCTCTTGAAATGTTTTGTTTGTTTGTTTGTCTTCTGCCTTTTCATACACACACACTTCCAGGCGAAAGAGTGCAGCATTGCAAAAATGATGCACCACACGCTTTCTTTTGTTTGTCTATTGCCTTGACAAGCAGATGTTTTCATGAGAATTTGAGTGCGCACCTGCCTTAACCCGAGCGAAAAAGCTTGTATGTGATGGAAGCTAATGACATAACTGGAAACAAACAATATGGGATGGAAGAGGGTTGAATATCACTGTTCCAAATTACACATTTGTTTTTAAAAGCTCAATTTGTGCTCATTTCAAACTCGTGACAGAGTTCATGTTGAAGTTATAAATATATGATGGATGGGATAAGTCAAGGCAACTATATTTTTTCCTCAGAGTAAGGTGGTGATGTATAGTTATACAAACAGAAGCGATGGTAATCTAGTTGTGAAACCCGCCGTGTACAATGGATATGACAGGATGTGAACAGCATTCTTATGTCAAAATAGTCACTATCTGAAGGAGAAATGCCGGAGAACACCACAAGGAGCTGATGGAAGCTTTGGGGTTTAATGCCCATCCATACCTAACTTTAAGGGATCATGGAGTGGGTATGTGTGCTTTCATGCTTCCAGCTACTCCAATACATTAGAGTGGCACGATGCAGTCACGTATGGATGTTTATGGGCGAATGCTTCCTTCACTATCCTACATCTAGAACCCACAGTCTGCATTATACATACATTCTATGCCCTGCGCTTTGATTTGTATGTTTCAAAACTTTTAAATGGGCCCATATTTTCAAAAGGAAAAAATAGTTACCATAACTTATGCCCCAACCCTCATGTAATTATATATATAAAGTGCACGCCGCTTATTGTGATCACTTCGGGATGCAGCAATCTGATAATATTAACCGATTGATAACAGTAGCCGAAATAATTAATTGAAGGTTAATCATTCATATGTAAGATAATACACTACAAACCAGAATTAAAAATATTTATTCTTAAAAAAATACGTAAACTGTGAATCATTGAACCACTGATAGGCTAATACAGTAATAGACTGCAATCAACTATTTTCTCAACAAGTAAAGTTTTTAATTGTTTTTACTTTCCTGTAGGAGTCTATTAACCAATACTCCATACTCAGTTACGAGTGTCTTTGGAAGTCTATACTGATCTGTGGTGAACACCGCGTAGCAAAACATCTAACGCCTGTCTGTTCAAGTCTTTTCATTTTACACTAGCCATCACTGCATGTCAACACTTATCAAAGCTGCAGCTCAACTGTAAGGTGAAACATGCTTTATTGCTTAAAAGAGAAAGTTACGTAATGCCACCCCCTCGAACTGGTCATCCTGTGAGCTGGGAACAGAACTGCTACCTCCAGTACAACACAATGCAGTTGAGTTAGGAACGAAACCCTTAAAAATTTTGAATGGTGTACAGTACTTAAAAATAAAGCCGCAAAAAGGAAAATGTGATATCATAAACCGAATCTTTGATCACAATAAACAGCATTTTTTCAATGTATCAGTATTAATCCGTACGGGACTTCATAAAAGTTATAGCATTAACACGATTGATAACATTATCTGCGGTTACATTAAGCGGCGTTCACTGTATGTATATTACATCTATAGTAATGATGATCATTATTATAATAAAACAAAGAAAACAATGACACTAAACTAAAGGCTCCATGGTTCGCCTGTAGATTGGAAAATGATCTACAGGTAAAACACATTAGAGAAACATGCTCTGGAGGTTTGCAGGCTTGTTAACTTTACTGTCTATAATTAATTTACGAAGATTAGCGCTGAGAAGGTATAAGAGTGTGGGTATCACACAAAACAAAAGACAGATGAATTGCCACAATGTAGTGCGCAGCTCTGGCACTGTGTATCGAACTCTGACTAGCTCAGTTGGCAGACCAGCGGCACAGAAAGCTGAAGGTCACAGTTTTGTGTCCCAGTGTGAGAGGAATTTTTTTCTTGTACAGTGAAACTTCCCAATAGCGGACACCGCCGGGGAAAAATTAAATGTCCGTTATTAAGAAGTGACCACTATTTAGAAAATCATTGGTCCAAAACAAAAAATCTTATTCAACAGTATAGTTTACAGTACAGTACAGTAGACAGTGAGATTGTTTGCAATCAAGAAAATTTATACAAAAAGGTCTTATGTATACAGTAGTATCAAAATTAAAGTTAAGTTGTAGAAAAAGTTTGTACAGCAATACAGTACATGCATTTTAAGGCAAATTCAATTTCATTCCGTTTGAATTCAGTTTAATTTACAACAGTCTTTTTCTTTCACACTGTCCGTCATTTGGAAGTTTTAATTGCTGTTGGGGGATACATTTCAATTTATCCCCCTGCCTGCTGCCTGCAGGCAGCACTGTACAAACCATAAAGACCACTAACCATGATCGCCAATTGCCAGTTGACCAGCAGCCGAAGATGGGATAAGAATCCCGAAACATGTCCTGCTCATAAACAGCGACGTAAGTGAAGCATTAAGTGTTAATATAATATTTAACTAGTTCAGTTATTACATGAGAATATTATACAGTGAAACTTCCCTTAATGGACACTTCCCAATAGCGGACATTTTTAAATTCCCTTGCAAAATAACATTGGCCCTTATGATAAAATTCTTCCAAATAGCAGACATTCTCAAAAACGTACGCGCCTGCAGGCAGCACTGTACAAACCATAAAGACCACTAACCATGATCGCCAATTGCCAGTTGACCAGCAGCCGAAGATGGGATAAGAATCCCGAAACATGTCCTGCTCATAAACAGCGACGTAAGTGAAGCATTAAGTGTTAATATAATATTTAACTAGTTCAGTTATTACATGAGAATATTATACAGTGAAACTTCCCTTAATGGACACTTCCCAATAGCGGACATTTTTAAATTCCCTTGCAAAATAACATTGGCCCTTATGATAAAATTCTTCCAAATAGCAGACATTCTCAAAAACGTACGCGCCTGCAGGCAGCACTGTACAAACCATAAAGACCACTAACCATGATCGCCAATTGCCAGTTGACCAGCAGCCGAAGATGGGATAAGAATCCCGAAACATGTCCTGCTCATAAACAGCGACGTAAGTGAAGCATTAAGTGTTAATATAATATTTAACTAGTTCAGTTATTCATGTGCTCCACTGTGTATATTACTTCGTTTTAATTATTATTCTCATGTAATGTCCACCCAAATAAAGACTCAGGTGACACTCTTATACCTTCCAGAGTCTAACAGTTGTTATTATTTGTTAGCATTTTAGACATATTTTATAATACTGTTACTTTATTGAAGGTTATTTAGTCTTGTAAGGTTTCCAGTGCTGTAAAAGTGCCATTAGATACGCAGTTGTGCATGTTATATTGTTGATATTTTATTTTTATTCACATGATTGTTGTGAATTTGTTATTTACACAGTTAGTGTATTTATGCATTTAATCTAAACATATCTACAAAGCAATAGAATATGCAATCTTGCCCATATTTATAATTTTTATATAGGAAACCAGCAAATAAAACAATGAAATCTTAACACGGAATTTATTCCTGTGTGCTTCCAAACTGTACCACTACCGAGACACTTGCCTCTTCTTTCTGGTTACCAAAAAAGTCATCCCAAGTATTTATATCCCATGATAATGTGTGTACGAGGCATGTCCATAAAGTAAGTTTCCCTGGGGCTGTTTACAGAAACAAAACACAATTTCAAGGAAATATTTATTGCAACAAACACAGCAGGTGTTGAGCTATTTTTCAACAAATTCGCCACCGGAATTGAAACATGTCATACCATGGGACCAACCTTTGAACACCTGTTCATAGAAGTCTCCTGCCTGGGATTTGAACCACTCTGTGACAACCATCTCCGCTTATCTGTAATTTATTGAGGTGTAGAAAAAGATGGAAATCACTGGGAGCGAGGTCCGGGCTGTAGGGTGGATGTTTAAACACCTCCCAGCCAAACTTCTGCAGGAGACTTGCAGGGAGGTGTTGAAGCCTCCACCCTACAGCTCGGACCGCGCACCCAGAGATTTTCATCTTTTCCTACCCCTCAAGAAATGACAGTGAATGACAGAAATTGACAGAGAAATGGAGAAGGTTATCACACAATGGTTCAAATCCCAGGCGGTAGACTTCTATGGCAGACATATTCAAAAGTTGGTCCCACGGTATGACAAATGTCTCAGTTCTGGTGGTGAATATGTTAAAAAATAGCCGAACACTTTATGTATCTGTTGCAGCAGCGTCGCCAGGAATTTTGTTAAGGGGGGGCAAAATCAATTTCGGACCTCAATTTCAAATGATTAGGCTAAACACCTTAATATTCACTTAGTTAACCGGATCGTTATTTTGAACCCAAGCTGAATTCGACGAGGCTACAAAGTTTTTTAAGTTAACAGAATACGCTCTTTTGAGCAATGACCTTGGTGAGATATTATTATAAATACGTATTATAGTTATAATTAGCTAATACTTGCTAAACTCATTATAAAGTAATTCTATTTTTTTATTCTCCATGCTACAACTGTAGGTTGACAAAGAGTACCACAAATAAATATATCCATAAGGCAATCCAACCTTGCCCCCCCATGCCGACGCCCATGATCTGTTGCAATAAATATTTCAATGAAATTTTGTTTTGTTTTTGTAAATGGCCCTAGGGAAACTTACTTTGTGGACGGCCCTTGTATATTAGAGGGTATTTGGTGTCAGGTTGTATGCTAATGTATAATGTATGCTATCTGCAAAGAGCTTAGGAATGTCCCAGGCCATACAGACAGCAGGTCTTGAATGAAGACCTCATTAGATAGTCCCAGCTCTTTCCAGACCTGTATCAGGATACAGTAAAAGATAAAATAAGAAACAATCGTTTGTTACAAATGTTTTATTCCTATAATTACAACATGTAAATCACATACACATACGCCTATATATGGCATAATACAGTCCTTTGAGGTAGTCAGCCTCCCCATGAGACAATCAGTTACTACCGGTATGTTTACATGGCATATTTAGATCTATCCGAGTATGTACATACTCAATTTTTGGGTGCTGATGGAACTGATGGCTTGTTTAAAGCAATCCAATGGAAATTGTTCTTAAATACAGTGCATTTGCAACTCATTGACTGCAAATGAGGGCTTTTTTTTGATGAGTTTAAAAACTTTCCCATATTCACAACAGCAAAGTAAAAATGGAAACTCTTTTAAAGAGATTATCTTGATCTATCAAATATAAAATGTACACTCCTTTTATAGTGTAGGAGAAAAGCAATTTTTCATAATCATAATTGCAAAGATCAATTTTTCTTTATTGATGTTCCTTTGTTTTGTTAATGTTTACAAGATGGTGGTACTTCCTGTTTCCTTTACTTGAAGTCAGTGTGGTATTGTACTTGGAAAGAGGTGAAGATATAATGGGTATGTAAAACTGAATTTAATCTATTGCATCCTTGTATTTTCATTCTAAATTCAACATATAGGACTGTATTCTGAGTATAAAAGAATAATCAGCATAAATATAATGTATTTTCATCAAAATAATATAATGAAAAATCAGCACTGGATATTCACTATTAAAGTAACTCTTGCTCTGGCTGAAATTAGTTATATTTTGCAATTTATTCTAATAGATTACACATAGATTATTGATAGATTCATAATAATCTCACTACAATAATTTCTCTTTCTACACAGCTGTTATGGTTTTGTCATAAATTGGAACCAGACACAAATTAATAAAGTGCCAAACATTCACAGATTAAAAATAAAATTAAGGATTGATTGCTGTATTGTACTCTAATCTTTTGAGCAAGAGAATCACAAAATAAAGAACAATCTCCAGGGTAATATAATTCTAAACTAAAATGCGTATTAACCTACATGTGAGTGATCAGCATAGTAATGGAAAGTTAAATATTTCTTTTCCTTTTATCTATAGGTCTAATAATAAAAGTGTTTGTCTGTCTGTCCGCGATGCCCAGCAAAATCCACTGAACGCAGAGATCTGAAAATTTAAACATAGATCGACTGAATGGTGGGCGAATGCACATCGAAGCCGGACTTTTTTATTTTTACTTTCGTTCGCGAGTTATGAACGAAGAACTGGTAGAAAACGTGTTTTTTTTGCCATCCTAGCATCAGGTTTCAGTAATACATTTCATTTGTCAAATCAGTTCTAGGTGGCTTTGCTTACTTTTATCACGATTTGGAAATAAAAGAACCACTTAATTTTGTGAGCCCACCCTGGTCAATTCATTTGTTTATAATGCCAAGGGCCGCAGACATCTGAAATTTTCAGTATAGTTGGAAGAGTGATAATGGATATAGGCTGAAATGGACAAACATTGATCGGTTCAGACGGAACTCACTATGCAGGGGTTTTCTGGGTCAGAGAACTTGAATCTGAGGTTGTTTTTCCCAGGCGATGCTTTCTAATCGTGGAATTCACTTCAAAACAGGATTTTTAGCTGATTCATTAATTATATTAATCGTTTATTATGAATGTTTTGCGTGCAAGTGTTAATAAATAGGCCTATAATGTTTTAATTATTTTGCTCTTAATTTTTTATCTTCCAAATAATTATCATGGGCGAAGCCAAGGGGATCTGCTAGTCATTAACAAGAGGCTGCCTTCAGACATGTGGGCAGAACAGTGCACAGAATCCATCTCATCATGAAACAGTAGGCAATACTGATGGTGCTAGAGCTACCTGTTACTAAACTAAACTAACTTAGCTAACCTAACCTAACTTGTAACAAACTTGATTCTACCTTTACTAATCTCGTGGTTATTCATCCCATGTGTAACGTTATTGGCAGCATTGTACGAAGCAATAGAAATGAGTCGAACAATCATAGCCTGGCTGGCTATCAGAGTCTTAGGAAACAATCTACAGACCACATAACCTGCGCAAAAGAAGACCCCAGAAAATTACTGAAACTGTTCCAGATTTGAAGCTTCGCTTTAAACATGTCCACTTTCAGACAGTTTATATTTCTGTCGTACTGCTATAAAAGCCACAAAAAAAACATATTTAACCTCAATAAGGATGAGAAATTAGCGTCCATGAGCTGGTGCCAGATGAAGGACAAGAAACTGACCAGCACAATCCCCAACATAAATGGCCACCCTAAACTATGCGTGTATATTACGATATAAGAAATACAGCTGCTATGTGGACATTTATTTTGGATCAACCATCTTTTTAACCTAGAAAATCACATATTATTAAAACTCTTCTACTTGTCCATTGAGGAACTTTATTCATAACCCTCGGTGTGCAATGATGGGTACCCCATGCAACATTTTTTTGTACTGATATAAAAATTAGATAAACATTAACTTAAAGTTTAATCCCTGAAAGGAAAAAAAGAAATATACACTATTATATACTGATACTACACAATTTGCTTATGTATTCATTTCATATATACATATTTAGTAATTAAATATCCAATTAACTTATAACACCACATCCTTAGGGTATATACCATACAGCAGTTGGCATTTGAATTTGGTGTCAATATGAACAGCACCCGAGGGCTAACTATCTAAGACATGCTTTGATATATATATATATGTATAAATTTGAACAAGTAGAAAGTCACTATTTATTTATTAATGGAACAACTGAAGAATTCAACAGCCAGCTGAACCATTGCTTTCCCTTGTGACTACTCGCTATGCCATGCCAAGCCACAAGAAAGAAAAAAGAAACGACTATTTGAATAATATTTTCATTTGTGTAGTGCAGAAGCTTATTAATCAACTCTGTTCTGTTGTGTTTTATTATATTATCCCATTATAAATGGCACCAGTGTTTTATTTATAATTTTCCAAAGTAAGCAAATAGTTTCCATATGTTGGCGACATTGTACATTTTGTAGTAATCAGTACGGCATGGCTGATAAATGGTGGCTGTTGAATTGTCCAGTTGATAAGTTTAGCTTCACTTACTACTGCTGCATGCTTACTATCTCAAATTTTTAAAGTGTATTCACCAGATGTTCCATTACCAGGAACTTCTTCAGTATGCACACGAAAATGGGCTTTTAAATTGTCAGTTCTGGAAAATCTCTTCTCACATATTATACAATGATAGGGTTTCTCTCCAGTATGTGTTCTGCTATGCTTTGTAAGTCCGATCTTTTGAGAGAATTCTTTCTTGCAAACCTCGCACTGGAAAGGTTTTTCCCCTGTATGAGTCATTTTGTGCTTTTTAAGACCAGTACTTTGCGAGAACTTCTTATTGCATAAGTCGCATTTGTAAGGTCGTTCTCCAGTATGCGTACGCTTATGCTTAACAAGAGCCGAGCTCTGACAGTATTTTTTATTACATATTTCACAACGATAGGGCATCTCTCCCGTGTGAGTCCGATAATGCGTCCTTAGGTTATCACTACCTGAGAATCTCTTGTTGCACACATTGCACATGTGGGGTTTCTCTCCAGTATGTGTAAGTTTATGAGATCTTAGCTGATCACTGCGCGCGAAGTTTTTATCACAGTCAGTACAATTATAAGGTTTCTCGCCAGTGTGAGTTCTCTTATGTTTTTTCAAAGCAGTGCTCTGAGAAAACCTATAATTACATACATCGCACTTATATGGTTTTTCTCCAGTGTGTATACGTCTATGCTTCGCAAACGCTGAGCTCTGCGAAAACCGCTTATTGCACGTAGGACATGTATACGGCATTTCTCCTGTATGGATACGGTAATGAGCCCTTAAATTATCACTTCCGGCGAAATGTTTATTACACACGTCACAGGAGTATGGTTTTTCACCGGTATGAGTTCGCACGTGTTTTAGGTAATTTGCTTTTTGATTAAATCTCTTGAAACAAAACTCACATGCGAACGGTTTATCCTTCTCAGGTTTTTCTGGTTTTTTGCGTTTAGATAAATTTATTATTTTACCGTTCTCATCGCATATTCTTACATCTTCAAACTCATCGGGATTTGGAAGAACGAAGTCCCAGGAGTCGTTTTCACTTTCTTCTTCTTCACATTCATCAGCTTCATCTTTGAAGTTTTCGATTCTCTCATTTTCGTTTAATTGCAAGTTATCCTCCCTTTCTTCATCAGTATGTGGCTCTTCTTTTACACCTACAAATTCTGTCTCGTTGGAAAGGTGCGATGACGGCTCTACCTTAATCCTACCCATATTACATGTCGGCGTTATGTTTATCTCGGGATTATTTTCATTTTCTGATTTATGATTGCTGTCTTCTGACTGGGTAGTTGTTGGCCGCATCTCAAAATCAGTGTTCATTTCTACCTTCACAAAATTCATTTTTTAAGTCTTGTTTGTCCTTGGGGCATTTAAAAAGCGCCTACTCTTCAATGCCATTTAAACGTTTTGAATGTAGAGTACTCCATTTTAGGTAAATTAGTGCGTTCGATTTACTTACATGGATTTCCTAGCATCTGGGGATTGGTACATTGATCATCAAAGACGCAATCTAAGTTACTCCTCCGGCAGAACAGTAGCGTACTCTAGTAGGCTTTGCTTCAAATGAAGTGAGCAGTGTACTCGTCCGCTGATAGATGGCAGGAGCATGTTCACACGGACGTTCAGTCATTCTTCGTGATCGTCTGCAGACTGCTGACTGCTTCTGTGCACGTGCAGAAGTGAGGGGCTGTCTTCGTGATAAAGGTCATACCAGCTTGTTTAAGTGACATTTAATTTTCACTTGCATTGAACTACGGATCTAAGGTCTCCAACATGTATAATATCATATGTAAACAGACCTTTTGAACCACATGTCAGGATTTTAAGCGTAGGTATCGCAGGTCTTAGTAGATAACAGAATCATAATTATTAAAGCAAACAAGGCCACAATGATAACTTACTGTTTCTTCTTTATGTTCTTTCGAATATAGTTATTCTCGAATTTCTTTGAGACCAGAGAAATGAATTCAAGCAAAGAAAAGTACCAATTACAAAATAAAATCTTGTGTGTTGGATTTACAAAGTTGTATGTTATTGGTGTTTTGGATAGTTTTGTAAAGGAGGATAAAAAGAAAGGGTAAATAATAATAATAATAAATAATTATATTTTATTACAGATCTTGGTTTTAAAACTGTGCAGTATGATGAGCAGTATACGTGAAGTTTGCGAAACCGTTATAAGTCAAATTCCAGGCGTGGGATCGATTTCTTCAAAACCTGATCAGAAAAAGGTGTTATTTGTTGGGCTGGCTTGTCTAGACATAATACAAGTGGTAAAGGATTTTCCTGTTGAGGATTCCGATGTGAGGTAAAGAGGTTGTTACCGTATGTTGCTTGTACCTCTAATGCCACAGTCACAGATGCATGCATTTTGTGGCAGTCCAACTGCCATTGTTAACTTAACATCACATCTAACTTAACTTTGGACCTGCCCATTTTGTGTTGACTGTGAATTATTGCAAACAGAGAGCGAAAGACCTTAGAGGAGAATGCAAGAATAACAAATATTGGTAAAGTTCCATGTGGGTCTGCCATGTGAGATTGACATATTTTTCATGAAACTGGAAAAAAAATTGGTAAAATCCCATTGGCACGGACCACTTTTTTAGAACCGAGATTCTCTTCATAAAACACTTATATCACACGAATTTTGTTATAGGTAGATGTTTGGAGAGGAGATGTCTCGGCGAATGATTTGGTCTGACCCGCCCACCCTAATTGATACACTTTCTTTTATATCACGATCTAGCGAAAACTTCCTTTTTCTCCGCCATTTTTCTGTCCTCGTGATTGGACGTTGGAGGTGTGACATCATATCGCTAAACAAGATATGATTGTGGCTGAACCGTCTGACAAACCTACAAAGGTACAAGCCTCTACTGCTCGTAAGAAATGGTGGTTGTGATAGAAACCTCGTGCTATTCAGTATATTGCTCCTTAACTAACATAAACGTTCCTAACCTAACAAAACAGCGGAGCTTGGCTGGTGCACGGCATAAAATCGTCTGCTGTCACTATATACAAGAACAGTTGGTCACATTGCCTTGCTCATAAACAAAAAACATCACACAGTCCGTGGAAATATGAATATCGCGTGAATGGGTCCACGCCATTGGGATTATGCCAAAAATTCATTAAAGAAAAGAAAGACATTCAACCATGACTTTATTTTCCATACCCACATCTACTTTAAACTGCTGTCTATCAGCTGTTCAGCAACCTATCACAATGCGGTCTTTAACAATTTAGGTAAAATCGCAATGTGAGGGGACCCACTTTTAAAACCAACTTTCTTATCATAAAACACCTAATATAACACGTATTTTGCTATAGATAGTTCTCTGGAGAAGAGATGTCGTCTCGATGAATGATTTGGTTCAACCCACCTGCCTTAAACGAAACACTATTTTATAACATGATCTAGCAAAACGTAGCGTCAATTCCGCCACATTTTTATCTCCATATGATGAAGAAACTCGTGGTTGGATGTTAGAGGTGTGACGTCACACCGGCAGAACACATAGAATTCTGGGAAACTGGTTCACAAACACAACTTCACAGGAGATACCATATAGCACATTTACAAAACGGGAGAATTCAGAATGCCCTACTAAATTAATATCACTGTTCATAACCTAACAGAACCTGTCACTAACACTAATATCACCGTTCCTAATCTATCTGCCACATGTTAGTCAACCTGCTTTGCTGAAAAACAAAATACATCACCCGACCATGGAATCGTGCTCTCATCGTGAGAAGGGTCCCCTACATTGCGACTTTGCCACAATTTAATCTACATTGTTTAAATCAGGACAAGAAATTTCAAATCTGACGGCCAACCCAAGAATTTTAGCTGCCAATATGGTTGATATGGGAACTGACAGCTTTCCTTGAGAATTAATGAAATATTTATGCATAATCTTTCAGGATCTATGAAGAACTGCCCCGCTTAGAATAAAATACGGTATTACAATATTAAGTTATTTTAAAATTAAACAAGTAAATAAAAAAAAACACTCCAAGCGATCTAACTCCATATCCAATTGAAAATAATTTGCGGTCCTATTCTTTCCACTGTAATTTTATTAAAAAATCATATAATATAAACAATAATACTTATTTACAATAGTGGATAAAACAATCTTTTCCAACACACAACATTTCAACCTGCCCTCCAGGCCTTTCTCAAGTGTACTGAATTGAATAAATCGTAAACTAACTCCCTTGTTAAATAAATGTTTATTTTTTGTTGGCAATATTTTTGAAGTATTTCAACTGACTGTAACTGACACAAACTACACTATTTATTACTAGACGAGGTAAAACCTGGGAACCAGTCAAATTGTCAATAAATACGAATATTCAATCATTTTGTTTGTGTTGAAACTGCTTGCCTCTGGCAATATTACTATTCAGTTTGTTTTTGGTTGTGAAACTAAAGGCAACAGAAAAGAAAATACCAGTTTTTCAAAATTGAATGTGTGTCACCTGGCTCAGAATTTTGATCAGCCTGACTAATATAATATTTTACTTTGATAAATGAAAATTGCGTTTTTACTATTGTAGGCCTAGGCCTATATGTTTTACTATTTTCATATGTGTGAAGAAGATGCGTGTTGTGTTTCAGATGTGTGTCCATGAGATGGCAGCGTGGTGGCAACACTTCCAACAACAGCACAGTGTTGTCACAGTTAGGAGCTCAAGCTGAGTTCTTTGGAACGCTCAGTAAAAAACACCACCTCAGGTAAATAACGATTTCTGTGTCTGTTTACAAATCTGCAAATTGGAAGAACAGGTCACCACTCTGGCCGTGTGTTGCTACGGTGATGGCCTGCTTCCCCTAGCCACCAGCCTTTCCGTGCCGGCACTGCAGCTCACTGTTATTCACTCTGCCAACGAGAAAGACCATAGTACTAAAACATTTTGTGCACTAATTACTACAATATGAAAATAACCCTTGCACTAAATCATCACCAGAGCCTCTTTAGCGTTGCTCAGGACCCACCACGTGACTGTAGCGAAGGGTTTTAGATTTGAATGGTGTGCCATCCACAAGACAAATTAATTAATAAAACCAAAACAACCCTTGTACCATTTACAACTTCACCCTTGAACCAAAACGATAATTCACAATTACACTTGATATGAAATTATTAGGGCTGTACCGATTAATCGATTAAACATTTAATCGTCGCTCAATTACATTTTCCGATTCATTGCTTTAGTCGAATTCTGAAAAACGTTTTTCGAGAAATGGGTCACATAACCAAACTCCTTACTCAGTGCCGAGTGGAAGAGTTTTTAGTGCTTCCGGTATTATTGTAAACAAGCTAAGATCGTCTCTTGAACATTCAAATGTCAACAAACTCGTGTGTCTCAAGTCTTGGCTGAAAAAGTAACCGGAAATATAAGTTAACAATGGTATTCATTAATTCAGAATTTCTTCTGATTATCTGTAGTGTAGTAGTTATTAAACGTGTAAAACAATATTAAATGTACACTTTGGTTTCGTTTGAAATACCGACCTGTTTATTGATTAATCAGTTGATTAATCGATTAAAGTCAAGCGTTAACTTGATTAGAAATTTTAATCGATTTTCATCCCTAGAAATTATTGATCTCTGCTATTTCATGTAGCTCTCAAAACTTAAATAGATGAATTCTCGCTTCACACCACAACAATCACTCACTATGATGCTAGCGGTCCCGTGTTTGAATCTTGCTCGGTGCATATATTTGCAGGATAGTAATAGGTACAAATAGGTTGGGTGAAGAATATTTGAGAGAAAGAGGAAAAGGAGATAAGAAGAAAGGAAAAACAAATAAATTTTTCCCATTTTCAATGCTGCTAGTAGTTCCGCCAATGCTTCCTAGGTGTCTCTCAGTGTTTAAAATACTCCCCACCCTAAATCCCGCCTTCCTAGGCAGGTCCAGTTATAAGTTGAGTGGGTGGAGTTTAAGTGGCGACCTTTTCTTCCGTTCTCCCCACATTTCTGTTGGTAGATTTGCAGGCATGTGAAAAAGCCCTGCAAGACAAAATTTCTGCACATCAGCAATAAGTAGCAAATTCTGGTCAAAATTTTGAATGTGTCATTCCTTTAAAGATTTCTGAGCATTTATTTGTAGGAATATTTGCTGAAATTTCATAAAGTACAAAAGCACAAAATGTATAGCTTGTTCAGACCAACTGGTATTACTCACTGCTGTTCTATATTGTGTTGCCATTAAACCTTTCGGGTGTTTGGTATCTTAAGTTTTTTTGAAGGGCTGTCTGTCTCCATGGGTGAGTGGTAGCATGACTGCCAGCCACCTCGGCGGCCCGGGTTCGATTCCCGGCTGAGTCAGGGATTTTTCAGAGATGGAAATTTTCCTTTCTGGGTCAGGATGGGCGTCATGTCCCTCATTCCCATCCTGTGAAATGCACTGGCAAACCTACGCGGTACCATCCTTGCCAAGTAGTGCTGGGATGTGTGTCGTGATCGTAGCTCTGTTCTGGGACCTTAAACTTGTCTCTGGACAGGATCGCCCATCGTCGTCATCTGAAGAGTTAATGCTTTGCAATTCAGTCCTTTCTCTAGAATTACTACTTTCTGTATAATTTACATTTGCTAATTTCACAAAAATACTAGGGATTCTTTGACACAATGTAGGTCTATCGGATATTTTCTTTTTCTGCTTTTTAGATACACAAAAAACAGCCATATTTGAGGAAGTAATGCTCTTTAGAACTTAGAGAATTCATGTATAGAAACTCAGTTGTTCTATACGGCTCACACTATAAGAAGGAAAATGGTGTACACCAATCCCTGCTGACTCTTCGTGCACTTTTGCGACACTTGCCAGCAGGAAGAAAGAGTGCGTAGATTTCCTGTGGCTACTCCCGAGAGGTGCGTGATTAATCAACATTGTTACTTGTCATTCAAACCTCATAACTTGACAACCATGTGTTGTAAAAATATGGGTTTTTTACAGCTGGCTCCAGAAACATTTCTTCTTTCTCATGGTATACTTGAAAATTTTGGTTTCTGTATAGTTTTTTGTTGCACAATTGAATTTGGACAACATAACACTTCTGTTAGGCACGGAGTTATCTGAACTGAGCAATCTTGCCTCCCTATCATTTGCTACTCGCACAGGTGGGTCCAGTTAAAGCACCACCCGATTTTCCTTCATATAGCGTGAGCCGGTATATAAAATCTGCAAACTGAAATAAAATGGAAATATGTGGTTAACTACTAGGTGTTGTTTTAATGGCCCTGACCGAGCTCAATGCAATGAGTGGCACGGTAATTTTGTATCTGCTGTTAATACAAGAATACTTTTCTATTTCCAGCTTCATTGTAGATGACTTCAAAACGTACAACATATGTATAGACAACTGTATTTATTACGACGATTGTGATACACCCGTCTCGGTAGTGATCAGTAATCAGTCAAATGGGTCTCGCACAATTATACACTCCAATAAGAACTTACCTGAACTTACTTCAGACAACTTCAAGAAACTCGACCTCTCTCAATATTCATGGGTGCATTTCGAAGTGAGTACCACATTCAAGTATGAAGTCCTCAACATTTAGAAGTCTAATGTAAATTTGAGTGCATGGAAACTTTCCGATGCGTCTGGCTTCTTCAAGTGTTTTTCTTTATTTAAAGTTGGCATTGAATCTCCTTATTATCTGGGTAAGCCAATCTCTTATTGGTTTGAATTCAAGACCAAACACACATTTTAGCGAATGAACAACGCTCATTGAGCAATGAAAGGGAGTAGAGTGTGGAAACATTTAATTTGAGTTACTGGAAGGCATGCGTCACCAGCCTCTAGACGAGTCTGACTCGTATTGGTTTCATGTCAAAAGTTTGGCACTCATACATTAACTATGAACACAGGTCAGTTTCAGCTTCAGGCGCAAAAGATAAACATTAATTGTAGAGTTGGATAAAATTGCCTCGTAAATAGTGTCTTCTGTATTTGGAGTGAACAAAGGATATGGATAACAAAAGTTATTTCCCTTATCGAACAAAGTTAAGATTAATTCTGACATGATTATCTTTGCTCATCAAATCGAGAGGCTCAGGGGTGGGGAGTGGGCATGGCGGATCTGATTTAGAATTCCCGTACCAACATGAACCGCTATGCTTTATATCTGAAAGTTTCCGTGCACTTGAGAACACTTATACATGGTGTCCAGCAGCCTTGAAAATCGGGAATTATGCTTGAATTTTCCACGTCAGGAAAAATCCTTGAATTATGCTTAAATTTTTTGAACAATCGGGAAAAACCGCATAGAAGAGAATATTTTTTTAAGTTGATAGTTTATATAAAAATTTTATCATTTTCAGAAATATTAGTCATTAATATTCACTCGTTTTGTCCTATGTTCATACATTTTTTAATATTAGTAAATAAAGTTATTGTTTTGAATTTTGGAAATTCAAGCCTTGAAATCCTTGAATTATGCTTGAATTTCTTCGAGTCACCTCACTGGACACCCTGTTATATGTTGGTGTGTATATTCTGTATCTCTCCAAAGGTACAAATGTCCTGCGCAGATGCACTTCTCTCCCATGCACACATCATGCTATCCATATCGGGGTTTTAAAGGCAGCCTTATCAGTTGAGGAGAAATGCTCTACTCATATTAGTGATGTAAAGAAGCACCTCTGCTCTAACCCTGGCTATTATTAATTTGTAGAGCTATAGAAGATATTCTAGGCATGATTTATTTTAGCTGGATGAACATATGAGGGGTGAGACATCTATTTTTACTTCCTCTGTCCATACCATGATGTAGAAGAAGTATTGTATTCGACCCCCAAATTCGAAGTTGTGTTTTTAAGATAAATAGGCCTACACATTTTGAGGTTCCCTGAATCCAAAAATATTATTTTCGGAAACATGTCTGTGTGTGTGTGTGTGTGTGTGTGTGCGTGTGTGTCTGTGAACAGCCTAGCTCCAGAAGGGAAAGTCATATGAAAACAAAACTTTGTATTTGGGTCAGGTACCTTCCAGGGATTTGATACAAAGATTGACGACAACTTTCTCTTATTTTTAAGAGGACTTTACATGAAGAAAATTTCGTTTTTTGCAATTTTCTCGAAAACAGCTCATATGATTTTCTTTGTCTTTTGTACATAGGTTGCTTTTGTCAAGATCCAAAACTTCTGTTAGAAACATTTTTCCATAAAAATTCTCTGAAGGATAGTTTTAAGCCAGCTGTCATTTTGTAGTTCAACTCAGTCTTGCATGGTGAACAGTACATCTTTGCATGAGGTAGAAACAACTGAATACAAGCTCTTTGCAATACGGCCTCTTATTCTATTTATCAGAATGTGAAGTGGGAAAGAAGTATTGCCTATGCTTAGGTTAGGGAAAGTTATGTAAATTTATCACATTGCAGATTGTTATCCACCATTTTGGTTAAGTGTGGTACAATTAAGAGGTTTTATTGAAAGACAATCGAGCGTTGGCACAGTTGTTGTTTGACATGTTTCAGGGTCGCAATGTAGACGAAGTAATCTCGATGATCGAGTGGGTGGAGTTTTGGAATGAGAGCCACTCATCAGAAGAGGACCGGGGCTATGGTCTCGGACACAAAGCCTTGCCCATCTCTGTGGAAGTGGAGAAGCCTCGGGCAGAGTCTCAGGACCTGGTACCTCTAGCTGACGTCCTCTTTGTCGGCAAGGACTTCGCCGAGTTCCGAGGCTGCTCCAACATGTCGGAAACTCTGAAAAACCTGGCGCAAGATGCCAAACCTAAGTGAGTACCAAAATCACTCATGGGACCTATAGTAAGGTACTAGATTTTTGAAGTGAAACTTCTTTAAATCTAGAGCTTGTGTAACGCTAAAAAATCGTCACAAAATTAGTGAGGTGTGATGGAACGGACTGCACAGAAAACAATCAACTCAATGATTAAGCTTATCCAAAGCTTAAAAAACCCAAAATTTCAAAATTAAAAAAATCGAAAATCCAAAATTAGAAAATAAATAAAATTCAAAGATCCAAAATTAAAGAAATCAAAGATCCAAGATTTAAGAAATAAAAAATCCAAATATCCAAAATTTAAAAATAAAAAAATTCATAAATAATTTTTTTTTTTTTAAATCCAAAATGTAATAATAAAAATCCAAAATCGAAAAATCGAAAATAAAAAAATTCAAAAGTCCAAAAATCCAATATTAAAAAGTCCAACAATCCAAAATTTTAAAAATCCAATGATCTAAAAATTAAAAATCCAAAAATTAAAAGAAATTTCACTTCTGTCGCGTGGCGTTCCACGCACACTTTTTTTTTCAATGCATCCAGAGATGTTCTGAAAATTCTATGCCAGTATTTTTTTACAGTTCACTTCCTACAATATGTTGCAACACAAACATATGTTGCAGTTTATGTCTTGGTAAAATTTCAATGTAGGGAGATCCTTCTCGCAGTGTGAGCAGGCTTCCATGGACTTATGATGTTTTTGGTTTTTCAGCAAAGCAGGTTGACCAACATGTGGTAATTAGGTTAGGAACGATGATATTAGTGTTATTGACAGGTTCTGTTAGGTTATGAACAGTGATATTAATTTAGTAGGGCATTCTGAATTCTCCCGTTTTGTAAATGTGCCATATTGTATCTCCCGCAAGGTTGGTTGTGTTTGTGAACCTGTTTCCCAGAATTCTACGTGTTCTGCTGGTGTGACGTCACACCTCTAACGTCCAATCACGAGTTTCTTCATCATACAGAGATAAAAATATGGAGGAATTTACGCTACTTTTCGCTATATAGTGTTATAAAAGAAAGTGTATCATTTAGGGCAGGTGGGTCGGATCAAATCATTCGTCCAGAAAACATCTCCTATAACAAAATATGTCATCATTTTAACAAAATACCTGTGATATTAGGTGTTTTATGAAAATAAAGTTGGTTTTAAAAATGGTCCCCTTACATTGCGATTTTACCTATGTCTTTAATAATGAAAACAAACATCCCACAGTACATTCCACTTTCTCTTTAGGTACTGCAGTATTAAATGAACATTACTGTCCATTAATTACCGAAAACTGTGAATTATTAACGACACAATTTACTCTATACTTCATCATTACAAATTATTGCATTTTTATGACAAATTGTTAGTTTAAATGTTATGAAACTTTCAACAAGTACCATATATTTCCCAAGATAAGACAATAGTTGAATCATAAAAAAAGGCCCCCAAAATCCAGCGTCGTCTTATAGGACAGATAAAAAAAAAAAAAATTAGACTGAAATTTATATAAATTAAAACCTTTAATAATAATAATAATAATAATAATTTTATTGCCATTAAGCATTACTGCAATAGACAAAGTCAGTAAGGTTAAAATAATATTACAATAAATACAATAAAATATACATACAAAAGTTTCGGTCACTGACCTATATGACAAAATAGAGGTAGATAATCATATTATTATGGCCATATGGCACACACGTCAACTTGAAAACTCGTATCTAAAAAATTCTTCTATACAGTAAAATGGATTTTTTATAAGGAAACTATAAAGCTTGTTTTTAAATTGCTTTGCTGGTAACCGAGTTATCTTTAGAGGGAGCTTGTTATATAATGATGTATTCTGATGTCAAGATTGTATTATCAATACCATTTGCAGACAAAATTATTCCATGAAATAATGCGAATTTTGTAAATAATACCACAAACACCATAATCCCCAAAATAAAACCTATTTATGATATTTTTTTCATTTTCTCTTTATGCCGGTACGTGTATCACATGGCTCATGTAGAAACTGTAGTTATTTTTCCCTAACTTCTACTACCCACCCATGGATTATAGCAGTGTGATGGTTGGCAACATTTTTGCAATCAAAACTTTTTGAAGTTGTTTCATAAACATAAACATCATAGGCTGACGTTAACCGGCAATCACTGTATTTATTAATATACAGAGTGCTTCAGAAAAATGTATACACACTTTGAAGTGTCATAGAAAATCTATTTTCCGTTCTACGAGGTTAAATTTCTGGAAATGGAAAGCTTAAAGTCCAATTTGAAAAATACATTACTTTCTGATGAAAATGTGATTGTTCAAATGTTCAAAATGGTGGCCTTCAGCATCAATACATTTCTGAGTACGAGTCACCACTGATTCCGTACATCGTACCAAAGTGTCCAATGAGATTTCTGCATGGCCAAAGTGTGTCTAAGTTACATTGTTTAAGTTTGTACACATCTTTTACTGTACCCCTTAAGAAGAAATCCAGCGGCGTTAGGTCTGGAGAGCATACAGGTAACTCGATTGGCTCCCTGCGTCCTATCCACTGCCTTGGCAAATTTCGGTTCATACGTATGCTCGTACGTCTTTTGACAGTGTGGCGGAGCACCATCTTGTTGGTAATAAAACCGTATAATGCATGGATGGCAGGTAATATGGAATGAGCAAGCATTGTTTGGTACTTTTCATTGTTGGATGATTATGGCACATTTGTTGGATGATTATTGAATCTATTGTGCTGCCATCTGTTGAAGAAATATAACATTACTTTCTCCCAGAAATTGAACCTTGTAGAATGGGAAATAAATTTTCTATAACAGTTCAAAGTGTGTTACATACATTTTTCTGAAACACTCTGTATTTGTTTCAATGTTTATTAAGTGCCAGTATGGTACTTTATGAGATTGTGTGGGGGACGAAAAATGTCTGTCTGTCCGTCCGTCCGTCCGTGTGTCTGTATGCGCTCTAACTCAAATACGCTTTATCGAATTTTGATGAAACTTGGTATACGCGTTTATAATGTCAATGAGAAGAACCTATTGAAATTGGACCAAATCGGTTCACCGGTACCGGAGTAAAACCCAATTTAGTGTCTATTTTAAAGGTGCCATAACTCGCAAATGCTTTATCGGATTTTCATAAAACTTGGATTACCTATTTATAATGTCCATGGGAAGACGTCTGTTGATATTGGACCAAATCGGTTGGCTGGTACCGGAATAATACCCAATTTAGTGCCTTTTTATGGTATCACATAAGAAAAGGCGCGGTAACTCAAATACACTTTATCGGATTTTCATGAAACTTCGTATACTCATTTATAACGATAATAGCAGTAAGCCTATTGAATTTGGACCTAATCGGTTGAGCAGTACCGAAATAAAGAGTAATTAACAGACACATTAAGAATAATATTTTGTTCAATTCGAAGCATTTTGATTGACTCGCGGCCAACCAATCAGCGCGCTCGTATAAAGCCTCTTTCAGTTGACATCTACATGAAAAACAAATGTTCCCATATGTTCGATTATAGATGAAATGCTGTTGTATAATGACTAATTATTTTGCTAAAATTGATTACAATTAAATTAAAGCATTGAATTTTACTTCAGTCTATGTCAGATTAATAATTCCTGACCTCTTAATAAATAAAAACATTAAGCTCTGAGAATATGCATACGTTGGTATTACGTTTGCTTCAGCTAGAGACATATCAGCACTTATCACACGGATATCTAGAATATTATTTTACCTATGAATGAAATAATACAATAATGTAACATAAGGAAACTAGCAGGCTTGAAACATAGCCTAATTTCGAAATACGGTGATTTTTCTTTTCTGTGAGCTACGACGAGGTAGTATTCTCTGATATTGGACACTGAACATTCGCAGTGTGGTTTTGTCTTGGGGTAAGATGCTTGTCTAGTATTCAAGAGATATCACGTTCGAGTCCACCCTAAAGCAAATTTTTTTATTTTTTATTATTATTATCAATTGTGTTAAATTGAACCTATTCCATTCTTGTGTTCTATTTTGTCAATGTGCTTAAATAAGTATTACATTTTTCTTTAAAAAAAACTGGAAATTCATTGTCTTTCATTGACCTACAACATAATCCTAAAGAATGATAACATAAGCCTATAAATGTTATTTCACGAACAGAAACTAGCTTTAAAGTTATTGCGTTGCGTTAAAATTGCATAAGCCTATACTCAGAACAAAACTGCATACCGCTAGGTGGAACTATCCTCTTCTTATTGGCTTACTGTACTATTTCATTGTCAATGCATTTTGTAAAATGTTTACATATTTTAAGAATTAGTATATCAGTGTATACCAATATGAATTAAGGTTAAGAATCAAACTTTAGACCTTTGTTCTTCCGTAAGCCCTGCTTAATGAATCGATCTGGAGTTTAACTCGGAGATCTATTAAAAAGATATATATATTTTCTGTATATCATAACTGCAATTATAACTGATTAAAAAAAGCATACTGGCACTTTGTTATATCAGTTTACCTGATGTTATTGTACTTGTTAAAGTGAAATTTGAAAATCTTGTCTGAATTGGTAAAAAAAATAAAATAAAGCTATTTCAGTATGTTTAAAAAAACTAATACAGGGTTTATAAAACCTAAAAATCCAGGCCATAATAATAGGCCTAAATAACTATTTTATGATTATCTGAAGAAGAAAAAAAAAATAAAACTTTGGCTTCTGTCCACCAGTTTTTTAAGAGGGGTGTAATTTGTTGTAGCGCTACAATCATCAGCGCTTGGGGAGAACGTGGTGCACTGGCTCGCTCTCATGACGGTGCAGTGGTTCAGTCGCCCGCATTCCCCCCTCGCAAAGTAGTGGATACGCTGGGTGCCGGCGACACGTTCTGTGGTGCTACCATCTTTGGTCTCTCGAGAGGAATGCCATTGGAGGACTGCGTAGTGCTAGGATGCCAAATTGCCGGGGCCAAGGTCGGTGTGGAAGGGTTTGCAGGCCTCGATAAGGCTTATAGTCGGATAAAGCAGGATATGGGGGAATTAAAAGACTTGGAAGATGATGAGTGGTAAATAGACCCTGGGCCCTGTTTCATAGAACTTTAAGGGCCTGTATGACGACCACCTGATATCGTATTTATCTACCAGATAGAGAACCTATCTGGAAGTTGGCCAAGAATTGCGTATATGATCTGACAAAATCTGTCTGGCAAGACAACTTCCAGATAAGCTAGCAGGAGGATGGAGTGGCTGACAAGCTTCCAACTGCTAGTTAGGGAATCTTGGTTGAAACAAGATGGCAGCATGTGGAAGCTTCCTGGCCACCTGATTTTCAGAATTGATGCTGGAAAATTTAATTTACACAAAAATGTCATTTTAGGCTCACATATGAATGAAATAGAATTGCACAAATCGATTAATGCACTTAAAGCGATATATTATGTAAATTTAATTGTACAAATACAAATCCGAGCTGCCGCACCTAGCAGAGGACTACCGAACTACAACAAACAGTGCATTTCTTTTTAAAGCCACCCTGTAAAGCGCTTTACGAGTGATGCACGAGTGATTGACGACCGCTGCAGACAAAAAAGAACGGCAAAGTTGATCAGCTGACAGCTTGCTCAATGAGACCGGCAATGTTTACATCCCTCTAACATGGTTAAAACACGTGCAAATAACAGTTATGCCGGGATGGCAATAATAATTATTGTACAATATGATGTACAGGTAAAATCATAATGATACTAACTGTGCTGAAGAAGGCGTTCGTACTCGGGAATTTGAACAATGATGTTAAATCCATCAAGGAAATTTTCGATGATCACCTAGTCCGCCATGACAGTTCGTGCAGCGAGATTTGAGTTCGCTGCACGGGTAGTAGAGTGGGGGTAAAGCGAAGCTGCAGCAAAATGTAAAAAGAAACGGTTTTGATGCATCACTCGTAAAGCGCTTTAGCTCCGCTTTAAAAAGAAACGCAAGGAAAGACACCTCTCTGCTCAACGAGGTAAGGACCATTTTACAAATTTTTACTGCGTTCTTGCCGGTAGCAGTTCAGCGGTGGTATTACAAGACATCTTCCAGTTAAGCTATCAGGAAGTCACGTATCAGGAGGAATTGTCGGCAGGTGGTAAATACAGGCCCTAACACTCATATTATTAGCAAATATATAGCCTAATAATATTAGTTATTATTATTAGTCATCTGTTTCATAAGAATATTATCTAATAATGTTAGGTATGAGTTCAAGGCTCTAAATTATTAGTAAACTGTTTCATAGATTGCAGAACTAATAAAATTTACTGATAATATTAGGTGTTTTCTTATAAGTGTTTTTGGACCAATAACTTATTCTCAAACCCACGTAATTCAGATTTCGTTATCTTAAATTTGTGGAAAATGAATCACTCTGATTTAATTATCAATTTAGTAAAAGCTTACATACGCTATCAAAGGAATTTTTGTCATAAGTTTTTTAGGATTTGAGGTTAGATTTTAGTATGTAAGCCTACTGCTATGTTGAATAAGTGCCTGGCAGATTTATTCATTTCGTAGAGCTAGTTATTATGAAGATATATGTAGGCCGTGCTGCTTTGAAATAGTATTGACAAAAAGACTAAGAAGGGAAAAACACAAACAATCCAGACATAACCTCCAAATCAATCAGCTGACTAATTAACTAATAATATTAGTGAAGAGATTTCGCTAAACTTGAGAATAAGGTCGCCGCCGCCATAACCGGGCCGTACCGAATGGGAATAAGTCTACAATGTCGCCAATATTATGAACATGATTATGTGCCGATTGAATTCGGCAGATAAACGACTGTTGTAGCGACGTTTTATGAAAGGCGTGGAAGGGTAATAAGGATTCTAGAAGTAGTGACAGCCAAATTCTAGGTCAGTGACAGGTTATGTTAGGTTAGGAACATTTGTATTAGTTTAGGAGCAATATACTGAATAGCGCTGGGTTTATTATGTCTCACATTGAATCTTTTCTATGATGGGAAATTTTACCCTTGCACCAATCGTTTCTCTTTTGTTCCCCGCGGCTCGGAGGGGCATGGTCGCTAATGGCAGAGCATGGCTGGCTATGCTATTCTGAATGAGTTCCAGAGATTTTATGAGTAGTCTTCATATCTCTATGAAACATGATTTTCATAACTAATGAATAATATTATGAGTTCTAATATTATTAGCTAATATTGATAGCAAGTTCTATGAAACAGGGCTCTGAAGAATGATGTAACGTTTCTCTGGGAATGGAGAATTATTTACACAAAAGCAGGGCATTAAATTTTCAGTCTGAAGGCAGGAGCCAAACCAAGAATTTCAGTCACCATTACTGTTACGTTGAGTATAGCATTTCAGCCTTTTGGGAATCATAACGAACTACCCTGCCCTGCTTTACACATAAAATATGACTATACCTTAAATACACAAAATTAAATAAATAAACAAACTCTAACTGATCTATTTAAAGACTAAATGCTAGTTCGTACAGTGCGTTTCACATAAGAGTTGGCCAATCGTGGCGGCCACAGCTCTAACTCCTGAGTGATCAAGTGAAATATCTACACAAGACAAAAATTAGATTATCATGTAATTCCTAGACGATTAAAATTCACATCAAACAGTCCATTTGTTCGAGGAGCCGTATTTAATAACTCACTCACAGGTGAAAAATTTAAAGCAGAATTTTAAAAAAATGGCTTATTCAACTATGTCCTTATTCCCTAGACGTTATAAGAGAACTCTATCAATTATAAGTATACTGATAAAAATTATCTTGTATCTGTAAGACTCACACTATGTTTTTGTTTTTAGTTCTTTATTTATTGTATATTGTTTGTTATTATTATTATTATTGTTATTGTTATTCTATGCCAGTACTGCTGGTCTACAGGATTGTTAAATAAATAAATAAAGCCACTAACGGTGTAATGATTCAGGTTCTCACAATTACAATGAAAATAACCACATACCTCATCACAAGTGATGTTGGAAATGATGTCCTCTTGCATCCACACAACACTGGCAGCATTTTACGAAATTCTTTCACGTGCATAAATTCAGCTTCTGAGATAGAGTTAATTTTGCTTGTGATATTGTCTTTAAGTTCTTCTAACAGTATGTGATTATTATTTATGGGGGAACTTGAAAAATAAAGTGCACAGGTCAGTTTCTCATACATTAGAAGAACTTAAAGACAGTATCACAAGAGAAATGAAATTAACTCTATCTCGGAAGCTGAACTTATGAGCGTGAAAGAAAATTTCCTGAAAAGATGTCAATGTTGTGTGGAAGCAAGAGGACATTTCCAACATCTCTTGTGATGAGCTACGTGGTTATTTTCATTGTAATTCCAACTGTAAAAGTGAGAACCTGAATCATTACACCCATCGCAGCTTTATTTGCGTAGATATTTCACCAGATTGCTCGGGAGTTAGAACTGTGGTCGCTGCGATGCGGAAACCCACATGATTGGCCAACTCTTACATGAAATGCACTGTATTTTTTGCATAGCACCAACTAGTTTCCAATGAATTATTTATTAATTAAATTATTATGCTTTTTTTACACGTGGCAGCCCATAAATATAATATTTTCAAGCAAAATGGGAATTTTGTATGTAAATTCTGTCTTTTCACTTGGACTATGAGGATGGATAAGGCAAAGTAAGCTTATATTTTGTCTGATGATGTACGAAACCATCGAGTTACTGTAGGAGAATTAGGATTGTTATTATAAAATTGTACTGCAAACCTGTTTGTTTCTCTGGCTCTTTCCTAGAGTTAGTCGAGGACCATGAGTTGAAAAACTTCTACAATGTTTGGTTCAGGAGGAAGATTACAATTAATGGGTGGTTTTATCCCAGGATTTGCGTTAAAATAAGATTTTGAACTTCTATCCCCAGTTTCAATTCATTTCAAACCCTCTTCCTTTGTCTTTATTATTTTTGGTACAGTTTCGTCATTGTCACTTGATTTGAGATGTTCATATCGATGTATAACGTTGCATACCATTCAATAGAAAATTTCTTTACCTTTAAAATGGTACAGTGTATTTCATGTAAGAGTTGGCCAATCATGCAGGTTTCTGCATCGTGGTGGCCACAGCTCTAACTCCTGAACGATCTGGTGAAATATCTGTGTTAATAAAGCCACTAACGGTGTAATGATTCAGGTTCTGATAGATACAGTTAAAATTACAATGAAAATAACCACGTACCTCATCGTAAGAGATGTTGGAAATGTCCTTCTCTTGCATCCACCCAACACTGGAACCTTTTAAGGAAATTTTCTTTCACGCACATAAGTTCAGCTTCAGAGATACAGTTAATTTCTCTTGTGATATTGTCTTTAAGTTCTTCTAATGTATGGTGGTTTGACCTATAAGAACTTAAAGACAATATGATGATGATGTCATATTCCATTATTTTAATACAAAAATATGTGACAGGATAATAGAAAATTCTTCTTGCCTGAAACTTTGGGCACGCACAGTTTAATTGCGATCACAAAGAAAAGGAGCAATTTTATATGTTGTGTTTCTGACAAGGAATGCTTTTGTAAATTATGTTAATAAATAAAACTCACTAAAATAGGGGAAAAATATTTTACTTATATAAGTACCAATCCAACACTTTTTCATCCCTAGCGATGAGTAACATCATCTTCATTGTATAGCCGGCTGCAAAAAGGATGGGCAGTTCTAGATACTAAGCATGCTCGTCTCGTCATGCCTGCATATAACACATAACTAAACCATAGGAAATGCCTGTATTTTGTTTAAAGAGTCTGATATTTGTTTAGAGTAGATTCTGTATACAGGGTATTAATGAATAACGCCGAAATATTTTACCTGTGTATAGAGGGGACACAGACAAGCGACTTTTATTTGGAGATTTTTGCTCTATGATGTAAAATGTGTTTGCTACAGGACATTAAAGCATTACAGTTTGGTGCTCATAAATCAATAATTAAGCAAAATAGGGTTAAATTGACTTCATGTCTTCTTAGTGATCGACAAAACCTGATTCTTAATCGTTCATCAACAACTATATCATAATTTAAGTTTTCATAATCTGCCAAATTTACAGACTAATCACATGACTGGCTGTCGGTGCATTATTCTTTTTTTATTCCTAACAACTGACTACAGTGTTAACAACGAAGTTCCTTTGTTTTGCATATTTTTAAATGTTAGAAGTCAGTGGCGGCCATGCCCTGGGAGATTTTATGCTGTAACAGGAAAAATTGTTTGTTTACACTTGTATGTGGCCGGTTCTTTTTGCAGCTGACTGTACATGGCTCTTCCTTCAACCTTCTTCCTTGCACAGCCATGCAGTCCACACATTTCTCCCTTTCTCATGTTTTATTTACCTTGAACTGTCTCAAGTTCGATCAAGTCTTTTGTTTTTTTAACATCCTCCATTCTTTTTCTTACTTCCATCCAAATATCCTTCGTTTCTTGTTAATACCAATAAAAGTATGGGGAGGAGAGTTGTGTGTACAAAATCTGTGTCCTATGCTGCCATCTGTAGCTAAATACAGAGTGTCTCAAAAAAATGTATTAACACTTTGAATGGGTATAAAAACATTATTTGAGCCAATCCATGTGAAAGTGGACAAAGGTGGTTACATCTTTTTTTTACATGACATAGACATGTTATATATCAAAGTAAAGGTAAAAGACTGTAGAATTTGAAAATAGATTCACAATTCTATTAAATTAAAGGTATCTATATAATAACAACTGCTGAAATGTGTATTTTTTTCGTTGACTGAAATTTATAATTTAACATGCTGGCTAGTACTGCATTATACTCATGGAATCAGTAGATTTGCTGCAATTTTTAATTTCACCCACAAAAGCACAAATAAGTGAAGATTTTGTCATCATAAAACAAATTTTTAAGATGAGTTTCAGTGAAGATATTCATCAAATCAATTTTCAAGGTACCCTTGTCACACCCGTCACAAAAAACATGTAATAGTTTGGGTAGAAAGCCAAGTAATCATTGTATAAAATGGAAACTTGGTAAAAGTTAAGATATTTCAATACAGAAGACACACCTAAAATATAATTTTGAAATGCCTACTATTTTGGCTTAATTTTGATGTGACGGGTGTGACACATGTTGCGTGACGGGTGTGACATATGTTGTGTGACGGGTGTGACACTTATGGAAAATGCCTTTTGCAGCTTTTGTATAGTGATCATTTCATGCAGATGTTGAATAAATCATATGTTTTCATTATTACTATCTTTTAAATGGCTCTTGGACTTCTTGGACTTCCGTGGTATAGAACAGAACTTCGTAGTTTGCAAGACAAAGAAACTACGATCTACCAGCTTTGGCTATGGATGACACGGATGACCGGTGGAAATGTCACAAATGTTTTAATGGTGGTAAAGAAGTGAGGTAAAGATCTAGTGATCCCTATAGAGGCCATGAAGGCTTTTAGGATTCAAACGTTCAACCTCCAACAATTTTAGACTTTTAGCACATGAAGGTGGTAAGGTTGTCAGTCTTATGCACTGGCTGCCTTTATCCCAGAATTGCTTCTGGTACCCATTTCTGTTAGAAGATGAGTTGACCTCAGGGCCATAGTGCCAGCAGAAGAATTAGGCCAATTGAAAGATCTGAAAAACCTCATCAGGAATTGAACCTGTGCCCTTCAGGTTTGTAGCACAGTGCCTCAACCAGCAGCATGACATTGTACCGCAATAAAGAAGTGAGAGTGATAGCCTAATTAATTTTGTGCCTGATTTCTGTACTGGTAACTGTGTATCTTAGAACTGCTAAGAAATTCAGACAGACAATACCTCTAACAGCCGATGAAATGAGTAGGCCTACATGGAAACAAATGAAGGAGAACAGATAGAAAAACAATCAGCCAATCTAAATATAGCTACACAATATTATTTTTGTATGAGAGACAACAAAAATGTCCTGGTGACAAGAATAACCAGATCCACATCAATTCAGTAAAAGTTTGTGAAGTAGTCCAGGATTTTAGAGTAGAGGACAACGAAAACTGCCTAACTAGTACCGGAGGAACATTTCACTTCACAACTTTACACAAGCCTGTTAAAAATATGGACAGAGTGGAAAAAAGACTAACAAGGGAATTCTTTTTTATGCTGAGATCATGTGCTGGGATTCCCCAGGATTGGTATATTATCACAAAAAATTTTCATGAAATTCATGCAAAATGGTACAGAGGCAGAAGGTGCAAAGTGTGGTTAGCGTTGCAGATTACAGATCCATCGGCCCGGGTTCGATCCCCGGTACCTCCTCGAATTTTTCTGAGTTAGGGAGGTCTGGTAGGGGTACATTCAGCCTCGTGATTCAAATTGAGGAGCTACTTGATAGAGAAGTAGCGTCTCCGGTCATGAAAACCACCATTAATGGCCGTGGGTGTCGGCATACTGACCACATGCCCCCCAATCCTACCATCTGCCTAAGGTAGATGATGCAGCGGTCGGGTGGTAGGCCAAGTCCCTCCAGGGACGGAGTTTAGTTTAGTTTAAGTCTCGGTTATAAGTTGATGTTGTCCCATCCGACATGTCACACCCGTCACGTCACACCCGTCACACAGATAAAGTAAATTTTCAATAACTATATAAATATTTTTGTAAAATCTAATTATGCATTTCAGTATGTTTATCAGTCCTCTTACTTGAAAAAATAAAACAAATATAGTGAAGCTAATCAATTCACAGAAATTTCAATTAAACCTACATAAGAAAAAACCTTTGTCCAATTATGGTCACACCCATCACATGCACAATATATTTTCCAGCTCAAGCATACAGCCTTGAAAAAAACATTAGATCATATTTTGTACTTCCAATGGGTTGGTATGTTAACACAAAAAACTTTGATGACATTCCTGCAATGTAGTTCAGAGGTAGAAAGAAATAAGTGTACTGAAATCTGTCCAAATGTCACACCCGTCACTATGGATTGGCTCATTTGTGAACATAAGAGACAAGTTTAAAGGCTTGAATTACAGAAGAAACATGTAATTAAAGAATCATGTTTGCATATGTTCAAATTGATGAAAGTCATTGTCCAGACAAAGCTGACAACGCAAACGTCACGACACAGTTCATTTGGAATTTCGTGACATTGTCTTTCAATTTCCAATTTCAATGCATCAATTGTTCTTGGTTTTGTGCGATAAACTCTGTCCTTGAGGTATCCCCATAAAAAGAAGTTCATTGGCGTGAGGTCTGGGGAACGCGCAGGGTATTCAATGCTACTCCATCGTCCAATCCGTGTGTTTGGATAAGCTGCATGGAGGTGAGCTCTTAGATCTCGATGGTAGTGTAATCTGTAATCTGTACATCTGTAATTCAAGCCTTTAAACTTGTCTCTTTGTTCATAAATAATGTTTTTGTACTCATTCAAAGTGTTAATACATTTTTTTGGGACACCCTGTATTTCAGGCGATGTATTGCAGCATCCATTGAAACGCATGTTATAAATCAACTGCGCGTTGTGTCAACATGCAAGCCACCCCAGGGTTATATAAATTCTCTCAACTTCAAGAAATATGCTCTGTGCTCTTATTTCAGAGGAAACTAACAAATTATTTGCAATTGTTTGTCCATTTATGATTACAAAATAATTTGAAAATTAATTCAATACCACCAGTTTACACAGCGAATAATGCGTTACCAGTGAAAAAATTAGCACCATAAAAATTGAGATTAAATATAATATGGCTTACTTCTGTTTATTAAAGTGTCAAGTACAGTGTTACAGTTTTTTGTTGCCGAAAATTACGCAATCCTCAAAACTTTTTCACTGATTTGTTTCTTTGTGTGCATGGAATGTTGCAATCTATGTGTGTGTTGCTAGCATTATCAGAAATGACGACAGATTTTCAGCAATAACACAAAATCACCCTTCAGACTTCAGTACATTCCCCCATTCAGTACATTCTTGATGTATAAATTACCTTTCTAGCTCAATTTTTAGTATAGGTTTTGTTGTTTTGAATTGTAGAAAACAAAGAGTGGAGAGAAAAACAATGACAAAGTTGTGCAATTTACATTTATTAATGACTTCCTGTTGGAATTTTCATATAATCTAGGTATTATTATGAAGCATACAAATGTGGCTTCTTTATGCAATAAAAAAACTACCAAGCGAGGTGGCAAAAGATGGTAATGTCTTGGACTTGCATTCGGGAGGTCCCAGGTTTAAATCCCATGGCCGGCCAACTTGACATGGGTTTTTTCATGGTTTCCCCAGTTGTAAAGGCAAAAGCCGAATTGGATATCTACATACCATGAATCATCCTCGCCATTTCATCCTGTATCATATCCATTTAAATTAATATCAGTTGAAATTTACTCCATTAAATACATCGACATTAGAAACAGTTTACAGTCAATAGTTCCTTGGCCTAACCTACTGTATAGATACACATCCCGAACACCTGATATGGCATCATAGCTAAAAGGAGTATAAACACAGCTAAAATAATTTAAAATTTAAAAATAAAAAAAAACAAAAGGCTAGAAAATGTCATTAAAAATGTTAATGCATACCTTAAGGGTTTTCATACTTAGTTAGAAGCAATGCACGACAGGCAGAATGGAAGAGGTACGGGCACTGATAAAGGTTGCATGGTTACCAGGTAACAGACTATATTTTCCAAAGTTATAAAATGTACGTTAAAAAATTACACCTTTCTTATAATATTATAATAAAAAAATAAACATCTAACTAGAATTAATAACAAAAATGGCAGTTCCACGTTCACTTGTCACAGGTAATACTTGATCCGTCCTCCCTTCATCCAAAATCCACACCAGTGTCGAGAAGCTCTCTCATTGCAAAGATCGCCTTTCGAGGCAGGAGGCTGAAACATTTTGAAAATAAAAACGATCAGGAGTATTTGAACAATTTTTTTTTTCCACATTGAAATTGTTCACTGGATTCATAAATTTTTCATATGTTATTGAAATTCGATATCAATTTGAAATGCATTTATTAAAATACATGTTCAATACTGTTGTATTTGACTCAGTGAAAATCAGGACCGATATGGATGTTTTTTTTATAAACAATAGATGAAATAGAAAATGATGATGATGTTAATGATGTTCATTGAATAAAAATAAGTTGTAGAGAAAACTGAATTAATTCCACCCAGCTTATAAAATGATTTTTTAAATTTACTATCATACGAGGGTTGGTCAATAAGTAAGGTCTCCAACACTCTAGCCCAAGCTCACAATGTCGGACGAGAGATTTGGCGCCACTGCCGTGTTCCGTTATCTCCCCTTTTTCAAACAAGCCATTGCTGCAGCCGCTGAACCTTTTAGTGTCCGCGATAGAGCTGTTTGAAATAGATCTCCCGACTTCCGTCCCTGCCAAGTGCGCCTACGCAAAGTCATACGGTTTCTTACTGCAAAAAACTTTCCGCCGATTGAAATTCACAGACAGTTTTGCGAAGTTTATGGAGAGGGATGTATGGACATAAAAAATGTGTGTAAATGGGTTCATGAGTTTAAACAGGGCCAGACAAATGTTCATGATGAAGAGTGAAGTGAACAGCCGTCACAGATGAGATGGTGGCAAAAGTTGAATTGGTGCGACAAGATCGATGTGTCACTACTCGTGAACTTTGTTTATTGCTTCCTGACATTTCTAAAGGTTCCATACAGACCATTTTGAGTGACAAATTGATGTTCCATAAGGTTTATGTGAGGTGGGTTCGCGGAGGCCGCACTCAGCGGGGACGGAAATCGGGAGATCCATTCAAACAGCTCTATTTTGGACACTAAAAGGTTCAGCGGCTGCAGCAATGGCTCGTTTGAAAGAGGGGAGATAGAGGGACATGACAGTGGTGCCAAATCTCTCGCCTGACGTTGTGAGTTTGGGCTAGAGTGTTGGAGACCTTACTTATTACTTGGCGGGGACGGAAATCGGGAGATCAATTTCAAACAGCTCTATCTCGGACACTAAAAGGTTCAGCGGCTGCAGCCATAGCTCGTTTGAAAGAGGGGAGATAGCGGGACATGGCAGTGGTGCCAAATCTCTCGTCCGACGTTGTGAGCTTGGGCTAGAGTGTTGGAGACCTTACTTATTGACCAACCCTCGTATATAGTAATATAAGAATTGAGTCAATTTTTGTGACACTTCACTTGAGTTCTTTATCTGGAGACTAGTTTCAGGAAATTTGTTCTCCCATATTAAAAAAAAAATTTCCCGAAACTAGTCTCCAAACAGAGAATTCAAGTGAAGTAAGTGTCACTAAAATTGACTCAATTCTTATATTACTATATTAGAAGACTTCACTGTTACTAACTTCCTGTAATAATTAATATTTACTATCATGTATTTTATAATTTTTAGCACCCCAAAATTAAATCCTTGCTGTACCAATGACTCTAATCGCTTCTGATTTTGTTACCTGACAAGCTTTCCGATGTACAACAGATAGCCTGGTATGCTGACTTCCACATAATCTCGTCTCATAGCATCAATTATCTTCTTTGCGGCAGTGTCAGGATCAATAGTGCCAAAATAACTTGGAATCCTGGAATAAGAAAAAATCTAATACACATGTGGTATCTTCCAGTCAGATATCTTTTAAGAGAGGTTAGATAAGGCTATAGTTAATTAAGTAATTAATAGTCTCTCTAATACGCTACCTTTAAGACCTTTAACCCTTAACTGTGCTTGTGGGGTCTGTGAAACCCCTCCACTCTTTTGTTTTGTAATATTTCTCGAGTTAAACATGAAATGTCGTTGAGGCTTTTTGTAATCCTAGTATATACTGTTATTTGACCGATGCTGGAAGTGGTGTGCACATTATTGGCGCTCAAAAGTGGAATATCACAGTTTTTAACTGTTTGGACCCCACGAGCAAGTTGTATTTGTCTACAGAGAGACAGAAAAACTAAAAATTGGTGTGAAAATGGGTGTTGTTTATATTTCTAGCCTATTTGCCAATTTTGGATGTGAAAATTGTTAACAGCCTTCTTTAACCATTAGCAATTCTATATTTTCTCATAACATTATGGTTAATAAATAGGCCTAATATTTGTTTTATTTTATCATTTTTTATTATTTTTTATATGGGTATATAAGACCCCACCAGCATATTAGCGCAACCTGAAAACATCAGCATAGTTAAGGGTTAATAGGTTTGTAGTTTAAAATATTTCCATAATGTGAAATTAAACAAAATAATAAGGATGTTTTGACCCAATTTAAGGTGCCTTTGCCCCTTAAGAGCAGTTGCCGCTATTTAGGGGTGTCTGGTAAGAGATGTTTAATACCAGTAGTAATAAATTCCCCATTTCTTGTCCCCCCCCCCCTCCAATGTACTGTTTTATACATATTTTTCTTGATTTCTCAAAGTTACATCCCTTTAAATCTACTATTGCAAGATGTCTGCTTGTCTATTTTTTTTTTATGGGAGAGAATTTATTTTTTTAGCTTGGTAAGTTATGTGTTACACTCTCTGGTTTTTCTAATTGGCCACCCTTGTTGGCTTGGTTGTGGCCTTTGAAATGTACAGTGTAGATATTTTGGAGGGAAAATTGTGAACATTTTTTTTTCACTTTGGTAAGTTATACTCTGTTATCTTTTGGTTGGCAACACCGTTGCTGGCTTTGAAGAAGTTTTGGAGGGATAGTTGAGTTAGTGAATTAGTGAAACTTATTGAAAATAAGATAAAAAGAAACAGAATTTTTGTGAAAATAAGTGCATCATTATTATTTTGTGTGTTATGTGTGCCAGAAAGGATAGAAGCTGACAGCCAGGAGGATTCAAAACTGTAAGTTTAATTTCACTTGTAGTGCTAGGTTTTCATGACCTATGAATTACCTAAAAAGCCCTAAGCATTTATAACCCAAAGACCTACAAATAAATTTTATTTTTACTTAGTGGAGGGTTTGAAATTTAGGTTATTATTTAGAGTGGTAATTTTAATTAATAAGTGCATTATTTTAGCTGGACAAAACTATATTGAAGAGGTGGGTGGACTGGTCCATTATATAGGGGTGGAAGTTAAAATAAAAAATTTGAGTCTTCTTCAGCACTCTGCACGGAATTCGCGATTTTATATTTTGACCTGTTCCCTTCATTGCGTAATTTTAATATTGTATGTGTATCTTGTTTCTTGTTTTTTTAAAGTGTTAGATAAAGCATATAATACTGGTATTGTAAAACTGGTGTAATTAGTATAAGACAAAGTTGTAATTGACAACGAGCCTGTTATATTCTCAACAAATTAAATAAATAATAAACAATGTTGCAGCGTAGGTTATCTGGCCCATAGACTTTCCCAAGACTCTGTTTGACTGGCTTTGATCGTTGACTTATTTCGATAACGGTATTATAGTTTTCTGACTGGTTAGTTTAATTTAATGGCAGATAGCTCTAGCAGCAACACCATAAATTGTTTGTTTAAAACCTAAAAAAGGGTTATTCCACGAAAATAAAAGCCTAATGGTCTATCCACAATGTGCAGTCGGCAGTTGGCTGCTTGGGAGCAGCACTTGAGCTGTCCACAATATGCAGTCGACATTGATGTTAGGGAAACATTTTACAGTATAAGAAATGTGGAAGAATTCGCTTTATAATTACCACTGCCTTCTAGACTGTATTACTCTTGTATACACTGCCTGTCCTATATGGCTAATTTTGCGTACGTGGCGACATTACAGATGGCAGCACCTACCACACCCAGCTGCAATACCCTTTACATTACCGTATGCTCAGTGTTGCCCTCTGAAGCATAAACTCGGAAACTGAAATATGCTGGATTTTCATGCTATCTGGGTGTGAACCGTGTCACCTCTACTGGAGAAAGTAGGCAATTGAGCAATACTCTAAACTCCATGTTAAAATAAAGCATAGGACAGGCAGTGTAATTCTCAAGACGGCGGTGATAATTACATAATATATATAATAAACACAACTTGCTTTCTCGTAGTATGTTAATCTGTTTATTTGAACTAGTAAATCATTTTCAACCTCGTAATATGTTACTTGCGAAAGTGCAGTCAGTAGTCGAAGATAAATTTCCCAACTGCGGACTACCAACTGTCGACTGCAACTGTACATTGTGAATGGCGTCCATTACTCACCACAAGTTATACTTCGACTACCGACTACTGACTGCACATTGTGGATGGAACTTAAAAATCCAGGGCTTAGTTATTACTGTCTGCACCGGTGGTGCTAACAATTCAAGAAATGGCGATATAATAATAATCTTAGCTAACATGTTCTACCTTAGCTGTGCATTCGTAGACAGATCCACAGACACAATGAAGGGATATATGTGTACAAGTGTCAGTTTCACATCTCCGGTTGACTTGTAGTTTCTCAGTTCCTCGTTCAGAGATTCGGCAATTCCCTGTACTGCGAACTGTGCAGCAGAAAGAGGCACCAGATCATTGATTCCCGTCAAACCTGCTACTGAAGACAGCATCACAATATGGCCATGCTTTTTGTCTTGCATGGCTGGCAAGAATGCTTGTAGAATCTGGAATAAATCATTAAAATCAAATACCGTTATATATCAGATGGCATGCATTAAATGGTAGTAGATACTTTTACTTCACTTTTCTAAGGCAATACTAAGATTTGTAGGAATAAAAATCTTAGGCAAAGCTTTTCGTCTTAGCAAAAAATCGATAGTGTTGGCCATTTTCCTTCCAGCCTTAGAATGAACTATGAAACGTATGCATAAAGAGCAGTCTAGTATAGAACTCTGTTTTGTAGGTTTTACTAAGAAAAATCGTAGCATGCATCATTCATGGCTTAGATAGCTTAGTGAATGGTTGGTGGTATTTTGCATGACTGCGTTTTTACAAATAAGACATAAAAAAAGTATAAAGAGCGCCATCAGTTACTGTTTATAAGAAACTTGAAAGATTTGAGTTGCATGGTTAGTGATTATTTTATAGGTTATAGCAGCCCTAACCTCCAAACAAAAAATGAGGATCCCGTTGAGATACGTGGCAGACTTAGGATTTCAGAATGTAATAGGCGAAGAAATAGGGGTCCACCAGAGCATTGTTTCAAGGACTTAATACTGTTTGAAACATACCTCTTCAAATCCTGTATCAGTATTATCATTTTTCAAATGCGTTCAACGAGACTTCAATTACAAAGTTTAGGAATGAAGTTTTTTTGACAGTGAAACTATACTAATTATTCAAAGTAGTCGAACGTTTGAAACACTTTTAGCTCACTTACGTACCTTTACTAGGACATGTTTCAAGAGGTAAGTACCCTCCCATCGTCGGCTAGCGGTCGACTGGCATTCTGGCGACTGTGTTGTGTGAAGTTCTGTGTGCTGCCATCTGTTTTCTTAGTGGTGAGTCTCAATGAAAACAGATGGCAGCACACAGAACTTCACACAACACAGTCGCCAGAATGCCAGTCGACCACTAGCCGACGATGGGAGGGTACTTACCTCTTGAAACATGTCCTAGTAAAGGTATGTAAGTGAGCTAAAAGTGTTTCAAACGTTCGACTACTTTGAATAAAGAGACTTCAATTAGTTAATTTTTAACGTTTTTTCTTACTTTTGGTTGTGGGTTATGAACTCTTATAAATTGTGTTCTTTACCCCCCCACCCCCCTTCCATATGGACAAGCTGTGACTTACCCACAAGTGTGACATGACTCCGACATCCATGGTCTTGGCGACTTCTGGAGCTGGATGTTCGATGAGGACGCGTGGACTTGGAAGATTGCAGCAGTTTATTATGACAGTGACTGTACCCACTTCTTGCTTCACCCTCTCAGCCAGGTTCATCACCTTAACAACACAAATAACATTACATTCTACAGAGGAGAAGATGAATCGGTATTATTACTTGGGTAGAAACAAAAAGGACATAGAAAGTAGGTTAGTACAAGCAAAGAGAGGTTTCAGGTTTGGACAAAAGACAACTTTAGGTTGTGCACCGGGCAAGCTCTGCCCAGCTGCTTCCCCTCACTTCCGAGCCTTGCGCACACCTCACAATTGTACCCTTCATCATATACACATAAAAATATAATAAATCACAGGGTTACGAAAATGACCCTTGCACCAAAATGGTTATTTCTTACGTACTATAATGCTCTCTAAACTTAAATAGATGAATTTTCCCTTTATCGCTCAGCAATCGCTCATGGTGTAGTAGTTAAGGTTGCTGGTTACAGTGCTAGTGGTCACAAGTTTGAATCCCGATCGATCCAAAATTTACTGTTAGGAATAGGTCTCAAATAGGTAGGTAGGGCGAGGAAAAGGTGAGAGACAGGGAGGAAGAGAGAGGAAAAGGAAGAGAAGAAGAGAATAAAGGAAAAATAATTTTTCCCAGTTTCAACTTTTGCATTACTAGCAACACCATCTAGAAGGAGACATTCGAAACTTTAAACCCCTCCCTCCCAGGCAGGTCCCATTAGTCAGTCCCTGAGCAAACTATATTCACAGGTAAGTGACAGTTAGGTTAGGAATACTAATATTGGACACTTTGCACAAAATTTTATTGATGTTGCGGATTTGGTTACACGGACCATAGATTGTCTCCCAACACTTTGATTGGATGGCTATGATTGTTCAGCTTATTTCAATTGTGTTGTACAATGCAGGTTTGTGAGAGGTTTGGTTATTTTAGCTACGGTTAGTTTATAGCAACACCATAACCACAGTCAGTATCGTCAGATTGCCTACACTGTTTCACAATGAGATTGATTCTGCGCACTTGCCGAATCTTGCGAGTATGCAGTACAAATTACGCTATCTTACGTTATTTAAGTGTTCACTTTCCTTACGACTTTTCTTTCAGTTTCGTAGATGTCTGAGATTGAATTTTGAGGTGCTTTTGCAGAATTATAAACAATGTTCCTTGTTTGAGGGATGTATTTCCATAATTTTACCCATGGTTACAACTTTCTGAAAACAATATAATGAAATAGTGAAACTAGATTCTCTCTCGACAGACGATAACTGCTGTTTGTTCACTGCTCAGACAGACAGCGACATTGGCGTTCTGCAGTCCTTAATAGCTGTGGGCTAGTAACATCATTACCAGCATGACGCGTTTGATAACGTTCCACATTCAAACCTGGTGTAACCCTTGACAGTTACGCTTGGTTTGTTAGTAACACTGTTTATGTAGAATTTGCACGGTGATCAACCAAACAACCGTTCAATGCAAATATAAGCAGCTTTTATTAGTAAGGCTGGAATTCTATAGATTCTAAAGTACATTACAACCTCAAACATTACCATTTTTCATCTTTGTGGGGGGAAAAAATACAGTCGTTACATAGCATCTGAAAATAACAGCTGTCAGCAGTGGTGGACGCAGAATTCTTTTTCGGGGGGGGGGGGGATTTGAATAGGTAGAAAGAATACTAAAAAAAATAAAACTGGCCACTTAGAGTGCATATACATATAGCCTTTTTTCAAATTTTTTGGGGGGGATATATCCCCCCTGCGTCCGCCACTGGCCAGGAATATTTCTCACCTGATCTCTACTGCTAATGTCGCAAGTGTATGCATATGCATGGCCCACTCCGTAGCCCAGTGTTTCTGCCTTCAGAGCCGTCTCCTCGTTGCTCTCAGTTCTGATGTCTATGCATACTACCTTCGCTCCCAGCATGCAAAACTGAACAGCCAACGCTCTTCCCAGCCCTCGACCAGCTCCTGCAATCTAAAACCAATTTTCACTTCATAGAGCTTATGTTCAGTGTAAAAACTCAAGAAAATTGCTAGAAAAATGAGGCGCTAAACTGGAGAACATGACTGCCACCAACTCGATCAGGCCACACTGGTTAGGACTTTTAGCTCTAACTATGTGAAGAACGAACTCAGTAGATGGCAGATTACTCTAGATTATACACGGAACACCAAGCCGGTTTGTTTAAATACAGAATGCTGAATAACATTACGATGGTAGATATAGGCAAGTAGTGGCAGCTAGATTCTAGGTCAGTGACATGTACTACCAGTGATAGGTTACGAACAGTTATATTACTGAATAGTGCACGCTTTATTATGTGACATATTTAATCTCTTCCTGCACAGGGAAATTTCATTACTGCAACAATAGTTTGTTTTTTTTTCTCTCATAACGGCACAAGCATTAGTGGCGAAGCATACCTCACTGTTGACTGGCAGTCACGTAGTCCAGTTCCAAATTTTTTTTTTTTTTTTTTTTTTTATTTATTATTATAATATTATTATTTATTTATTACAAGAGATATTACAAGAGGTATTACAAATTAAAAGAAAGTGATCAACTTTCGTCTCATCCCTAGAAGTAACTAATTCAAATATAAAATTTTGTTTTTGTACAATGTTTTGTTCTTGGCAGCATCAGTAAAAAAAAAAAAATGTTATTTGTTTGGTTGTACCAAGTAGGCCTATGTATTTAACAAGTTCTAATATTGACTGTTATTGAAATTAGAATACTATGGTATAAAAGACAGAGAACTGAAGCTGTTTAAAGCCTACCTTACTGATCGCCAACAGATTGTCTCAATGGCTGGAAAAAAATCAAACATAGGTTACCTCAGACAGGGTATCCCACAAGGAACAGTACTTGGTCCCGTCCTGTTTCTGATCATGATAAATGACTTGGGACATAATGTCCACTCCCGATCAATAATATATGCAGATGACTCTACTTTCCTAAATAGTGATCACACAGCAGACAATCTCCACAAAGAAAGCCAAGAAACATTAGAAGAAGCAGATATCTGGTTTAGGGCAAATGGTTTCCAGTTAAACAGAACGAAGACACAGTCGATTACTTTCACACTGAAACCAGATGGGACAACTAATAAAGAGCCTGGCAAACTTTTGGGGATCACTATAGATTGCAAGCTTAGCTGGGAAGACCACATAAATTGGGTAGGCCAAAGGCTCTCTAGAGTGTTATATTTACTAAGGAACCTGGGAACGCAAGTTCCACAAGAATATGTGAAATCAGCTTATTTTGCGTATTTCCAAAGCATTGCAAGATATGGTCTACTACTCTGGGGCAATAGCCCACATATTAAGAAAGTACTAGTTTTACAAAAGAAAGCAGTACGAATACTAACAGGGGCAAGTAATAGGGACCACTGTAAACCTCTCTTTAGAGAACTCAAAATTATGACAATCATAAACTTGTACATATTGGATCTGCTAGTTCATGTAAAGTGTAAAGCCCAGAACAATGTTCTTAGAAGTGAGATTCATGAACACAGGACTAGAATACTAAGTGACTTGAATGTACCAAGAACAAGACTAACGAAAACCCAAAATAACTTTCATGTGATCTCCATAAAAGTTTTTAACAAAATTCCAAGTAGGATCAAGGAACTGAATGCACAGGAGTTCAAGAACACAATATCTAAGTGGCTAGTGGAAACCCCATTCTACAACTTAGAAGAATTCTTCAGCCTAGGAATAACGGACTTCCCAAATACAGGATAATGAGATATAAACTCTGATAAAATGGACACTTTCTGTATTTGCTTTCTGCAATTAGGTATAAGATCTTTGTAATTACATATGCACAAATGTGCGCATTTTCTCTCTTTATTATATATCCACAATTGACGAAGCCATGTATTTTACAATACCACTGGTGAATAAATATCTTATCTTATCTTATCTTATCTTGAGAGATTATTAAAATATTAAGTTAATCTTACCAGTACTATTTCATCAGTCACAGATTTCTCTCTCGGTGGACAGAAGAGGCGATAAAGAGCCTCAACACCAGCCTTCATGATAAGGAAGAAGAGACAGACGACATCGTAAGAGAGGACCAGTAACGAATACATCCTCAGTAGCATGTTGTCCACTGCACTCTGTAAAACATTTGAAAATCTTTCTCAGGATTTGGAGTTTATGGGGTGTTTTTCATAATCCCCTGAAATGTGACATGTTTACATTGCGCAGATGGGAAAGATACAACAAATACTGCAAATTGCATCAAGCTGTATTACCAGTATTGTGTCGACAACCCGATCAGTAGGGAGGCCATATTGTAGCAGGGACCTTGGAAATCCGGATCTAAGACTGAAACTTCAATAGGGATGGCAGGCTACAGCTTAGCAAACAGGGAAAGGACTACACTACTATTCCGTTTAATTTTTCCTTATCAGAGCTCTTTATCTATTTGTCCCACTTCCTGGCTTTCCTATTGGGTCCCACTCCGCCTATCCTTCTGAGAAGAGCTCAATCCTGAATACAGTTTTTCATAGGAACGCAAACTAGAAATGTCACATTTTGAGATGAAATTGTCTGCTTCATGATGTTATCAAGGGAAAGTTGGAGGACTCTCCGGATTCTGGAAGAAAAACTATCCAGATAAACACGATTTAAAGGAAAAAGAAATTACTTATGTTACTGAAAATAGAAAGCCAAGGAAAGAAGAGACTTGCCTATTGGCCGAATGCTTCATAATAACTGTTAGTTTGATTGTTATTTTTATATAGTGTGTGCCTATTAAATTATTATTACCGGCATTTTTTATTTTTCCATTTATACGTTTAGAGTATTCTTTTTACGAGAAACATAAAACGGCTATGACCTTCATGAATACCTACAGAATATAATTCCTTTAAGTGCAACATAATCTAGACCTAATGCAGAATTACATTACAACATTTACAATGAGGTTCTGGCTGACACGATTAATTTAGAATAATCGGGATCCATTGCAAATTGCAGTCTGCAGGCCTACCGGATAGTATTAAAATTGGAAACATATAACGAAGATGACAGAAGGATTGAACGAAAGGGCGAAAGGGTAGAATAATGGAAGAAATGTTAAATTTAGCCACGATAACCATGGTTAAAAGGTCAATCTCCAGGTCTGCCATACATAACCTTACATTAAATTTAAATGTCTTATTTTCAAAACATGACTTCTGGTAAGCGCTGGATATTGCCACAAGAACATCTGTAAAAGTACGGTAAAATATCTAAAATAACTGAGGAAACATACTTGAAATGAGCCTCTGCTATGAAATGTCACATTACACGTCAACTGACGAACTTCAGCCCGGAGAAATGGAATGAACTTTCTTCTTTCTCTATCCTCCGTGGACTGATCAGCTGTTCTTCTTCCCGATCTTGTGGGTCAGTGGGTCTCCTTTCCCTTCTCCCCAACGCAATAATTACCGGTAATTCGCTTGAAAGAACCTCCGGCATTCCCGCCTGGATTTGAAGTAGTACGCAGCTACTACAAGCTGTTATTACATCACTTTCACATGGTAATATTTAATGATAAAAAAGCACAATGGCTTAGAAAGCTCAATGTGAATCCTTCGCCGTCAAAGTCGTAATACAAAATAAGTCAGCGACATATTCAGTGACCCTCGTCAGTGTTTAGCTATAGATACAGCAATATGCGATAAGCTGAAAAGAGATAAGACAAGAAAGTAAAAATAATGGGGCCAATTTTAAACAGCATTACCAGATTGGGACTCACGCAAAGCATTTTCAAATCAACTTTCTTTCTTTCTTTCTTAATCGTAGTTTTACCTCTCCCTTTTAGGATTTAAGCGACCCAAGCCGCCCGGGCCTTACAGCCTGTCGGGAGAGGGATTATTTTTGGACCACACACATACTTTTTTGACCAGACAAAGACATGGAGGACCTCCCCGGATGAGTGATCACCCCAATGCCGGGGCCACCTCCGAGACAACACGAACACATAGGACGAGACACACCATTCACACACACACTCTCTCAGAACAAGGCGAGGATGGGGATGAAGATGATAATGATGGCCAGATGATATCCGGGGACCACAAGGGTCTATAGTTACCTGAAATTTGTCTCACAGGTGAGGGAAAACCCCGGAAAAAACCTCACCTAGGTAACTTGTCCCGACCAGGAATCGAACCCTGGCCCGCTGCGTGAGAGGATTTCAAATCAAATTATTTCTTTATTCAATCCAATCTAGTTTCCTTAATTAGTAATTAGCAGTGCCCGGATTTTGATGACATGTCATCTTTTAACTGGAACGTCATGGACGTTGCCCACTAGTGCAGATATTCTGATCATGACTCCTAGATTAATAAAAATGGTGGTTTTTAGGGTCTTTTTTGGTCATTTTCCCAAATTTTTATTTTTAGGTCATTTAAAAAAAATAAATGTCATTATTTGGTCATTTTATGGTCTTTTTTCCCCATTTCATATTTTAAAGCAATTTTTAAAGTCATTATTTTTCTCATTTTGTGTTGTTTCTTGCATTATATGGAATTTTAATGAATTTATTTACAGTGAATATTATCGCAACTCTAAACAAGCGTTAATAAATAAACATTGTTGTAATTTTAATTTGTAATCAGAAAGACAGTGTCTGCTGTTTGTATTTAACCACATGTACCAATTAACTAATTACAAGCCTTTTTGGGTTAATAACAAAAATGTAGAATAGACACAAATCTGACGAATAAACTACCATTTTCATACAAATTTTTTAGTCAATTTTTGTATTTTTGTAGTCACATTATAGCTCATTTTTTAAGTATTTTTAGGTCATCAAAATCTAGATTTTGGAAATTAGATTTAATTAGTAGTTTAAGAAATTGATGATTCCCATATCATTGTAATATGATCCAGAGGATGAATAAATTAAGGTAAACTTATGTACCATCTTGGCCACCTGGGAGAATTTAACGGTCTAGTTGGATAAGCGCATGTAAAACAATAGTGTTTTTGGTCATAGCTAACTGTATTTTAATTATCAAAGCCATATAATATCACAGTAAAACAATTAACTATGTTGTCAAGATAACTGATTTGCTTTTTTTTTATATATATATATATATATATATATATAAATTCTTTCGAATACGTATATTATCATAAAATAGGCAGTAAATTGAGCATTACTCCGAAACAGGTCAACCGATTCCATCCAATATCAATAGACGTCTTCCCATGAACATTATAAATGTGTATACGAAGTTTCATAAAAATCCGGTAAAGCGTATTTGAGTTACAGCGTCTTTAAAATAGACACTAAATTGGGTTTTTCTCCGGTACCGGTCAACACATTAGGTTCAAATTCAATAGGGCACTTCTCGTGGACGTCATAAATGCGTATACCAAGTTTCATGGAACTCCTATACAGCCGCCTTTCTATTAGAAAGGCCCCAAAATCTATTAAAATAGGCACTAAATTGGGCATTACTCCGGTACCGGTGAAGCGAGTTGGTTCAATATCAATAGGGTTCTTCCCATAGACATTATAAATCTGTTTTCCAAGTTTCATGAAAATCTGAAAAAGCATATTTGACACACGGACGGACATTCAGACGGACAGTCGGACAGACATTTTTCCATCCCTAGACACAATCTCATAAAGTACCATACTGGCACTTAATAAAGAAGTGAATTGAATTAAACGGAGCATATTACATTTTACATTTACATACCGTACAATCAGGGCCGTATTTCTAAATAGGCTAAGTAGGCTCCAGCCTAGAGCGGCAGTTTGGCAATTTATTCAAAAGTTAAAATGAAGTATTTCGGACGTTAATAATATTTTCCGAACGCATTTAAGAATACATGTTACTTAAAAATATGTTTTAGTCCTTCTACATAGCCTACCTTCTAAAACTATAACATAATACAAATTCACTGATCTCCAAGAACAAATTAATTAATTAATTTATTTATTAAGTGCCAGTATGGTACTTTATGAGATTGTGTGTGGGGACGAAAAATGTCTGTCCGTCTGTCTGTCCGTCCGTCCGTGTGTCTGTACGCGCCATAACTCAAATACGCTTTTTCGGATTTTCATGAAACTTGGAAAACACATTTATAATGTCCATGGGAAGAACCCTATTGATATTGAACCAAATCGGTTCACCGGTACCGGATTAATGCCCAATTTAGTGCATATTTTAATAGATTATGGCGCCTTTCTATGAGAAGTGCCCTATTGAATTTGAACCTAATCTGTTGACCGGTACCGGAGTAAACCCCAATTTAGTGTCTACTTTAAAGGCGCAATAACTCAAATACGCTTTATCGTATTTTTATGAAACTTCGTATACGCATTTATAATGTCCATGGGAAGACGTCTATTTATAATGGATAAAATCGGTTGACCTGTTTCGGAGTAATGCCAATTTAGTGCCTATTTTATGGTAATATACGTATTCGAAAGAATTTATATTAAAAAAATGAAAATCAGTTATCTTGACAACACTGCCTATTGTTTTACTGTGATCGTATAAGGCCTTGGAAATTAAAATACAGGTAGCTATGACAAAAAACACTATCGATTTACAAGCGCTTATCCAACAAGACCGTTAAAATGACCCAGGTGGCCGAGATGGTAACGCTTTGGCCTCACATTCTGGAGTCCATGGTTCAAAACCCGAAACCGGCCAATTTGAATTTTTTTTGTATTTTTATGTGAGTGTGCGATTGTCATGATATCACAAAATCTGTACAGTTCAGGTGATGCTGGAAGATTTTAATCTCATTAAAAAAACTAGACCTTTGTTCTTCCGTAAGCCCTGCTTAGTGAATCAATCTAGAGCTTAACTTGGAAATCAATTAAAAAAAAAAAACATATTCTGCATAAATCATAATTGCAGTCATAACTGATTAAACAAAAACATACTGGCACTTTGTTACATCAGTTTACCTGATTTTATTTATTTCGAAACCCGTTTCATTTTTTAACGAGTCTTAAAAGAAGTAAAAAAAAAGTAGATAACTAATTTGATTATTTAATTTATTATGCAAACCATTAAAATTGTAGTTTTATCGAAACTAAATGAACTCTATCCTTTTGTTGTGTAAAACAAATGTATTAAGCAAATATGAACTATAGAGGGGGCGGCAAATGAACTTTAGCTTATGGGGGGCGTACTCTTAAATCCGGCCCTGCATACAATACTTTTATATATTTATTTGTGCTTTCCCCATGAGGACGAAGTATAATAAACAATGAATTATACTATACAGGGTGTAACAAAAACGTTGAATAAAACTCTGGGGAAACATTCCTTGTATATAGAGGGTGAAATATTGTTATGTGAACATGGGTCCGAAAATGCTTTATTTCCTAGTTAGAGCCCTTTCTCTTCACCTGCATTATCGGTACTTAGCCGAGTACTCAAAAACGAAAATCGTATGAAATGATACCCAAAAACAAAACTGTGGGTAACAGAATATCAAATGAAATGTTCAAAATGTCCTCCATAAGCACAGAATATACTTCCATCAACCCACCATCGCATAGACTTCTTGATGCGCTGGTGTATCCCTGGAGTATCTTGTTTTATCTGGCAGCCTTGCAGAATACTAGCACGGAGAGTTTCTACATCTTGCATCTGTGTTACATACACACGAGACTTTAAATGCACCCATAAATAAAAATCTAGTGGGTTCAGGTCAGGCGAGCATGGAGGCCAAGCAATTGGTCCACCTCTTCCTATCAAGAAAATGTATATTCAGAAACTGACTAATAGAGAGGCTGAAATGAGCAGGAGCTCTGTCGTGCATGAAGTAGCCTACATGTTTCAACAGGACAGTTTTTTCCTGAACGCTGTGTACCTTCATCCATTGAGACAATGTGGCAGTGCATACGGTCCCACCAAACATTCGCCAATAATGTTGACCCACAGTTGTAGGCAAAGGTCTCTATGAGGAAATAAGGCATTTTCGGACCCAAGCAATTTCATTCCCTATACGCAAGGAATGCTTCCTTTTTGTTACACCCTATGTAAAAATAATGAACAATATTAAAATAGACATTCAAAACTTAATGTTCACATAGTGGCTATTAACAAATATGCCTACAACTTCAAGAGCTGTCACAATATCATCATATTGATTAATGGTTGTATAAATGGTTCCCAATTAATTATTGAAAATATATTATAATAAAAGTATTAGATCAATCTTATTTTATAGATTCAGGCTGCTTTGTTGATGGCAGAAGTGTTCATTCACCCATTTTGGTAAAAAAATGATATTTTGGATTTTTGTGTCAAAAAATGAAGCATATCCTGAAGTTACTTACTTACTCAATGGCAATAGACAATTCCTAAGCAAGCTAAAGGAATATTATCTATTTTTGGAACCCGGATGTTCATTGCCGCGCTTACCTGAGCCCGCCATTCAACCCTATTCTGTGCTAACTCCATCCAAACATCCCTCGCAAATCCTACTTCTCTTAAATCTATCCTGATATTGTCCTCCTACCTACGTCTAGGTCTTCCACGTGGTCTTTTCCCTTCGTGTCTCCCCGTCATTACTTTTGAGACATGACTTTCCTCCCCATTTCTTCCTCCGTGATTTAATTACCCTTACTATATCCGGTGAAGAGTACAGGTTATGAAGCTCGTCGTTATGCAGTTTTCATCTCTCTTAGCCCCAAATGTTTTCCTAAGCCCCCTGTTTCCGAACACTCTCAGATTATGTAAGGGGGCCATATCTCACATCCATATAATACAACTAGCAGGATAATTGTCTTGTAAATCTTTATTTTTAGATTCTGGACATATAGCTGTGCAAAATTTTATGTCATTTGGATGCATGGAAAGGGTGCTGCTGACACCATTTTTAAACCTCAGTTCGGTTCTAACTACCAGTAATGCAAACTTTAACCACCGGTTTTCTCGGTTTCAATTTGCATGTTATTTTGTGCTTGTATTTACTGCATGTCTAATGTCGGTGGCTAGTGCATCCTTATTATATTCATCATCTACGGAAATACATTTATAAGTAAGAAATAAGTACAAGGATATCTGTAGTCCTTGAGGTTGGTAGAAAGGAAATCTTGAATATTATAGTAAATGTTCTCCATAAGAAGGCAGTTTGTATAAGTAAAAACCCATGTGATTAATATACTTTTTTGCACGACGTAACTAATTAGTGGTACTTACGAATATTGTTGCCGTGGATTGTAACTTGACATTCCCACATGCAATCTGGTTGCTATGAAAACAAAAGAAGTCTCCGTGCAGTAAAAGTTACAAAAAGCACAAGTAAAACCATCACAATACAAGCCTTTATCGAAGGCCGGAACCAAGGCCCCCAATTTGTGGTGACTTTAACAGGACAAATATTCGGTCCCCATAACAACCAACACATGCGAATCACTTTCTGAAATAAACATCTATCTTCAATAATGTATATACATAATATTTTCAGCTAATATCTCAATTAATGTAATTAAATTGATATAAATAATCATCGTGCAAAAAATAGCATGCAATGCTCATGCCGTAAGTGCATAACGGATCACGGAAATTGAAACTCTTTCTTCGACCCATATTCACCGCTTACGGCACTTGTATCGCAATATGCTATAAGCTTCTTCTGGTCCAGTTGTATTATTCTCTCTGCTCGATATTCATTGCTGGCAAAAACTTAGGTTCTCTGTTTAGTCTTTATAATATTTTTACAATTCTTTCATACTTTAGTGTGTTTTTTAAGATGGGGAAAAGGTTAGATTCTTCCCCTACTGTTTATAATAATTGTTATAATTTTTTCTTCTGTTTTTCTAGGTAAGTTTCCTGTTGGGCCACTTCATTACTCCACGCAGCAGCTGATTTTTGTGAGTAACAACTACTGCATAGCTTATCATTAGGGTTCGGATGTTTATGACCTAAAAAGTAGAAAATATGACTGCAAATATGCCCTTAAAAATAACTAAATATGTCCCAAAAATCCTAAATACGACCTAATAAAATAATGTATTTTCAAAACATAAATGATCCAATTTAAAACGTTTAAAGACATTAAATTCTTACTTCACATGAATTCAATCAGATAATCACTTTTTAACAATTTTACAGGTGATTTACAGTTTTACTTGTAATGAACTTCTTTTTTAAAGAATTTGATCTTGTTTGCTCGCTCCATCAGCTCCAAATACTCATAATATTTTTAAGATCTTGCATATTAACAATTGCATTACTTATAAGCAGGGCCCGGATTCTGATGACCTAAATTTGTTTGTAAAATTACCTATAAAATGACCCTAAATTTTTAAGAAAATGACTTAATAATTATAAAAAATGACCTAAAAACTGATATTTTATTTATAAAAAAAATTATTATTGTACACACAAAGTTATAGACTAGTTTGTACATAATTGTAAAAACTGTAAATTAAATGTAATGTTGTGAATGTTCTTTTCTCACGGAAATTTATACTGACTGGTGAGTCAAAATTCGGCATTTCCTTTTGTGGTCTCCCGGATTATATTGTTGTTTAATTGAGGGTAAACAGTAGTTTGCATTCTCAAATCCAAGCAGCTGGCAGACTCTGGTGCCAAGTCATTCTAATAACAATAGTAATACAATACAGAATTTTTGCTTTTCTTTGATTCTCATTTCCGACTGAGACATGACAATAAATTACTTAAACGCCGAATTTTTCCTTCTCGCATTAAACAAACAACACTTCAAAGACAGCACTGTTAGCGACGAAAAAAGAACACTCAATGTAAATACATGAAAAATGACTATATAAGGAAGCAAATGATATGAAAATGACAAAATAATGACCTAAAATTGAAATAAATGCCCTAAAAATATAAAATTGTATAAAAAAACAAAAATATGACCTAATAAAAATGTATTTCTGTAACCTAGAGGCCATGATTGAGATTTATCTACAAGTTGGCAATGTCTATGCAGCATCAATAAAAAGATGACATGTCATTAGAATCCAGGCCCTGGTAATAAGATTTAAGTTACCTATTAATTTGGCATAAACATTAAATTAATGAAATAATTTCAAAATTAACTCTACCATGTAATACATACACTGTACAATTCTGCTCCTTTGCTGAATTTATAACTGAAATATGACAGATATGACATATTAACTTACAGATATGGCCAAAATATGACCAGGACCATAAAAATTACCTAAATGTGACTTACCATGCAAAATGAAAACGATCGGATTAGGATAACAAACATGCAATTAGTTTGTGTTTGCGGCAAGAACAGAGGTTAGGATAAAAAACATAACATCTCATAAACATCCGAACCCTACTCATCATATACAGTGAAACCTCTGTACAACAAAGATCGATTTAACGATAAACCCGCATATAGCAATATTTTTGTTAGTCCCGGCGGATTTCCTATCCTAATAATGTTAAATGTAACTGACTATAACGATGAAGCTATTTTAGAAACACCCTTTTATAACGATATTTGAGGGTTGAATTGTTACTGCAAACCAGTAGCTTAGCCCTATGGATGGTACCTGGTTCCTTCCCAGCCACCAATATTGTCTTCTGGGTGCCTGATATCTGTTACATTTCTTACAAATTCCAGAAAAGAAAGAGTCATCGCTTGTGTGTGCTAAAACATACTGTGTGTTAGATTGTTACTTCAACATGTACATAATGTGCAATTTAAACACCATAAGGAGCGACTGTTTTACTTTTTCCTTAGCTATGTGTTGAATTTGCTTGTCTTGATCTTCTCTCTTCCCACCATCTACGAGTTTGAAATTTTTGACACGTGGCTAGGCCCAAAGCGTGCCATGATCCATGATGTTAACCAGTCTGAATAGTAATTTTTTAGTGTACGAGTGTAAAGTAGCTATGCTTACAATTCAACAAAAGTCAGTAAGTTGAGTAACAAAATTAAGAGTTTTTATATTTATTTCGACTTGTGAGTCATTAATAATAATAATAATAATAATAATAATAATAATAATAACAATAATAATAATAATAATAATAATAATGTTTATTGAGCCGTTAAGTACAGTACAATTGGCCAGGTCAAAATATAAAATAAATAATTAGTTACAATACATATAACTCAAAGAGTGCTAAAATCTAAAGTAAAAAACTCTTCAAGATTATACAGAGGATTGCAGATGAGCATATTTTTCAATTTGTTCCTAAAATAATTAAATGATGTATTTATAATTCTTTCAGGAAGTGCATTGATGAGTCTAATACCCACATAATTGAAACTTGTAGCAGTCTTGGACAGTCTGTGTATGGGGAGATCCAGCAGATAAGCATTTCTAGTTGGGTATGGGTGAATAGATGATCTGATGACCTCAGAATTATAATTTAGTTTCATGTGCAGAAGTAATTCAAAAATGTAAAGATTAATTACTGTCATAATCCGTAGTTCCTTAAATTTTGGTTTACAGTGGGCAGTACATTCAGCACCAGTTAAGATTCGCACAGCTCTTTTTTGAATCTTCAAAATATTATCAATTTTTGAACAATTTCCCCAAAGGATAATGCCATATTTAATTATGGTCTGAAAATATGCATAGTAAGACATTTTAATACTATGTGCAGGTAGATGAGTTCTTAAGCTTCTGAGCAGATATAGTACTCTACTCAGTCGAATACTTAAATAATCTATATGATTTTCCCAATTTAACCTGGAGTCCAGATATATGCCAAGTAATTTTACATTATTTTCATTGTTCATCATATATCCAATTCCATGAATTATCCTGTAGATTACACGATTTTCTGCATGCAGTCTTCTAACGTATGGCAAATTACAGCCCCTCAATATAACAATAACCTTCATATCTACTCTTATACAATTCAACGGCCCTAAATAGCGTGCTTGCTCGCTCGCCCGCTTCGTGAGACATCGGGTATACTCGGTGATGTTCGTCTCTCGCAGTCTAAACTTTCATGACGACTACAAAATTAGGAAGGAAAACCGTTTCTTTATTATATAAGGCCTAAGTGAAATGAACACAATGAACAAATATTCTAATTTTATTTTTACTTACAATTTTCATAGCTCTGAACCACAAACATTTTTAATAATCTACCAGTGTAAATTTCTTAAAAATCCTGGAGTCAATGAATAATGGTGGGCGAAGCCGGGGGGGCACCAGCAGTAAAATATTGATGGTTTAACTCTTGAAATATCGCTGATAATAATAATCCAAACAAACCATTCCTTCCCTTGAAACATTATATAATTTCTGAAAATTACACTGAATTGATCAAATAAAATTCACACCATATTCATGTCAATAAACAGTTGAGAAACAATACGTATTATGTGTTCACAGGTTTCTTTGGAACTGCATAATCGATTCTGATATAGTTTACCCAGGGGGCGCTTTCTAATCGTAGAATGTTCTCTGAAGCCGGAATTTTAGCTGTTTCATTAATATTATTAATGGCTTAGTTTATGAATGATTCGCGTGCAAGTGTTAATAAATATAATGCTTTAATAAATATTATAACGGTACTCTTAATTTTTAATTTTTAAATAAATTATCGTGGGCGAAGCCACGGGCACCTCCTACAATACAATCTGCTAGGGCCCACAAGCATCGTTATACAGAGGTTTCATTGTACACCATTTTAGGTTTTATAAGTCCACTTATTCAAGATTTTTTTTTGTAAATTCAAAGAATGTGATCATATTTATGATTTCGGCCTAAATGAGTCATGATGTGACAATTATTTACAAAGTTAAACACTTCAAATATAAAGGGATTTTTTAAAATTATCAGTACATTAAGTAAAGATAAATATAATCAATTTTGAAATTTACTTACACAATTTGATGGATTAGTAATGTTTGATGGTTGAGTGATTTAAGGTCCAAAGTTCTTGCAAAGTTATTCCATGCAATCAGTAATAAAATAAAAAGTCAGTGACATCTATGAACGTGCACACAAATCTTATGTTACATTTTGACATAAGTTTCCCAACAGTCTCTTAGCTTATTTGATAGAGTGTTGGACTTTTAGTCCAAAGGTTCATGGATCGAATCCTGCCTATGTAATACTTATTGTAGTAGCTTAATACAGAAGAAAGATGTAGAGAAAAAGATGAGATAAAAGACAAATGAGGTTATTGTAATCAGTGGCATCGTCGTCATCACGATCACATTCTATGAAATTACCAAAATCTCATAACTTTGTGATTACTGTAATGTTTTCATGAGACATTTGTTAATAGAAGTGAGTTATTGGGTGATAAGCATAAAATCGTAGTCAATCCTTTTACTTTACCTATAGGGAAATATAAATGGAAAAGCGTATACTTAATGTCGTATTCATACACACAATCTTTTGCTAAGAAGGAATGCTAGCATACCATAGGTTTTAGTTTTTGATAATAGTCGATTTTGCGCTCTTCGGGCATTTCCATTACTATTCACGACCACCTGAATGCTGAGGATGATTGTCATTGTGACGAGACAGCACTAACCATTTCAATATATTATTTTTTCATCTAGTTTCTAGATTTTCCATCACAAAGCTTCCCTAAGTCGTGCCTTCGCTAGCTAAGCAAAAGGTTTCTCGTAAGTGTACAAATGGCTATGTTTATGAATATCCGAAAAAGAAAGTCTACAAACCTTTGTTCATGAAAAGCATTGTAATTTTATCTGTTACAAAAGCGACTGCCCTTGAAACAATGCTGTGGTGAACCCTTATTTCTTCACCTATTCCATTCTGAAATCCTAAGTCTGCCACGTATCTCAACAAAATCTTTTTTTGTTTTGAGATTAGGATTGCTCCTTGCCTTTCTTTGCTATAACCTAAAAATAATCACTCAACCATTCAACATTTTCTTTCAATCTTCCTTATAAACAGTAACTGATGGTGCTCATTATACTTCTTTTTATCTTTTATTTGTAAAAACTCAGTCATTCAAATTACTACTAACCATTCACTAAGCAATCTAAGCCATGAACGATGCATGCTGTGATTTTTCATAGTAAAACCTACAAAGCAGAGTTGTATACTACACTTTATGCATACGTTTCGTAGTTTATTTTAAGTCTTGAAGGAAAATCCAATCATGGACAACACTAATTGATTTTTTGCCTAAAGTATTGCCTTATCAAAATGTAGTAAATGTATCTACTACCATTTTATGCATTCCACCTGTTTTGTATGTATCGTGCAGTATTTCTTTTTATTTATTTATTTATTTAACCTGGCGGAGTTAAGGCCATAAGGCCTTCTCTACCACTCAGCCAGGGCAAAAACATGAAATACATAATGATAATATTAATAATAAATTGAAGAAGAACTGATATACATGAATACGAGAAACGTACATTAAATACAAAGAAAAAATTCGAACATAAGTACTTGAATAATATGAATATCTACTCTTATACAATTCAACGGCCCTAAATAGCGTGCTTGCTCGCCCGCTTCGTGAAACATCGGGTATACTCAGCAATGTTCGTCTCTCGCAGTGTAAACTTTCATGACGACTACAAAATTAGGAAGGAAAACAGTTTCTTTATTATATAAGGCCTAAGTGAAATGAACTCAATGAACAAATATTCTAATTTTATTTTTACTTACAATTTTCATAGCTCTGAACCAAAAACATTTTTAATAATCTACCAGTGTAAATTTCTTTAAAATCCTGGAGTCAATGAATAATGGCGGGCGAAGCCGGGGACACCAGCAGTAAAATATTGATGGTATAACTCTTGAAATATCGCTGATAATAATAATCCAAACAAACCATTCCTTCCCTTGAAACATTATATAATTTCTGAAAATTACACTGAATTGATAAAATAAAATTCACATCATATTCATGTCAATAAACAGCTGAGAAACAATACATATTATGTGTTCACAGGTTCTTTGGAACTGCATAATCGATTCTGATATAGTTTTCCCAGGGGGCGCTTTCATGTCGTGGAATGTACTCTAAAGCAGGAATTTTAGCTGTTTCATTAATTATTAATGGCTTAGTTTATGAATGATTCGCGTGCAAGTGTTAATAGATATAATGCTTTAATAATTATTATATTCTTAATTTTTAATTTTTAAAAGAATTATCGTGGCAAAGCCACGGGCACCTCCTAGTGTAATACAAATGACTAAAATAAAAAGATGAAAGAAATAAAATAAAATAAATAAAAGAGATAAAAGTCTAAACAAATACATTCTTAGTTATTATAAAATATAATGAAAATTAAAATATATATTACTAATTAGCATCAATTCCTAAATGTTATTGTATACCAAATTTATTAAATGGCGCTTGAACTGTGAAGTCGTTTGGCAGCTCCTGAGATGGCTAGGCAGTGAATTCCAGTGACGAATAGCTGTTGTTGTAAACGAATTCGAATAATGTGTAGTTCTGTAAAGAGGCATGGATAGTAAGGGGTCAAGCTGAGAGCGCGTGCCCAAGTTATGGTAGGAAGAAAGATAATGAAAGCGACTGGAAAGATAGCTGGGTGTTGAGGTATGAAGGATTCTATAGAGCAGTATGAGACAGTGAAAATATCTTCACTCACGCAGGCGTACCCATCGAAGTGATTCCAGTGACGGTGTTATGTGGTCATATTTACGAATGTTACAAAGCTATGAGCAGTAGAAGATAGGAGGGGGGTTCGTAGGTTTGTACATTTTACTTCCTCTGCCCGTACCATAGGTACTATAGGTAGAGGAAGTATTGTTTTCGACCCTAAAATTCGAAGTTGAGTTTTTAGCATATATACACGTTTCAAGGCCCCCTGAATCCAAAAATACTATTTTTGGAAACATGTCTGTGTGTCTGTCTGTGGGGAAATTTGTGAACAGGCTAGCTCCGAAACGGAGAATCGTATGAAAACAAAATTTCGTATTTGGGTCAGGTACCTTCTGAAGATGTGATTCGAAGATTGGCGACAAATTTCCCTTATTTTTAAGGGGACTTTACATGAAGAAATTTTCGTATTTCGCGATTTTCTCGAAAACGGCTCTAACGATTTTCTTTAAATTTTGCGCATAGATTGCTTGTACCAAGAGCTAAAACTTTTATTTGAAACATTTTTTCGAACAAATTCTCTGAAGGGTAGTTATAAGCAACTCACTGTGAATACGTGCTTTTTGCAATACGGCTTCTTGTAAATCGTACGAAAACAAAATTTTGTATTTTGGTTAGGTACCTTCTGAGGCTGTGAAGATTGGCTACAACCTTTTCTTACATTTAAGGGGACTTTACATGAAGAATCTTTTGTTTTTTGCTATTTTCTCATAAACGGCTCTAAAAATGTCCTTTAAATTTTGTACATGGATTGCTTATACCATTTCAAAAACATTCTCTGAATGGTGGTTGTAACCTACCAACTTGCTTGGTGAACAACTCAATACACGGACATTTAAGGCATTTTATTCTATATAAGCACGTGAAGAGAGAAAAATATACTGTTGGCCCTGCTTACAGTAAAGAAATGTCTGAGGGGAATATTTTATAAATTTCGGAAATTATTCTTAACAGCAGAAAGTTCAAAAAACGTTTGCAGTCACTTGTTTTTTTTCCCATAGCCTGCGTTTTTAGTCGCAACATTCAAAGAAGGGGCTATAAGATAAAAAAGCATAATTAGCGTAAATGCTGCAAACTTTTATTTGGGCAGAGGAAGTTATGTGACTTTCACATCAGATTTTGTTTGTGTTGTATTCCAAGCAGGAATTAAGCATTAGGATAGATTCAGCTGTCCCGGAAAAGTTTTATAGGCCATGAGAGGAAAATCCTTTAGACGAAATTCAGGTAAACTTTAAAGTTTCTAATGCCAAAAGACTAATAACAAAACTACAATATTTTACTCGTTTATTATTGACAGTTGCTAGGTTCTAGGAGGGTTGGAACTTTCATAGCAGCAACTTATCTATATAATCACGGTGAATCGTAGGAAGTTCAAATAGCTTTTGTCAGAAGTTGGTTGGATATCCAGCATACTTCAGAACAAATTGAAGCCCTCTATCAATGTGAATGCCTTCAGAGTAACCAGAAGAAAATGAAGTTGTAACAGAGATAGTGAAAATAATATTATAGGAGAAAAATTTCCCTGACACTGGGACTTGAACCCAGGACCTTTGGCTATCCATGCCAATGCTCTGACTAACTGAGCTTTGCCAGAGTTCAATTCACAGTGCCAAATAGAACCTCTCCTATGACTGACTGCCCTTAATGATCTAAAGAGGTAGACCATTTAGACCATGGTATCATTACCATAACTATTTATTGCTAGATAGATATATAAGCATTCATGAGCCACAGATTATTGTCTCTGTTGGACACTACATGAGAATATTATAGGAGAAGAATTCCTCCGGCACTGGCGCTGTGAATTGAGCTCCGGCTTAGCTCAGTTGGTAGAGCATTGGCGCGAATAGCCAAAGGTCCTGGGTTCAAGTCCCAGTGCCGGAGGAATTTTTCTCCTATAATATTCTTATTTATTGCTAATTCTAAAAATCGTGCTTAGTTGTTGAATCGCTCTAAAGCGAAAATCAGGCTATTGTTGGCAAACATATTAAGGACTTTTGTTACATTTCACTCATGATCGTTTAAAATTGTCCCTATGTTCAATAATTTATTTACGGCTTACTCTGTCTATGCAATTTCCTAAGATACTGCCGAAATATATTTTACGCTAAAAAAAGACTTTTTACGTTCAGGGGAAAAAACTTAATCGCATAGCTGTTCTAAATATACATAAGGAGAGCCCGGGAAAGTTCGATTTGGAATTTAGATGATACTTATGATTAAGAAAAATGACAGGAAGGATATTAATTGACAAAATAAAGTATTGTGATACAAGCCGAGAGTGTGGAGTACAAGATATTGGTGAGTGGAAAAGAAGAAAGTCAAAGTGAAAGGAACAAATAGAAAGAATGAAAGATTTGTTAAATCAGCAAGGGACAATAAACCAGAGGGAAGAACGAAATAAGGGGTGGGAGTATGAAAAATTTAAAATCTTTGAGCTCACCCAATATTTTTAAAAACTTGGCACCCCTGTTTGTTGACATTGAGTAGCTATTGTTTCTGATCCACATGTAATAGTAGCCGAAGTATGCACATTCTAGTTCCTCTCGTATGCAAAATTTATAAAATGGAACAAAGTTAAAAGTCATAAGATTTTTTGAAGTGAAACTTCTTTAGCCGCGGTAGGGGTAAATCCAGAGCTTATGCCGCGCTCAAAAATCGTCACGAAATTAGTGAGGTGTGACGGAACGGACTGCACAGAAAACAATCAACTCAATGATTATGAGCAGGGCCCGGATTCTAATGACATGTCATCTTTTTATTGATGCTGCATAGACATTGCCAACTTGTGGATAAATCCTAATCATGGCCTCTAGATTATAGAAATGCATTTTTATTAGGTAATTTTTTTGTCATTTTATGCAATTTTATATTTTTAGGGCATTTATTTCAGTTTTAAGTCATTATTTTGTCATTTTCGTGTCATTTGCTTCCTTATTTAGTCATTTTCATGTATTTACATTGAGTATATTAACTTTTTTTTCGTTGCTAGCGGTGCTGTTTGTTTAATGCAAGAAGGACAAATTCGGCGTTAAAGTGTTGACATGCCTCAGTCGGAAATGAGAATCAAAGAAACACCAAAATTTTGTATTATAGGCCTATTACTATTGACTTGGCACCAGAGTCTGCCACCTACTTGGATTTGAGAGTGCAAACTACTGTTTACCCTCAATAAATAACAATATAATCCGGCAGACCACAAAAGGAAATGCCGAATTTTGACTCGCCAGTGCCTCAGTGCCAGTATAAATTTCCGTGAGAAAAGAACATTCACAACATTACAGTTATTTACAGTTTTTACAATTATGTACAAACTAGTCTATAACTTTGTGTGTACAATAATACTTTTTTATAAATAAAATATAAGTTTTTAGGTCATTTTTTAAATAATTATTAAGTCATTTTCTTTAAAATTTAGGGTCATTTTATAGGTCATTTTTCAAACAATTTTAGGTCATCAGAATCCGGGCCCTGATTATGAGTAATCAACTGCTATACGATTTAAAGGACAACATAAAATACTCAAAGAGGAAACTAAAGGAATATTATCTATTTTATGGAACCCAGAGGTTCTTTACTGCACTTAAAAATTTCGAAAAATAAAAAATGATCCAAATTAAAAATCTAAAATTAAAAAAATCAAAGATCCAAAATAAAAAAATAAAAAAAATCCAAAATTTAAAAATAAAATTTCCAAAATTAAAAAATCCAAGTATCCAAAATTTAAAAATATTCAAAAATCCAAAATTAAAGAAACCAAAACCCAAAATTTAAAAATAGATAACCCAAAATTGAAAAAATCCAAAATTAAAAAAACGAAAATACAAAAAATTCAAAGAATCCTCCCCTATTCCATCCTCCGTGATTAAATTGTCTTTATTCTGTGAAAAGTACAGGTTATGAAGCTCGTCATTAAGCAGTTTCCATTTCTCTTATGCCCCGATATTTTCCTAACCCCCTGTTTTCCAACACTATCAGATTACGTTCTTCCCGAAGAGTAAGGGTCCATGCTATCTCATAATTAAATTTCTGTTAGCTAAGTTAATAGTCACTTGCCAAATCGTAATTATTATCCTGGTCTCTTTTTCTTTTATAAAAAATAAGCAACGTCAAAGAATGCGAAATTCGGCCCATCAGAAAAAACTGACAGTATAGCTAATAGCTATACGTGTGATGTTGAATGTGTTGATCCATGGATACACACCAGTAGATCAACTCCAAAAATTGACTTATTTTTAAGGCGTCAACCGTACAAAGGATCACATCAGTTAAGCGTAACCCATGTGGTACACCACAGCAGCATTCAAACGCGTTTAATGGATGCAAGTTGTTTAAACGTACAAATAAATCTTTAAGGAAAAATATTCCACAACTGCTGACTTGCTTGTGTATTAGAATTTTTAAAACTATTATGTACTATTTTACTGGCAATTCTGTGACACATATTCATGAAAAACTAGTAAAACACGTTAAATCTCAAAACTGCCTGCGCTCCCATCTAGCGGGAACTACTTGAGTTTCGGATCGCCATCTCTGTTTGTTGTCCGGCTTCTAAAGCTCAGCAGATAGTGTGACTTCCTTCAGAATGGTATTCAGTTTGAATGCAGAAACAAGCCAATACTAGAAAAATTCCTTATTTATCCTTTTCTTTAGCCGCGGTAGGGGTAAATCCAGAGCTTGTGTCACGCTCAAAAATCGTCACGAAATTAGAGAGGTGTGACGGAACGGACTGCACAGAAAACAATCAACTCAATGATTATGACTTATGAGTAATCAGCTGCTATACGATTTAAAGGACAAAATAAAATACTCAAAAGGTAGGTTGGAAAGGAAATTTTTCAGACCTAATACGAGGACCTGCGAATGGGAATAGTAGAAGTAGTAGTAGTAGTAATAATGATAATAATAATACTAATAATAATAATAATAATAACAATAATAATAATAATAATAATTATAATAATAATAATAATAATAATAATAATAATAATAATAATAATAATAATAATACTTACTTGCTCAATGGCAATAGACGATTCCTAAGCAAGCTAAAGGAATATTATCTATTTTATGGAACCCGGAGGTTCATTATCGACCTTAAAAAATCCAAACAATTAAAAAAATCAAAGATCCAAAATTTAAAAAATCAAAAATTCCAAAATTAAAAATTCAAAGATCCAAAATTAAGAAGTCTAAAAATCCAAAATTTAAAAAATAAAAAATCTAAAATTAAAAAATTAAAAAATTAAAAATTAAAAAATCCAAAATTTAAAAATCTAAAAATCCAAAATTAAAAAATCGAAAATTCAAAATTAAAAAAATCCCTTTAGGCAAGCGTACAGGCTGAGGTAGATTTCGAAGTGCTTTTGGTTAAATTTATTTCTTCTTCTTTAGCCTTGGCATGACAAACCCGCAATAATAACTGCAAAAAAGAGGAAAGAGCACTTTTTCAAATATTTATATCTCGCCTTATATGAGAACGATCAAGAAACTAGTTATTGATTTGTAGAGTACTCATCAAGAGCATTTCAACGATACCCCACAAGACGTAGTTTCAACAATTTCTAATTTCCATCCCCCCACCCCCACTCAGACCCCCAAAACCCCGAATCGTTGGTGTCACTGTGAACTCCATAGGGAGTACTGTAATTTATGCAAATAAAGTTTCCCTCTACACTTCTTCATAGGGGCCGAAATATAAATGTTTTAAAATTTCAACCCCCGACCCCCTCCCCCTTGGGCCAATTTTGCTCATTAACGAACTTGTCCGAACTATTGGGCCTAGAAATAACATAATAAAATTTGGTTCAAATATCTTCAAAATTACAGCCGCTAGCGTGTAAAGATATATATATATATATATGAAGCGTCCAATTCCAAAACTGTCTCAATCCATTTTTAAAAAAATTGAGATAATGGCGGTTTCGTCATCTACCTACATATCTCTAACAATGTAGTAATGAATATTGTGCCTAAACTTCCTCTTTCCTTCCAAAATTAAGCTTCAGAAAAGACAAACAGTTCCAAAACTTTCTCATTCCATCCCATGTACTGTTACAAAACTGTCTCGTTCCATACATGAATTTCTTTTTCCTTATAAATAACCTTTCATTTTATGTTTCCAGCTGTTGTCAGCAGTGTATTAGCACAAATTATAATTATGAACGTTGTAACTCTCATATACCCATTGTTAGAAGGCAACAAATAGTACAGACTCTGTAAATAAGAAGATAGTGTTTTCTATGCATTGCTCACAAATACAAGCTAATTAAGCACTATTATTAAGAAATGGATAGTAATAGGCTATATTGATATCACCTAGTGGTAAAGGACGGAAGAAATGGAAAGATCCTACGAAATGGGGGGCAAAAAATAAAGAAAAACGCAAGAAGTGGGGGGGAGAAACTAAGGTCATGAAAGTGTATGCAGACGGGTGCCCAGGACAAAATAAAAAAACTACAATAATGGGAATGTTAATGTCTTGACTCAATAATAGCATACCAACTGTAAAGAACTCCATGTTATTTTCCCAATTGTCGGCCACTCTTTTCTCCCAGCCATTAGAGTTTTTGTGAGAATAGAAAATATCATTAGGAAGAGGGATACTATTATTAAACCATGTGAATATAGAGACATTATTGCACAAAGTGCAAATCTGAAGGAACTGGGAGAGGATTTTGTTATCATTGATTGGAAGAAAATAGTGCAAGCTACTCTCAAACCTAGTGGGGCATTTCCATTTTTCCACAGCTAAGCGAATCATTCTAAGAAAACTGCATCTGGAAAAAATGTGATTGTAAGAGGGGAAGTAAATTAATAGACATAGGAGCATTCAAATCGGTGTTAAAGAGAGGAAAAACATTTCGCAGATGACCCCAGAATCTCAGAATCAGAAAGAAGAGAAACTATCCAATCTCAACACTTTTGTTCCGAGTGGAGAAAAATGACTGATTTATCATTTTACAAGAGTGTAATAGAGGGTGATTCAAGGTTAAACAGAGAAGAAAATGCAAATGAGGATTTATTTATGGAAAAAGAAGACTTAAAATTTGATCTGAAGTGTAATAACCAAACAGAATAATGTATTCATTCCGTATGACCTTTAATTTTAATATTTGAGTTCAATGTCATAGACAAAATAGAAATTTAAGTAATAGATTATTGTATTTACATTAATAAGACGCCTCTTCTAAAATATTCGAAACAAAAAAGACTCTCTCGTTTCACCCTACAGTTTCAAAACTCTCTCAATCCAACCAAAAATATGAAATAACTCCTGAAATATTGATCCCTGATTTTCAGGAATATCACTCATGAGAAGAGTGTTTCTCAACTGTAAAATAAAAAAAAATTGGAACACTGCAAACAGTTAGGAAAAAGTTATCAGTTTTTGACGTTTCCTGAAAATTGTTAAAACTGGATTGAGACAGTTTTGGAATTGGATGCTTCATATATTTATTTATTTATATCACGATTTTCTTTTAACGGGCGGTGGTTTCGTACTTAGGGAAGCATGAAACGTAAAGATATGAAAGAATTTTTCGAAAATCATGACATGGTATCCATTGCAATAGGTAGATTTTTCTTCGAAATCTACCTAAAAATCCAAAAAATAAAAAATTCAAAGATCCAAAATTAAAAAAATACAAAAATCCAAAATTTAAAAAGTAAAAAAATTATAATTTATAAAATTGAAAATCCAAAATTTAAAAAATAAAAAAAATTAAAAATTAAAATTAAAAATCCAAAATTGGAAAAATCTAAAAATCCAAAATTAAGAAAATCGATAATCCAAAATTAAAAATCCAAAAAATAAAAAATCCAAAGATCCAAAATTTAAAAAATCCAAAATTAAAAAATTCAAAATTAAAATAATCAAAGATTAAAATTTAATAAATCCAAAATTTAAAAAATAAAAAATCCATAATTAAAAAATCCAAATATTAAAAATAAAAAAAAAAAACAAAAAATTAAAAATTACATAATCCAAAAATAAAAAATTTAAAGAATAAAATCCAAAATTTAAAAATCCAAAAATCCAAAATTTAAAATATCCAAAAAATAAAAAATATAAAGATCGAAAAATTTAAAAATCCAAAATTAAAAAATTATAAGATCCAAAATTAAAAAAATTTAAAAAGTCCAAAAACCCGATATTAAAAAGTCCAGTAATGCAAAATTGAAAAAATCCAATAATCCAAAATTGAAAAAATAAAAAAATAAAAACAAGTTTCACTTCTGTCACTTGGCGTTCCACGCACGCTTTTTTGTTTTTTATATTTTTTTTTGCGTTTACTGTAGTCATAACCCTAATCCTGCACAACAGTCACCTAGAACGGTACACTTTGCTGCTGTGTTGGACAGGCCAGAATGTTTTGCCATCCATTTGTTGACTGGACAAAGGTTTTGGCCTTTATGACTCGGCCCTGAAAAAATGCCTGATTTCTTGATGATCTCAAAGCCTCACAGTTTGGGCTAGTAAAGGCCTTTCCTGCAGCACTCACCAGCACCAGGCAATGCTGTGGAAAGAATGAAAGCAAGGGCCCCCGTCAAATATTAAATTTACTACCCAACTCCCCCTTTATAATGTAGGCAACAAAAAGATTATGCAACATAATTATTAAGTGCCAGAATGGTACCGGTACCGGTACTTTATAAGATTGTCTGGTAGACAGGAAAATATCTGTTCGTCTGACTGACTGTCTGTAAGCATGATAACTCAAATACGCTTTATTGGATTTTCATAATACTTGGTATACCATTTATAATGCCCATGGGACGAAGCCTATTGATATTGGACCAAATCACGTAAATGATGCGGGCACGAAACTGAAAAATGTTCTAATTAGGAACAATTTTATCTGTAAATAGGCCTACCAGTTTAATCTTTTGAAAAATTATGATTTAAATGCCTAACGTTAGTGAAGCCTACTGTTGAGTCCAAAAGGATTTCTGCTTCTACTTTTCAAAAATAGCAATTTTTCTTCAAGAATAATCCGTTTCAGATTAACTGATTAATTCCGTGTCACCATTATACGACAGGACAATGCAGATAAAATAAACACAAAAAAATAACTTAAACTGTTTATTGACTTATAACCAATTTTATTTTAGAGTAGATTTAGAAAGTAAAAAATAAAACCTGGTTGGCCGGGCCCCCTTTTTGGGGCCGGAGCCCTGGCTGCCCCTTCCTCTTGTCGGGCCTGGCACCAGGTGCTCTCCTTCCCCATGTAGTGACCAGTACGACTGCATGTGTGCTTCAGAGACAGCACAATGGGTAGCTGAATTCGCTTTCTTGATGGAAATAACGTCTTATTTAAATGATTTAAATATATAGTTGCAAGGGAGAAATTAGTTAATTAGCACCATGTGTTAAAGAATTAAGGCTTTCAAAATGCAGTGTTTATTATTATTATTATTTTATTTATTATTTTTTTTAAATAATATTTCTTCAACATTACAATCTGTTCTACAATGAACAATAAGTAATAATGATGCAAGAATGAACATGTTACAAATATAGCCCAGCGGCTAATATTTGCATAGCAATTCAAATCTGTAGATCAAGTCCAAAACTCTATTTCTATTGAGCCTACAAGTGTTTGTCCCACTGTTCAGGAGATTCACTGCAAATGAATTGGGGTGTTTGTTTAGACGATTCTGGTAGGTCATACTGTATTTACTTATTTCCTGCTTTACTTTTGGTATTTCAAGATTTTGATAAATATATTTGTTACTGATGTACCAGGGAATTTTACCAATAGTTCGACAGCAGCGTCGCCAGGAATTTTATTAAGGGGGGGGGGGGGCAAAATCAATTTTGGACCTCAATTTCAAATGAATAGGCTAAACACATTAATATTCACTTAGTTAACCGGATCGTTATTTTGAACCCAAGCTGAATTCGACAAGGCTACAAAGTTTTTTAAGTTAACAGAATACGCTCTTTTGAGCAATGGCCTTGGTGAGATATTATTATAAATACATATTATAGTTATAATTAGTTAATACTTGCTAAACTCATTATAAAGTAATTATATTTTTTTTATTCTCCATGCTACAACTGTAAGTTGACAAAGAGTACCTCAAATAAATTAATCCATAAGGCAATCCAGAGGGGGGCAGTTGCCCCCCCATGCCGACGCCCATGTAGTTCGAATCGTTTTGGATTGGAAGCTTTCTAGAATTTCTATGTTGGAATTGCTTGAATTTCATGTGTCCATATTGGTTTAAGAATACATTTGTAAATTAGAAGTTTGTTCGTAGTTGACAACTCTGACTTGGGTCCTAGGAGCCAATCATCAAGATGGATACCCAAATATTTAACTTCTTCTGACTGAGGTAAAGTCTTACCATTGATTCTTACTGGAGGGCAAGTGCCTCGTCTTAGCGTGAAAGTTACATGTAGACTCTTATCTTCATTAATTTTTATTCTCCATTTTTTAAACCAAGTCTCCAATTTAATTAGGTAATCTTGTATGTGTTGTGACGCTGTGGTTAAATCTTCATGGACTGCTGTATCATCAGCAAAAGTGGCTCTAGTTGCCGGTACATCTATGGGCAAATCAGTTTATTATTTAAAGATCAGGTTGAAGCCGGAAATTTTGACAATTTCCCTTCATTAAAATAATTAAATTTCTCTATTTACGAAAACCTTGGAGACGTCGTTACAGAATTTACACGAATTCCTAAGCCCAATTCAAAGAAATAGGTAAATGATATGGCACCTCAACTTGAAATATTTCTGACGCCATATTTTGTCCTGAAAATCACCACCATGTTTCCAAACAGAGGTGATGAAAGTACAGGTACTGACATTACAACGGTATTCATCTGTAGGAATTTCCCAAACTTCACGCACTTGCCTTAAATTTTACGTCAATGTTCAGTACAACTTATGCATGCGAACATATGTTGGTAATTACGAATTTAAATAAAAGTGAAACCAGGACTTAGAGGTCGTACTTAGAATTTCCATTGCCAAATCAATTGTACCCAATGTCGGTAAATTAGTTGCGGCAAAACGATGTTAACAATCGACTTAAATTCTAAATGTACACAAAGGCAAACACAATATGTGTAGAGAATAAATGGTGTGTTTACAAAATTGTTATTAACAATTGTTTTCGTAAGCTAAGCGCTGCTAGACCTGTGGAACTGCCACTGGTGCTACACCAGTGCTGGCCTGCACCGTAGCAGCACCTCAGCAGGAAAGACCTGGGCTAGTGGAATGAAAATATTGAATTATTTTTACCATTAAAATATGTACAGTAGGTTCTGTCAAAATCAGTTTATTTAGAAACAGGTAATACAATAAAATCACATAGAAAACATATAGGTACAAAATTATGTATTAAGAAGTTGTACATATTGATACACACAATTGAGGGGGTCAGCGCAACAGTGGTCTATCCCACCTTTTTATAGTTTAGAGAAAAAAGCAAGTTCAAGTTCTACATTGTAGTTTTTCGTACAGTTTGAAAAATGCAGTTCTATTGGTAGTTGAGTGTTCTATGATGCTTGGTCAACTTAACTGCAATGTTACTTAGTCTACTGTTCAGAGTGTTCAGAGATATTATCAATTTTATGAGACGCTGCAACACAGTTTTCTTGGTTAGACCACTGTTGCACTGACATTTATTTCAACTTGACAGGGGAGAAAAAATTATTTCAATAAATATTGGAACATTAAAACATTATTTTAAGAGGAAAGGAGTTGTATTAATTTTATTTATAAATGCCAATGATTATTCAGTTCTACACATGATGAAATAAATGAAAAAGCTCACTACCATTCTCCCCAGTTTCTTCAACACTTACCTCATTTACAGAAATCAGATTATCATGAAATTAATTATAAATGAACGGTACATATTTCTGAAGACCGTTAATAACCTCTAGTTATTTTGGATTTATTTATCTTGGTTTCAAAATTTTTGGTTGCCCTTACACAAGAGGAATTCTGTTTCAAGGAACAGATTATTGACTTCAAAACTACCTACAACAAACTTAATTTGTCCAACCTCTATATAAGAATAAAGTTTACCTCCAAGCCATGCAAATAGCATCACTAACTAATTTTCCATGTCGGAGGGGTTAGACCACTGTTGCGCTGACCCCCTCAATTGTATGGATCAGTTTCCTGATGGATAGCTGTATGGTAGAATCCATATATTTCTGGCTACTGCCTTCTTGCTGGTGCATAGGGAGAAAATGCTCCACATAACCTTATCCTAGCAAAATTATATGATCCAGGGTTGCCGGGTATCCCAAATTTCAAGGGACACACTCTTGTTTTAATAAAATGTCCCTTGTCCTGTAATATTTTTTCATAGGGTTTCAATTGTCCTTTATTTCATTTATCTTCCAACTGCATCCATGTTTCAACGTAGCTGCAAAACCGGGGAAATGGGTAGTGTTTTCTTTTTCTACACCTTTTTTTACCACTTTGCTTCACTCGAACTACATGCTTCTCATTTACTGACATGTTGTGATAAACAGGCTGGAAATAAAAAAATTCTAAAAATTTAGTGTTTTTTGTGAAGGATGTTACAGGAAGAAGATTTTCATCTATAGCTTAAGAACAGTAGACCTACAAATAAATTGTAAATACTGTAACAAATAGTTTTCTATAGCACATGATCATCCTGCCGGTTGTATTATATGGATGTGAGACATGGCCCCTTACATAATCTGAGTGTGTTCGAAAACAGGGGGCTTAGGAAAGTATTTGGGCCTAAGAGAGATGAAAACTGCATAACGACGAGCTTCATAACCTGTGCTCTTCACCGGGTATAGTAAGGGTAATTGAAATGGGGGAGAAAGACATATTTAAAAAATACTGACTGGGAGACCCGAAGGAAAAAGACCACTTGGAAGACCTAGTCGTAGGTGGGAGGACAATATTAAGATAGATTTTAAGAGAAGTAGGATTATTTGGTTGGATGGAGTTAGCACAGAATAGGATTGAATGCCGGGCTCAGGTAAGCGTGGCAATGAACCTCCGGGTTGCATAAGAAAGATAATATTCCTTTAGATTGCTGAGGAATTGTCTATTGTCATTGAATAAGGAAGTATAGCACATGATCATATGAATAAAACAGTAAAATAACTTCTATGTGTGCTGCACCAATTTTGTAAATTGGTAAGTAAAAATTTATAAAATTAGGATTATCATTGAATAATTGGGTTGGTTATTAATAAATGCAGTTTCCAATTTGGAATCATCTTTTATGATGGTCAAAAGTAGCCCTTCCTTGTGGGGAAACCCATGTTAGAACCAAATCTACTACCGATTTTTCCAAGGATGGATTGTTTATAAAATGAAGCGATTCTTTTATTTCCAAATTATGACAAAAAAATGTCAAAGCCACCTGCAATCGATTTGACAAATGAAATGTGTTACCTAAAACTGATGCTTGGATAGCGAAAAAATGCACGTTTTCTGACAGTTTTTTATTTATAACTCACGTACGAAAGCAAAAATAAAAAATCCGGTTTCGAGGTGCATAATCTGGATTTTAATTAAGTGTAAGTGGCCTCAAAACTCAAATATTATTCTCAGTGCAAGTTGAAAGTAATTTTTCTTTGTTTTCATATTAGTGATTGCAGCTTTGCTGTTACTGCGAAAATGTCCCTTATTTTCACCTTTAACACCTGATTATATCTGCACTTACATTACCAATGTGGTAGTAACGTAGTATATCGATGAATATTACTATTTCACAAACTGGCGAGGAATAAAACGTTGGTATGTTTTCACAGGCTAATGTCTAGTGTCATTGCTAATCACCACTTGGGAAATAAGTACTGGATGCCCATTGTGTCGCAGTACGGCTTTTCTCAGGTTTTGTTGTGTGTTCCTGTTGTCCTCTTGGCGTGAAACAAATCTTTCCAGTTGCCTGTAGGATCCTGTGGTAGAATTCTAAAACAATGAATTTCAAAGTATTGTGAATACAAAACATTTGTATTCCAATCGTTTTCACCAATAGTGCTTTTCATCATTAAAAAATGTTTTTCATTCAACTTATTTATTATTATGTGCCAGTATGGTTCTTTATAACATTGTGTGGGGGACAGTAAAATGCCCAGCTGTCTGTCTATCCATGCGTCAATAGGCACGATAACTCAAATATGCTCTATCAGATTTTCATCAAACTTGGTATAATAATAATAATAATAATACTTTATTGATCCGGTAACATCATTAATGTACAAGGTACAACTGATATTGGACAAGTCGGAAAAACATACTAAACTAAACTAGACTAAATATAACTAATACTTTACACTGTAACATAAATAAATAAATCAATTTTATAAAGGAGTTAGATGAAGTTGTGTTATTAATATAGAAATTGGGTTATGTATTTATGGATAGGTATTCTTCAACGGAATAAAAGCAGACTAAAATTTATAAGCATTTATAACGTCCAAGGGAAGAATCCTATTGATATTTGACCAAATCGGTTGACCGGCACAGGAGTAATGCCCAATTTAGTGTCTATTTTATGATAATATATTAGAGAGAATTTATCAAATGCAAATCAGTTCTCATGACAACATATTGTTTTACAGTGTTCATATACGGCTTTGGAAGTTGCAATACAGGTAGCTTTGACAAATAACACTATTATTTCACATATGCTTATCAAACTAAACCATTAAACTGAGCGAGGTGGTCGAGAGGGTAATGTCTTGGACTCGCATTATGGAGGTCGCTGATTCAAATTCCATAGCCACCCAATTTGAAATTTTGTTGTTGTATTTTTATGTGAGTGTGCGATTGTCAAGATATCACAAAACTGTATTGTTCTGCTGATGCTGGATGATGATTTTTTTTTAACTAGCTCCAAGCCTAAATTAGAGCCTCTGGACAAAATTTCTCGGCCCTTTCACTCCAAGTAATAACGTACCTTAGTTTCCAGAGGGGGGTTGAGAGGCGATGGGCTTACCACCTGTTTCTCTGTCGTTTTTAGGAAAATAAGCATAACAAATTTACATAGGCAAACAGAAACATCCACTTGGAGGCCCTTCACCTCAACATGGGGGCATAGGATTCGCGAGAGAGACCTTTGTTCTTCTGTAAGCCCTGCTTTATAAATCAATCTGGAACTTAAATCCAAAATCGATTTAAAATGAAAATCCTAATTTTCTGCATATCTTAGTTGCAATTATCAGTGATTAAACAAAAGCGTTCTGGCACTTTGTTACATCAGTTTACCTGATTTTATTTTATATATATTCAACTTATATGTTTGAACTCTTGGCATCATTAAGCATTCCTTATTACAGGCATTTCACATTTTAAAAGAAAATAAATATTGTTTAAACTCTTACAAGTGAACCTAAATGTTTTCAGTGATTTCTCAAGAAAAAAGTGACTGGAATTGAAATACGGAATAAATAAAAGTTAGGCAGATAATAAACAAATTGTTGCTGGTAGTGGTCTGGCTTATCTTGTGGATTTCAACTTCCTTATTTTCAGTGATGGGAAGTAATTGAGTAAAAGTAATCGGATTACAGTAACAATTCCTTTTTTGGTTTCATTTACTTGTAATCAATACTTTCTTAAAAATGTAATTTCTACTTGTAATCTACTTCTGGAAATAAAACTGTAATCATTACATTTTAGTACTACTTAGTTGTTAGTATTATTAGTATCATTCTCGTTTGCTATATTGTCATCATTACTGTTTTTGCAACTAATATCCAAATTAGAGTTAATATTAACAAAAAGTTACTCATTGTTTCAGAAAATATTCTCACTGACATGTTTTTTGTTTGTTCATTAATAATTTGGGCTTGTGCCCAAAACAAACCAAAAACAAGGAATTTTAGGTACTTCCATTTTGTAAAGTAATTGTAAATGTAATTGTAATTTTACTGATTACTTTTTGAAAAAAGTAATTTGTAATTGTAATTAAGTAAAATGTATCTCAGGTAACGGTAATTCAGCCCAATTACTTTCTTTTTGTACTTTTCCCATCACTGCTATGTTTTATCTCGAAGGGAATGAATGATATTACTCACCTGACTACGTTGAACCAGAACAGTAAGTTCCGCGGGATGATAATGGTGTTCGTGTTTTGTTTCACGGCACTCACAATCTCACTGGCGGCGTACGTAGGAGATAATTCTGGCAAGCTGCTAACACATCACAAATCATCTCCACTTAATATACTATGCATGATGGTCCGGTTTTCCACTGTACGTCACAGAATAAAAAGTTAAAACGATAAATAAAAGAATAATTACCAGTGGATGCAGTTTATTAAAATCACGACGTTTCGACCCTCTCCTTCGGGTCTTCATCGGGTGACTGGACAAGACTTGGAGAAGATGTCGCCTCACCACCCCTCCACTGGGGTGCGTTGTTACCCATGAAGCTCGAGCTCGAGCAGTGGAGGGGTGGTGAGGCGACATCTTCTCCAAGTCTTGTCCAGTCACCCGATGAAGACCCGAAGGAGAGGGTCGAAACGTCGTGATTTTAATAAACTGCATCCACTGGTAATTATTATTTTATTTATCGTTTTAACTTTTTATTCTGTCACCTCCACTTAATTAAGCCTACTCAAAATTCTTCTCAAAAATACGAATTACCAAAAAACTTGTATTTTTTACATCCAATCAGAATGTTCACCTGAACACCTCAGTATTTACCTGTAATAAAGTTTAAATTCTGGCGTAGCCTACCTGATATCACAATGATCTGTTTGGTATGGATGCGCACATGTGAGTTTGACGTTACGAGAGTCCAGCTGAAACTCCTCGGACAGAGCAGACATCAAACCTGAAACAGACACAAACATAATAACTGTAATGACCAGGGTTCGGATGTTTATGACTTAAAAAAGTGGAAAATATGACTGCAAATATGCTCTTAAAATGACTAAATATGACTAAAAAATCATAAATATGACCTAATAAAAAACATAGTTTCCAGCCACTGCTGTGCTATGGTATCTTACTATGGGGAAATGCAACAGACGTACAGACAATCTTCAAATTACAGAAAAAAGCAGTTGGATCATTCATGAACTTATCCAATACCACAAGTTGCAGAGAATACTTTAAATTTCTTAATATTTTGCCCCTACCTTGCATATACATTTATGAAGTCATAGTCCAGATCAAGAAGTCATTAAGCAAAATGAATAAAATGCCCATCTTCATTCATTTAATACTAGGAACAAATCATATCTCTTCATTTCAAGCCACAATACCTCACTTTATGAACAAAGCTTCAAACATAATGAACAACAAATTGCCAAAAAGTGTGAAAAATGTAAACTCAGTTAGAAAATTTAAAGTAACTTCTCGCAAATACTTAATGGACAATGCCTTCTACTCAGTACAGGAATACATAAATCATCAAGAAAACTTATAATAATAATAATAATAATAATAATAATAATAATAATAATAATAATAATATTTATTTGCAGCCAATAGTCCTTTTGGAAGGTTCTGGCATTGCCATGTTTCAGTATGCAATACTGAATTAAACTTAAATTTAGTACAAATTTGATCTAGTTAACATTTACATTACATTTACATTAACTTAACTTAAATAGCCTACATACAATAATTCATATACAATAACTGATATAACAGCAGTGTTGAATCTAAAACTAATCTAACTACATGTATACAATTCATCTAGATCATACAGACATTTTGTTGTAAGGAATCCTTTTAGTTTTAGTTTGAATTGATGTTTTGAGACCTCTGCAAGCGATTTAATTTCTGATGGTAATTTATTATATAGCTTGATTCCTTGATATTGTACATCTTTCGTAGCTACATTTTTCTTAATATTACTCCTGTAAAAATTCATATTGTTTCTCGTGTTATGTTCATGGATATGATGATTTTTTTCTGGAGCGTAATTCACTATTAGTAACATAATTGCTTTATAGGCATATAAAGAGTAAATGGTGAGAATTCTTTTATTAATGAATGATTCTCTACAAGACTCCCTAGCATTTAGATTGTAAATGATCCTAATACATTTCTTTTGATAGATTAAAAGCCTATCCATATGTGTTTTTGCAGCAGCCCCCCATATTTCAATCCCAAACTTACCTTAATTGTAAATATTGCCATTAATAGATTCAATTTAGATTTAAGGAAACTTGACGAGTCACCAGTTTATGACATATGTAAACATTATGTGACAATAAAGCATTATCTTATCTTATCTTATCTTATCTTATCTAAAAATAAATGTTACAATTTAAAATTTTTAATTACACTAAATCATTACATCGCATGAATTCAATCAGATAATCACATTTTAACAATTTTACAGGTGATTTACAGTTTTACCTGTAATTAACTTCTAGTTTTAAATAATTTTCTCCTGTTTGCTCGCTTCATTAGCTCCAAATATTTTGTAGATCTTGCGTGTCCCTATAAAATATGAACAATTCCGGGTTGTGCAGGCAAAGAGAGTTAAGTCCACTTTCTTGTTACTGAGAATTAGAGTGACTTAACACACTATACCAGCCCAACATAGCTTTAGAGATGGATAAACCCATAAGGCACACATCCATAACTAACGTACAATTTTGAATATGACTTAGGCCTACTGGACTTAACACAAATGTAGAGAACATTTTTATCTATAACTCTATGGACATATCTCAATTTTTTAGGATGGTAGACTTAATTCTCTTTGTCCGTGGACATGCGGATTATATTAATTTTAAAATTAAGTTACCTATTAATTTGCAAAACATTAAATTAATTAAATAACTTTCAAATTTAACTGTTGACCGTTTAGTGCATGTACTTTATAAATGTGGTCCTTTACCAAATTTATAATTGAAATATGACATTAAATTACAAATATGACCAAAATATGACCAATAGCATAAAAATGACCAAAATATAACTTTATATGCAAAATAAAAATGGTCCAAAAAGGGTAATAACATTGTAATTCGTGTCAAATTTGTGTTTGCGGCGAGAATGGCGGTCAAGATAAAAATATGACATGTCATGAACATCCGAACCCTAGTAATGACTGTAGACCAACTTTAACCTTGACTACAAAGGACCAGGGAATAATAAAAACTAAAAATCTGCTCAGCCTATCTAACTCAAAAGATAACATTATTCTGAGGAAGATAGTGTCAAGTTACTGGGAATTATCTTAAATACTATATTGACTTGGACTGATTACATTGATCATGTCTCCAAATAACTGTCGAGAGTGTTATACCAACTCAGATATCTGAGAGATGTCATTCCTAGTCACTACCTCAGAACTGTTTACTTGTGTTGTGTTATAATCTGTTGTTCTGGGGTAATTCCTCAAGGATAAATTCAATACTTGTTATACAAAAGATGGCTTCAGAATTATGAATTTCAGTTGTTACAACGATCATTGTAAACCTCTGTTCATAAAAAACAAAATTTTGACAGTCATTAATAGGGCAAGGCATTTGATGATTTTGCATCTTTTTTATACAAAGGTTAAAAGATAGCTCCAGTAAACAGGGTGTTAATGAATAACACCGAAATATTTTACCTGTGTATAGAGGGGACATAGACAAGCAACTTTTATTAGGAGATTTTTCCTCTACGGATTCAATTTTTCCTGTTACAGCATAAAATCTCCCAGGGCATGGCCGCCACTGACTTCTAACATTTTGAAAAGAAAAAAAATGCAAAACAATGGAACTTCGTTGTTAACACTGGAGTTATGAATAATAAAAAAAAGACTAATGCAGTGGCGACCAGTCATGTGATTAGTTTGTAAATTTTGCAGATTATGGAAGCACTAAATTATGATAGCTGTTTGCTTTATTTCTGCATTTTTCATCATTTTCAAGAGATATGTAATTTATTGGAAATTTTCAGGTCATTTTCGGCATTTTAGATCATGTTTCAGTGAAGATAGAGAGGAGCTTTTCCATGTACAAATCGTTACTTTCAGACAACAGACAATCGTTTTTATTTGAGAATCTCTTCATAGTTCATTTTAATTCAGGTTTATTGTAAACACCACAGCAGTTTGTCTTGTAGCAATAAAGTTCTTTTTGAATGGCACATATTTGCTAGGGGAAATTTGATGGGCATGCCAGTTCAGAAAGAATTTCTTTTTTGGTAAAGATGTCCAAGTAGTATAGATTTACTTACTTCGTTAGTAACAAAATAAGTATTTTATATTGTAAATTCATATGTAACATACTGTCATCCATTAAATTGCTTTTAGCAAATCATCACTTAAAAAAACTAATTATCTCTATATATATAAAAGGCTTTGTCCTGACTGACTGAATGACTGGAATCAACGTACAGCCTAAACTATAACAGGTAGAGACTTGGAATTTTGACAGTACCTTCGTTTCATAATGTAGGTGCTCACTAAGAAAGGATTTTGAAAAATTCTGATTCTAAATGCCAAAAATTAAATGTTTTTGAAAATACTTAATCCCTTTTTACATAGAATTATCAATTCCAAATCACAGAATATATTGTTGCACAAATGGTATCAGGTGGGCTTGGAAGAAACAATTGAAATGCACTTTTGACAAATAAGAGAAGTTATCAAAATAATTCATGCTATAAATAAATATTACAGATTGAAATCCACTAAAATAATGGAATCACATAACTTTCTCTACCCTGGACATAGAGAAAACAAAACGAGGTATGGTAATGTGTATATTATTATATTATATCGCAGGTTTTTGGAGAGAAAAGTATGAAAGTGATAATGCTTTATGGTAACATAAGAGTGGGAAATTTCCCGCCTCGATATTACAATTTTATGTTACAGGAATTTCTGTTTCTTCTTATTTAAACCTCTACCAGGCTTGCTGTGCACTGTACAAGCGATGGGATGCAAAATTCTAGATCCTCTATGAGCCATAAAAAAACTATATCAAGCGTTTTCTGAGGGAATAGTTTGAGTGTAATAAGTCGTTCTTCCTATTTCAAATTATAAATGCCTATATAAGGACCTAGAATTTAAAATTGAAAATCCTTTATAAGCTAATTTCCAATTACAAAATACAAAACCCGGGCGACGCCGGGTCTTTTAAGCTAGTAGGTAATAATGGGAAATTTATTGGTCATTTTTTGAAAAATCTTATGTCATTTTTTCACTATTTTTAGATCATAAATTCATTTTTTACTTTGCATGGTTTCACTATTTTATAGTCATTAAATGCCTTGCCCTAGTCATTAATCAGAATATATATGTAACATATGTTTAGTTTATAATAGGTGATCAAGTCAATACCAGGTGGAAATATCAATTGTATCCTGAACAGAACAGACTCAATTGTACAACGTCTTCTTTCAATTCTGTTTCTGTTTCAATTCTGTTGATGCTAATTTTAAGAATTTTAAAAGATGGTTGACCAAGACCGAATTGGTCAGATCGATTAACATAAAGAAACATCGACTTAATGATTTATTCCTTTGAAGCCACATGGGTATACAATGAAATTTTTACTTTTAAAAATACACAATTTCTTGCAGTTCAACCCAATCTGTGTTTTGTTGTTCAAAATACTTTCAGTCCCGTCAAGTTGAAATTACCAAGCCTGTACTGTACGTGGAAATATACACTGACAGGCAAAAAAAAAAAAAGATCACTGAAAAATTTGTTGTAATTTTAAGATTAAACATAATTATGATTGGATGTTTATACATTGTTGTTGGTGAGGATGAATTATTATTTTTATTGGACCATTAGCTATAGATACAGCATATCTGCTTTCTTTATATCTTCACTTTATCACCAAACAAAACAAAAAAACATCCGATCTGATTATCTGCACTAGCTTGTCAGATGTTTTATTGTTGTATTGCGTCATTTCCTTCCAAACTGAAAGGAATCTGTCTCCCTTCCCATCGAAGTGATTCTGTCAGTAAGTTTAGTTGAAATTATACATCTCAGATCTGAAGACGTTGCCAAAGCTGTTGCTCTAATTGATGATGGACACAGCCTCCATTATGCTGCTGCAACCTTAGGCTCACCGTACACCACAGTGCAAGAGGCAACGTGGGGAATTAAGTGTGAAATGTGTCATTAAATTTTAATCTTAAAAACATATACAATTCCAGTAATTTTATTTCAAGCACTAGGCCTACTACATAATTTTTATTTAAACTTAATTTTTTTTTAATTTCTTTAAGTGATCGTTTTTTTTTTTGTGCCTGTCAGATGAATTAACAATATTACCTGCAATGGCATTCTGGCTGGTCGAATATGGCTGCTTGTTTGTCATCCCAAGCAAACCACTTACAGGCGACACTGCAACAATATGCCCGTGATTCCTCTTTATCATTCCAGGCAGAAAAGCTAAGACAGTCTGAAAACAACCAATATTATTATTATCAGTGGTGGCTCGTGTATAGGCACTGTGGAACTATTTCCACTTCATATTATCAATAACATTTAATATACTGAGGCCTTCTTTCTTTACTTCTTTCTTTATACTTGTACGATATATAATCCTTAAAAGTTATATAAACATAGCAAGAGTTAAAAAAATATATAAGTAGTTGTATGTACATAATTTGAGTATAGAAGATACGTCACATAAAACCATATATACAGATTTTATCTTCTATTACCAAAAGATGACACATATAATAATAATTGTAAGCTTCAGGTATATAGTAAAAAACTTTCTGCTAATTGGTCGGTACAACGCCAAAGTGAACTAAGCGCCAAACTCCATATTTTGAGAAAACTGAAGTTGAAGTTTGAGTGTTGTAAAAAAATCTTGATCAAAACGAAATTTCCTTTTTTCTCAACTGATTTTACTATCGTAGTATCGCTTAGTTCGTTATTGCAGACCGTAGGATATCAAAATCTGCACCATGGACTACCAATAGTCTATATTTTGACAATTGGCGCTTAGTTCACTTTGGCGTTGTACCGACCAATTAGCATTGATATTTCAGTCCAAGATGAGGTGTAGCCTTTTTTTAGCTGTAAAAGTAGATGAGAAGTTATGAAGTCTTTTATATATAAAGATTCCTATGTCAGCATGCATCCAAACAATATCTACGTATTATTTCATGTGGATATGCATTCCGATGCGAGTTCGCATCATCTTCAGTCCAGCTCAAACAAGTTATCTATGAACTTGTAGTGATAGTTGTGTTCGGTACATGAGCAGATGAATTCAAAATTGTCCAGTTGACATGTAGCTGAAGATGAGGATGGTGGTCTTTGAAACATGTGAAGCATACATGTCATAGTTCAACTCATAATGTTGCATTTTGAAGTTTAACAACATTAGAACTCACCCAGAAATGAGACAGGAGATTATTGTTGACAACATCAACAGCGTTAGATTGAAGTTGGGTAGGGAAAGAGGCAGCGTTGTTGATCAGAATGTCCACACGCCCGAAGTCGTCCTGCACTTTCTGTGATAGAGCTGCCACCTGCTGCCTATCCATTACATCACATTTATATGCATGAGCTCGCCATTTTATTTCCCCATCATTATCTCCAAGTACTTTACAATGCTGCAAATAGTCAAGAAATATTTCTATTACATTAGATAAAGGTCAATCCATTTAAAATTAACCAATGATGATCGCTGACAAAATTCATTCATTTATTTATTTTTTTATCTATGCTTGTACTATATTCAGAGTGTTAAAAACATTATTTTTTTAGATGTTAAGTTTCTTTTTGAGCGGCCATTTTGTATTGGTGCGTCAGCCTATTTTGCATTTTACAGAGCTTTGCGCTAAACTCTGTAACTTCGTTTCCATAAAATAGATAATATTCCTTTAGCTTGGTTAGGAATTGTCTATTGCCATTGAGTAAGTAAGTCAGTAACAATGTCATCTCTATATATATAAAAGGCTTTGTCCTGACTGACTGAATGAATGACTTTCTGACAGGAATCAACGTAGAGCCTAAACTATAGTAGGTAGAGACTTGGAATTTTGACAGTACCTTCGTTTCATAATGTAGGTGTTCACTAAGAAAGCATTTTGAAAAATTTTGATTTTAAATGCCAAAAATCAATTAGAATACTTAATCCCTTTTTACACAGAATTATCCAGTCCAAATCACATTTTACATTAAAACATATTGTTGCCAGTTTGTCTCAGATGGGTTTGGAAAAAAATGAAAGTAGAATAAATTTGACAAATGAGAGAACTATCATTATCCACGAAAATAATGCAGTCACATAACTTTCCCCTGGACATAGAGAAACAATACGAGGTATGGTAATATATATATTATTACCGGTATATCACAGAATGAAATCCACGAAAATAATGCAGTCACATAACTTCCTCTGGCCTGGAAATATAGAAAACAATACGAGGTAAGGTAATATGTTTTGGGAAGATATGTATGAAAGTGATATTGTATTTCTGTTTAATTTCATTCCGAAAACGGTTGTATGGTAACATGAGAGTGAGAAACAAAATTTTCAGCCACGATAATACAATTTTATGTTACCGGAATTTCTGTTTCTTCTTATTAGAACCCCTCCCAGGCTTGCTGTGTACTGTACAAGCATTGGGATGCAAAATTCTACATATAGCCATAAAAGCTATATCAAGCATTTTCTGAGGGAATAGTTTGAGTGTGATAAGTCGTTCTTTCTACTTCAAATTATAAATACCTATATAAGGACCTAGAATTTAAAAATCTAAAGTCCTTCATAAGTTAATTTCCAATTACAAAATAAAAAACCAGGGTGACGCCGGGCCTTTTAAGCTAGTTGTTAATAAATGTAGTCTGCAAGCGATAGGACACACTTAGAATATTATTTACCCTGCTGTTAATGTCTCTGGCTGTTAGGCTGTTGTTCTTCTCATCCTTGTCCACACAGATCACAGTGCATCCTTCCTTCCAAAATTCCACAGCCAGCTGTCGCCCTATTCCATGTCCAGTTCCTGTTATCTGCAATTTCATGGGACAAATGTTTAGAATTTATTCTTGATATTTTCTAATATTTTCTGGTAAGACAGAAAAACAGAAATAGGATAACCATATTACCTTGAGTAATAAACGGTACATTGGGGTGGTAAAAACATGACTAGATCTTGACATTGATGATTATGATGATGAAATGCCCGATATTAATTTTAGTGGATATGACACAGGAAATAGCAGCGGCAGTCATGATAAGTAAATTTCCAATTCAGCATTTGCCCATGAAAAATCCCCAGTCGAATTGGCCGGCCATAGGGTTTGATCCCAGGACCCCTCGAATGTGAATCCAAGGCATTAAATAAATCTTATCTAGATAATTTAAGGACATAATTGTTTGTAATTTAGTTTTATGTAGTTGACACTTTCACATGTACTTTTTTTGATCAATTAAATATTAATTATATCTAACGTATAAAAGCCATCCTGCGTGTATATATGTGATGAACGCACGGCAAACGCCACCTATTAAGAAGACAGTAATCAATTAACAAATTAATTGAAGGTGGCCTTGCTCGGTTGTCGTATTGATTCATTTGTTTACGATTCGCAGAGATCTGATATTTTCACATAGGTGGACAGAAGAGGATCATGAAAGCTTGCCTAAATGGGGAAACATATTTTTCCCCCAGGGCATCGTACTTAAGTCCACCTTAATCGTGAATTACATAAATTGTTTATGCATGATTTGTACGTAAAATAATATAATTGAGAATAACATTAAGTAATTCCTGAAATTTGTGTAAAAACGATGTAACTGTTAATAAATACGTTATGATTATTATAAAACATATTATAATACATACCAGGACAACTTCTCCTGCAAGAGACTTGGCAGATTGCGGTCTGAGAAGTTGCAATGTTGATTTGATGAATATAACTATACTTTGCAGCACAGCAACTATAATCATTATGCATCTGTCCCCATGCAGCGCTGTCATTCTGGTGCTCCTGTAACACATGATCACATCACACACTGTAAACACGAGGGAATTTTTTGTATGAAATGAGTAGCTTATAACTACCCTCCAGAGAATTTTGACCCAAAAAAAAGATTCAAATAAAGGTTTTAGCTCTTGGTATAAGCACCTCATCTTACTTACTTACTTACTTACTTACTTATTTACTCAGTGGCAATAGACAATTCCTCAGCAAGCTAAAGGAATATTATCTATTTTATGGAACCCGAAGGTTCATTGCCGCGCTTACCTCAGTCCGCCATTCAACCCTATTCTGTGCTAACTCCATCCAACCATCCCTCGCAAATCCTACTTCCCTTAAATCTATCCTAATACTGTCCTCCCGCTTACGTCTAAGTCTTCCAGGTGGTCTTTTCCCTTCGGGTTTTCCAGTCAATACTTTTAAGATATGTCTTTCCTCCCCCATTTCATCGTCCGTGATTTAATTACCCTTACTATATTCGGTGAAGAGTACAGGTTATGAAGCTCGTCATTATGCAGTTTTCATCTCTCTTAGGTCTGAGTATTTTCCTAAGCACCTTGTTTTCGAATACTCTCAGATTATGTTCTTCCTGATATAATAATAATAATAGCAATAATAATAATAATAATAATAATTTTTATTAGGATACTTTTGCTCTATGGATTCCATTTTTCCTGTTGCAGCATAAAATCTCGCAGGGTACTGACTTTTGAAAAATAAAATGCAAAACAAAAGAATTTGGTTGTTAATACTGTAGTTATGAAAAAAAAATGCAGTGGCGGTCAGTTATGCGATTAGTCTGTAAATTTTGCAGATTATGAAAACTCTCTAAATTATGATATAGATTTTGATGAATGATTAAGAATCAGGTTTTTATCGATCACTAAGAAGGCATGAAGTCAATTTAATGAAAATTTTAACCCCACTTCGCTTCATTATTGACTTATAATTAAGGAATCGCGCAGAATGTGCATTATCTTAACCTAAGACTTAACCTACTGACAAGCACCCAGTCCTGAACCCGGGGAGGGGATCTTTCACTACTGAAAAATCCCCGACCCGGCCGGGAATCGAACCCGGGCCGCCGGAGTGGAAGGCAGGCGTGCTACCGACTCATCCACAGGGGCGGACTCATTATTGACTTATGAGCACCAAATTGTATTGAATTTAATGTCCTGTAGCTTACCCCTTTTACGTAATAGAGTAAAAAACTCTTAATAAAAGTTGCCTGTCTATGTCCCCTCTATTCATAGGTAAAATATTTCGGTGTTATTCGTTAACACCCTGTATAATGCAAGAAACAACACAAAATAAGAAAACAATGACTTTATATATTTTTAAATCTCCTAAACATATGAAATATGGAAATAAAAGACCATAAAATAACCAAATAAAATCAGGTAAACTGATGTAACAAAGTGCCAGTATGTTTTTGTTTAATCAGTTATGACTGCAATTATGATATGCAGAATGTGTTTTTTTTTTTAAATTGATTTCCAAGTTAAGCTCCAGATTTATTCATTAAGCAGGGCTTACGGAAGAAGAAAGGTCTACCATCTCGGCCACCTGGGTCATTTTAACGGTCTAGTTGGATAAGCGCATGTAAAACAATAGTGTTTTTTGTCATAGCTACCTGTATTTTAATTTCCAAGGCCTTATAAGATCACAGTAAAACAATAGGCTATGTTGTCAAGATAACTGATTTTCATTTTTTTTATAAACTCTTTCGAATACGTATATTACCATAAAATAGACACTAAATTGAGCATTACTCCGAAACAGGTCAACCGATTTTATCCATTATGAATAGACGTCTTCCCATGGACATTATAAATGTGTATACCAAGTTTCATAAAAATCCGGTAAAGCGTATTTGAGTTACCGCGTCTTTAAAATATACACTAAATTGGGTTTTACTCCGGTACCGGTCAACGGATTAGGTTCAAATTCAATAGGGCACTTCTTATGGACGTCATAAATGGGTATACCAAGTTTCATGGAAATCCGATACAGCGTATTTGAGTGATGGCGCCTTTCTAATAGAAAGGCGCCATAATCTATTAAAATATTCACTAAATTGGGCATTACTCCGGTACCGGTGAACCGATTTGGTTCAATATCAATAGGGTTCTTCCCATGGACATTATAAATGTGTTTTCCAAGTTTCATGAAAATCCGAAAAAGCGTATTTGAGTTATGGTGCGTACAGACACACGGACAGACGGACAGACGGACAGACAGACGGACAGACATTTTTTCGTCCACCACACAATCTCATAAAGTACCATACTGGCACTTAATAATGACACTGAATTCTAAAAATGAAAAATGGGGGAAATGACCAAAAAAACCCAAAAATTGCCTTTTTATAATCTAGGCGTTATTCATTAACACCCTGTACAGATATCATGGCCCACTACATGTAAGCAGTATTAACTTACAGGTACTAGTATAAGGATTCCACCTGCGTGGTCTTGTGGTTAGCGTTGCTAGCTACAGATTCGATTCCCGGTACCTCCTTGGATTTTTGTGAGTCAGGGAGGTCTGGGACGGGATAAACTCAGCCTCGTGATTCAAATTGAGGATATTATAGGAGAAAAATTCCTCCGACACTGGGACTTGAACCCAGGACCTTTGGCTATTCGCGCCAACGCTCTACCAACTGAGCTAAGCCGGAGTTCAATTCACAGGAGCTTACTTGATTGAGAAGTAGTGGCTCCTGTCACAGAAATCATCATTAACAGCCATGGGTGTTGGTATGCTGACCACATGCCCCCAATCCTGCCATCTGTCTATGGTAGACGACGGTCTGGTGGTAGGCCTTGTCCCTTCAGGGATGTACGGAGTTTAGTTTAGTTTAGGTAGTAGCATAAGGTTATTCATTTATAACTAAGCTTTACTTCTCACTTTTAGGGACATTTAAGCGACCCAAGCCTTACCGGGCCGCGACCTGTCGGGAGAGGAATGAACTATGGATCACAACACAGGCAGACGTACTTTTTTGACCAGACAAGGACATGGAGGGCCTCCCCTGGATGAGTGATCAGCACAATGCCGGGACCACCTCCGAGACAACACGAACACATAGGACGAGACACACCATTCACACACACACACACACACACACACACACGAGGCGAGAATGGGATGAAGATGATAATGACGGTCAGATGATATCCGGGAACCACATGGGCCTAAAGTTACCCGACAATATTTATTTATGACTAGACTTCGGACTTTTAGGTCGCTAAAAATGCTGTTTTAGGTACCTAAAATAGGCTCTAAAAATTGGAAAATGGTTCTAAAAATCGTAAAATAGTCTCTTATAAGATCGTTAGCTTCCAATTTTATGAAATATCTCAATTGCAACGCAGAATATTATATTTATTGAAGTCACCATTAATCTATAATCATGATAAAACACAGATATAGACCTATGGTACACAGAATTATATAGACCTATGGCCTGTATTACTACCATAACAGTGAAAACCTAATTCCTGCTCCCAGAAAATACGCACGCTAGGATATTCAACCCCTTGTATCCCTCAGTGATTCAGAGAACTATGATTTTTTTTACTGGTTGTGGGAGTCGGGAGAAAAACACTACATTTTCTTGGGAATTCTAAGGAATTTTTCTATCGAAGACAAAACATTCCTTACTATTTAACCACAAATGTGTCATGTACTGCACATTCCGAGCTAAAAATTTAGTACGAAGTGAAAATAAATGCTAGAATTTATAACAAAAAATAACTTATTTTGTACTTTAGAGGAAAAACAAGCAAAAAGGCAATATTAGGCTCTAACGTAAAAATAGGCTGTTTTAGGTCCTATAAAAGTATTAGTTTTAGTCATAGTCACTTATGAAACATGCATATAGGCCTACAGGTTTTCGTCCATATACTACTTAAGGTTTAAAATAGGTTTTTACCTAAAATCCGAAGTCTACTTTTCACTGGTAGTAATTTTCAACTTTCAAATAGAGTTTTAATTCATTGCAATGGCAAGGATTTGCATCTAGACAGGAAACAATCCCAGGTCCACAGAAGGAGTGAAAACACGTTCCATCGAGAACTAGATCCGTTCTGACTCGATAACAAAAACTTGTTTTTGGCGAGGAAGTATTGGAATAAAAGTGGGTTATTGTGAAACATGGCGAATATTATATCTTCCGGTAACGAGAGACACAAAACCTGTTCGCGGTAGGGAAAAAGCGAATAAGTCAAAACACCATAATTTTAGGAGAGCCAAAATACAATTTATTTCCACAGCAGTTTTACAATATTTAGTTCAGGCCACCGGATATTTTTACACAGTATCTTATAATAATAATAATAATAATAATAATAATAATAATAATAATAATAATAATAATAATAATAATAATATAAATAATTAAGGGGCGGATTTCTATGACCTAAAAAATAGGATATATGCATGCATTTATGACCTAAGAAACATTAAAATATGACCAATAAAATTTAAAATATGACTTTACCACTTACACATTGTGTACATTATTTTCAAGTTTCATTACAATTCATTTTATTAAAATATAATGTTAATTATTTAAAATATCTGTAAATTCTCAAAAAGTATCATTATAATGCAAAATTTACAAAATATGATATGCAACTTCAAAATTTCTTTAATATGCACACAAATATGACCTAAATATGCATATTCATACTAAATATGCTACAATACTTGAAAATTTCCTAAATATGCAGTTATATGCACAATAAAAGCCGTTCCATTTTCAGCAGGATGCTTGGAATTGGGTTTAAATTAGTCGGAAACCTGAAATAATGCTAAGGAGGCAAATATGATATGTCATAGAAATCCGCCCCCTAATAAAAATAATATACGGATACAAAGAAAATTTTGTTGTAGAGGTAGGGAAAAAAGTGGACCGACTAAAATATCTAAGTTGCGCATATGAGCCACTGCGCATGCCTAGCGGCATTCACAGGATAGCAGGGAATGTATTGAAATGAACATTGCTTGAATTGAGAAATAATTTCACGTAATTTGCATTTCTTATGAAAACAAACGTTTCCGTTACATCTCTTACATTTATTTATGTAAGTTATCACAAGGCTCTGAAATCAGCTACAAGAGTCGGTCCTCTTTTTTCCCCCTACCTGTACATGCCAGCATAGGGGGCTTTCAAAGAAAGTAGGCTATATAACATGCTATTTTGTAATGTTTGATGATGATGATGATGATAATAATAATAATAATAATAATAATAATAATAATAATAATAATAATAATAATAATAATAATAATAATAATAATAATAATAATAATAATAATAATATTTTTAAAGGAATATTCCACAATACAATGGTTTTCCTTCATCCCACAACAATCTTTTGCCTCTGTCCATAGCCCTGTCCATAGCATCGTCTTCACTTAATCCTTTTCTCGCCATACTTCTTTTCACCCCATCTATCCAGAGCTTTTCCCTTCTACTTTCCAATCCAAAATTGTCTTGGGTATTCTATCCTCTGTCATTCTGAATGCATGTCCATACCATCTCAAGCGTCTTTCCTCTACAATTTGCAAAATATTCTTTTCAACTTGCATTATTTCCCTTATTCTATTATTCCGATTTTTTCCCCCTGGATTTTCTTGCTGAACGCCTCCAAAAATCCATTTCTAATACCATTAATTTGTTTGCTTCTTCTCTACTTATGGTCCAAGTTTCAGCTCCATAATTATAATGTTGGATTTATAAGCTATAGCCTGCCGGCGTGGTCTTGTGGTTAGCGTTGCTGACTACAGATCCGTCGGCCCGGGTTTGATTCCCGGTACCTCCTCGGATTTTTCTGAGGTAGGGAGGTCTGGTGGGGGTGCACTCTGCCTCGTGATTCAAATTGAGGAGCTACTTGATAGAGAAGTAGCGACTCCGGTCAAGAAAACCACCATTAACGGCCGTGGGTGTCGGCATGCTGACCACATGTCCCCCAATCCTGCCATTTGCCTACGGGAGATGACGCAGCGGTCGGGTGGTAGGCAAAGTCCCTCCAGGGATGTAGCGCCACGGAGTTTTTTATTTTTTTTAAATTTTTAAGTTATATATATATTCCAATAATAATAATAAATAAGGGGCACAAAAATGCAAATTCTACAAATTTCGATCAATATTTTTCGCAATTTCTGTCGTTTCTTGCTTTCCGTGCCGAAGCTCTACCAATTGAGATTTCCAGAGTTCGATTCACGACGCCAGATGGAACATAGGCCTATCTCCTATGAATGGGCCTATGTCATATATTGACAATTTCCACACTTTTTTTTTACTTCGCTCTTGTTACAGTAATATTATGAAATGACCTGGGAATTATCGTGTCCTTGGCTTGATTCCCATGGGAGAATCCGTTCCACTAGCTTCTCGTGCTATGTGGGTCTAATATTTTCATACAACTTTCATCTCTCTGGCGTAGTTAAGGACTGGGAAACAAAACATTCGGCAAATCGCAATAAACATTAAAATTATTTTCTGAATCGCCATCTAAAAGTCACCTTCACCGTATTACGTTATAATAATAATAATTATTGCATATTTTTTATATGAATAGTGTAATTTGTCATAGCTACTTGTATTGCATTTTCCAAAGCCGTATATGATCTCTGTAAAACAATATGTTGTCATGAGAACTGATTTGCATTTGATAAATTCTTTCTAATAATTTATCATAAAATAGGCACTAAATTATTCATTACTCCGCTAGCGGTCAACCGATTTGGTCCAATATCAATAGGCTTCTTCCCATGGACGTTATAAATGTTTGTACCAAGTTTCATGAAAATCCGATAAAGCTTGATTTATCGCGCGTACAGACACACGGACGGACATCTCCCCGTCCACCACACAATCTCATAAAGTACCATTGTGGCACTTAATAAATACGAGCTGATCCAGTTGATGCAGGCATGAAATCAATCCAATTTTTTACGTTACTGTCGGGTTATATAAAATACAATTTGGAACATGAAAGAAGACACATTAAGGATGCAAAAATAAAATCCTCAGTTTTCTACTCGAATGACCCCTGTGTTAAGAAAATAATAAAATCTAGTAAACTGATATAACAAAGTGCCAGAATGCTTTTCTTTAATCAGTGATAATTGCAATTATGATATGCAGAAAATAAGTTAATTTTGTAATAGATTTCCGAGCTAAAATCCAAAAACAAAATGCGCTGGCAAAAATAATAATGATGGAATAAGCCTACGATTCGCTGACATGTTTGCTTCAAGCTTAAAGCAGCTTTATAGGATAAGAGTGAATAAGAAGTCAATCTGAATCTTTCAGGAATTACATAGGTATATTGATGCACAGGAACGAATATGAAAAATACTCACATTAAAATATAAAGTAGATATCGGTATCTATAGAATGCATTTATTATTTTACATTATTATTTACACTGACATCGTTATGAAGAAACGAATCAATCAAGGCGGGCTAACAATATCAATAAACGATTGGCAATTTGAACGTTATTTTAATATATTGTGGGCCATGGAATAATATTGTAGCGTCTTATATTCATTACAAAATTAATATTGATATACTCGTAATTTCGGTACTGGTCAACCGATTTGGTCCAAATTCAATAGGCTTCTTCCCAAGTTTCATGAAAATCCGATAAAGCGGATTTGAATTATCGCGCCTTTCTAATATATTACCATAAAAATAGGCACTAAATTGGACATTACTCCGGTACCAGTCAACCGATCTGGTCCAATATCAATAGGCTTCTTCCCATGGACATTATAAATGTGTTTTCCAAGTTTCATGAAAATCCGATAAAGCCTATTTGAGTTATGGCGCGTACAGACACACGGACGGACGGACGGACAGACATTTTTCGTCCCCACACACAATCTCATAAAGTACCATTCTGGCACTTAATAATTACTAATAATATAAAAAGAGATAGCGAGCGAGACGTGAAAGCGTGTCAGATATCAGGAAGCTAGTTTAATTTTACAGTTATGAAGGTTTTGCTATGGTCTTCATTTGTTTTGACGAGCATCTAAGTAACCAGGAAGAACGTTTCATGTCTTTCTTTCTGTCATAAACAAGTGAACAATGTACTTTAGTTGATCTTTTCCATTAATTGCTACTGAAGGTAATTTTTGGGCAAGGCATTTGATGACTTTGCATCTTTTAGGTAGATTTCGAAGAAAAATCTACCTATTGCCATCGATACCATGTCATGACTTTCGAAAAATTATTTCATATCTTTACATTTCATGCCTCCCTAAGTACGAAACCACCGCCCGTTAATTTTTTTTGTGATATTATATACACACGCTAGCGGCCGTAATTTTGAAGATATTTCAACAAAATTTTATTATGTTATTTCTAGGCCCAATAGTTCGGACAGTTTCGTTAATGAGCAAAATTGGCCCAAGGGAGGTCGGGGGAGGGGGTTGAAATTTTGAAAACTTTATATCTCGGCCCCTATGAACTATAGAGGGAAACTTTGTTTGAATAAATTAGAGTATTCCCTATGGAGTTCACAGTGACACCAACGATTCAGGGGTTTTGGGGGTACGAGTGGGGGTGGGGGGATGGAGATTCGAAATTTTTGAAACTACATCACATATATATATATAGCCTATATATGAAAACGGAATATAGGAGTTGGAAAGAGCTAAAAATCGTGAAGGTACTTTTCTTGATTTAATTTTCGCAAACCCTTTGAGAAGATCTTTTACGTTCATTTGAGTGGCTAACTCGTTTTCCGTGGACGTATTTAAGGAGGAGGTCTTTGGGGGTCCAGACTTCCTTCAAATTAGGTAGGCGCGGCAATGAACCTCTGGGTTCCATGGAATATATAATATTCTGTAGATTCCTGAGGAATTGTCTATTTGCCATTGAGTAAGTAAGTAAGTATTATTATTGTTGTGTTGTGGTCGCCTAGAAAGCGTGAATTGGTTTCAGCTTCTCGTGGTTCTTTGTTTATGAAATTTCATAACCGTCCAGCTATTTTTTGTTGGCAACTTTGTGGTTATTTGAGTCATTCTTAGCGAGAAGACGCCTTGCCACGTCTGTTCCTCTGATTAAAGAGTGTTTGGTTTGGTTTTTTCTTTTAAAAGTTACACAATAGCTTCTTTGTCAATAATAAAGTTTAAACTGGACTTAATTTATCAGTAATATTAATATTATCGTTTTATTTCTTGTACTGTCTTTTGACAGTTGAGGAGTCTATATTAACTAGCATGTGCCCGCGGCTTCGCCCGCGATAATTATTTCAAAAATTAAAAATTAAGAGCATAATAGTTAAATCATTATATTTATTAACACCTAAATCACGTGGAGTGTATTCCACGATTAGATAGCGTTTCGTCCAAATCGAACAATTTTTAACCATATTTAGGTCTATATTGAATATCCCTCTTCCGTGTAGGTTGAAAATTTCATGTCTACGGGCCTTGACATTCTAAACAAATGAATCGACCAGCGTGGGCTTACAACATTCAAGCGATCGCGATGCTTTTATTACCACGGTATGACAAAAATAGCCAAAGCCAACTGCAATTGATTTGACATTGAAATGTATTACTGAAATCTGATGCTTCGACAGCGCTAAAATCACGTTTTCTGCCAGTTTTTCACTCACAACTCGCGAACGAAAGCTAAAATTAAAAATCCGGCTTCGATGTGCATTCGCCCACCTTTCAGTCCACCTATCTTTAAAATTTCAGATCTCTGCGTTCAGTAGATTTCGCTGGGCATCGCGGACAGACAGACAGACAGACAAACACGTCCTTTTATTATTATTAGGTGGCCTTGCCTACTTTTGTCATGATCTGGAAATAAAAGAATTGCATGACTTTATAAACTCATCATGGTCGATTCATTTGTTTATAATGTCAAGGCACGCAGACGTCTGAAATTTTCAACATAGACGGAAGACAGATAATTAATAGCCTATAGGCCTAAATGGGCAAACTTTGTTCGATTTGAACGAAACTCACTATCCGGGGTTTTTTTGGGCTAGGGAACTCGAATCTGAGGCCTTTCTTCCTTGGGCATTGCACTTTATTTGTGAAATTTACATCGAAACCGGGGTTTTAGATAATTATCAATTAATAATTTAATTGTTTATGCATGATTTGGGTATATATGCAAAATTTCGTGCAAATTACTCAAGAAATGTAGATTTATATAAGGAACATACATACCCGGGGTACGCCGTAGCGTAGTGGTTGAGGCGCTGCGCTACTAACCGGAAGGTTGCGGGTTCGATCCCCGATGAGGTCGTTGGAGTTTCTCAATTGGCCTAATCCTTCTGGTGGCACTATGGCCCTGGAGTCGACTCAGCCTCTAACAGAAATGAGTACCAGGAGCAATCCTGGGGGTAAAGTTGGCCGGTGCGTAAGGCTGACAACCTTACCACCTTCATGTGCCGAATGTCCAAAATCTGGGAGCCTCATCCTCCTGGAAACCTCTGGGCCTGCATGGCCTGTAATAGGGATGACTTTACCTTTAAATACATACCCACACACTTACATATCCACTTTCGATTTTATAAATTAGAAGATACTAGACCCAGAGTTGACAATCCAGTCTAATACCAATATCCCCTTAAGGTTTAGATTTGCGAACTTCTTGTGGTAGATAATATAGAATTTCAGGAAGTTTTTGAAAGTTGTACTACCCATACAGAAAACCAGTTTACACTTCCGGAAGGAATAAAGCTAAATTGTGAAGATTTTGTGCACGGATTGAATTTAATGTAACTTGATAAAAGTTAGTTAGAATGGGTGGGAAAAACCGGTCATGCAGACTGATTCTTAAATTATATCCTGTTCCCTTCTTCAAATGCTTCAGCTGGTGTCTACAAGCGACGGTGATTCCAATTAATCACATTACATCTTCGTCAAATGAGGATAAAGTATCACAATAGTATATTGCGATACAAGTGCCGTAAGGCACGTTTACGGGTCGAGGAAACAGATTGAAAACCCTCGGCTGCGCCTCGGGTTTTTAAGTTTTCGAGACCCGTAAATGCCTTTACGGCCCGTGTGTTGCATGCTATTTTTTGCACGATGATTATTTATATCAATTTAATTATATTAATTGTGATATTACCTGAAAATATTATGTAAATACATTCTTGAAAATAGATGTTTATTTCAGAAAGTGATTCGCATGTGTTTGTTGTTATGGGAACCGAATATTTGCCCTGGGGGCCGTGGCCATAAAGGCTTGTATTATGAAGTGTATCGTAATGAATTATGACGTAGCGCTTGGACCGTAAGTAATTTAACCTCATCGCAACCGCCCTTAGCAACAAGACTGTGTGGGAATGTCAACTTACGATCCATGTAAACAACGTTCGTAAATACCACTTACTAGCTAAGGAGTGCAAAAATACAGTATACAGCCGTTTCATAATTACGGGTGGGACATTCTAGCAAATTATAAAAAAATACTTTTGTTTATTACATATCATCTCTATACTCGTATATATAAGAGGCTTTGTCCTGACTGACTGAATGACTGACTGACTGATTGACTGAATGACAGGAATCAACGTACAGCCTAAACTATAACAGATAGAGACTTGGAATTTTGACAGTACCTTTGTTTCATAATGTAGGCGCTCAATAAGAAAGGGTTTTGAAAAATTTCGATTTTAAATGCTAAAAATCAAATGTTTTTTTACACAGAATTATCAAATCCAAATCACAAATCATTTGACAAAAGTATTGTTGGCAGTATTCACATATGGCTTTGGAAATAAATGAAACGTGTCTCTGACAAATTAGAGAAGTTATCAATATAATTCATGTTATAAATAAATATTAAAGAATGAAATACACAAGAATAATGTAGTCACATAACTTTTTCTAAACTGGACCTAGAGAAAACAATACTAGGTAAGGTAATATGTTTTGGGAAGAGAAGTATGAAAGTGATATTGCATTTCTGTTTAATTTCATCCCCAAAACAGTTGTATGGTAACATGAGAGTAAGAAATAAAAATTCTCTGCCACGATAATACAATTTTTTGTTACCGGAATTTTTGTTTCTTCTTATTTGAACCCGTACCAGGCATGGTGTGTAGAAGCAATGGGATGCAAAATTCTACATCCTCTATGAGCCATAAAAGGCTATATCAAGCGTTTTCTGAGGGTATAGTTTGAGTGTGATAAGTCGTTCTTCCTATTTCAAATTATAAATACCTATATTAGGACCTAGAATTTAAAAATCTAAAGTCCTTCATAAGTTAATTTCCAATTACAAAATAAAAATCCCGGGCGACGCCGGGCATTTTAAGCTAGTATATAATAAACTAGAATTGGCTCTTCACATTCTGTAAAATTTACAATGCCTTCTCCTCCACACTACATGCAAAGCATTATTTGAAATATATTTTTAATTTGTTTTTCAAAATCTACTATGTATTAGTTTCTTTAGAAGATAAGTTACATTAATATTATTCTAGCAGTATTGCAACAAAACAAAATGAAGTTACGTGCAATTGCAGTCAACTGCATTTCAGGAATCAGGAAGTTCAGCATGCATTTCAAGAATCTTACTTTTAGATTTGTACGCCCTCACCTTTCACTTGTGCCGACTTGGTGTATGCATTATTTATTTTTTCCTGTGTCATCATTAACTGTGCGAGGTGGCCGAGATGGTAGCTTTTTACACTTGCATTCGGAAGGTCGCGGGTTCAAATCCCGTAGCCTGCCAAATTGACATATTTTTTAAATGAACTCAAAACCGTCACGAAATTAGTAGAGTATTTTGGAGCGGACTGCACAGAAAACAATCAACTCAATGATTAAGAGTAATCAAAGGAAATTTTTCAGACCTAGTACGAGGACCTGCGAATGGGAATAGTAGTAGTAGTAGTAGTAGTAATAATAATAACAATAATAACAATAATAATAACAATAATAATAATACTTACTTGCTCAATGGCAATAGACAATTCCTAAGCAATCTAAAGGTATATTACCTATTTTATGGAACCCGGAGGTTCATTACCGCTCTTAAAAAATTAAAACAATAAAAAGAATTCAAAGATCGAAAATTTAAAAAATCCAAAATTAAAAAATTCAAGTAACTTATCAAAAATTTAAAAAGTCCACAAATCCTATATTAAAAACTCCAATAATGCAAAATTTAAAAATCCAATTATAAAACATTGAAAAAATAAAAAAATAAAAACAAGTTTCACTTCTGTCGCGTGGCGTTCCACGCACACTTTTTTTCATGGTTTTCCCTGGAATCATCCCCCTATTTCATCCTGAATCGTATTCATTAAAATTAATGAAAGTTGAAATTTAACAAGCGCCATAAACACATCGACAATAGAAAACAGTTGCACATAAATATGGCTGCATGGCCTGCTGGTTATACACAGAACCTGAACTCCTGATATGACCTCGATGCTCAAAGGAGTATAAATAAAGCTGAACACAAAATAGAGAGAGAAAATGTATAGGCCTGCTATTGTAAGTGAGCTAGTAATTTTCAAGGCAGCACTGCGGAGGATCTTTAAAAACGACGTCTCGTTATCCGATAAGGGCATAAATACGCACGAACAATGCATATACTTATCACAGATTATTTTAAAGCACAAAAATGTACCGTCCTCTCCCCTTTTCCCGTCGATCAGAAAGTACAGTCACATCTCTGTATAACGATAAACCCGCATATAGCAATTTTTTTGTTTGGTCCCGGCGAATTATCTATCTTAATAATGTTAAATGTAACACACTTTAACGATGAAGCTATTTTGGAAACACCCTTTTATAACGATATTTGGAGGTTGAATTGTTATTGCAAAACCAGTAGCTTAGCCCTATGGATGGTAGCTGGTTCCTTCCCAGCCACCAATATTGTTTTCTTGGCGTCTGAAATCTGTTACATTTCTTAGAAATTCTGAAAAAGAAAGGTTCATCCCTTATGTGTGCAAAAACATACTCTGAGTTAGGTTGTTACTTCAACATGTACAGGTAGGGGAGAGAAAAGCGGACCGACTCTTGTAGTTCATTTCAGAACCTTGTGATACGTAAATAAATGTAAGAGATGTAACGGAAACGTTTGTTTTCACAAGCAATGCAAATTACGTGAAATTATTTCTTAGTTCAAGCAATTTATAGGCCGTAGAACAAATTTCGATACATTCCCTGCTTTCCTGTAAATGCCGCTAGGCATGCGCAGTGGCTCATATCGGCAATCTGATCGGTCCGCTTTCCCCCCCCCCCTGCCTGTACATAATGTGCAATTAAAACACCATAAGGAGCAACTGTTTCAGTTTTGCCGTAGCTATGTGTTGAATTTGCTTGTCTTTCTCTTCTCTCTTCCCACCATCTACGAGTTTGAAATTTTTGACACGTGGCTAGGCCCAAAGCGTGCCATGATCCGTAATGTTAAACCACCCTGTATACCAATTGTTTTAGTGTGCGGGTGTAAAGTTGCTATGGTTACAATTCAAGTAAGTTAAATAGCAAAATTAGCGTTCCACTTCTTCGCATGTCTGTTCCATGAATTATCTTGCAGATTACACAGTTTTCTGCGTGAAATCTTTCTAATATGTGGTAAATTACAGTCCCTCAATATAACAATGACCCTGATATAACAATAAAATCTGCTAGGGCCCACAAATATCGTTATATGCAGGTTTCATTGTATAAAATCTAATTGGTCTCTAGCCTTGAATATGAAAAGGTTCCATTATAACAATGTCGTCAGCAAAGTGATTATTTCTCGCTTACATTGTGCAGCGTCACTTTCCTCACACAGCGCCATAAAGAAGTCGCTCCGCAGCTCTTGTGCAGGCGAGATTCCACTATAATGAAGTTAAGAAATAATAGGAACATAGAAATAATTTTTTTACGGAAGATGTTGAAAATGTTTACCGTTTTCCTGAAGAGACTTGCCTTAATTTATTTTCGAAACCTTTGATTAAAGCTTTCTCACGTCACAGATTTAATTGTAATTATTAGGGGGCGGATTTCTATGGCATGTCATACTTTCCCCCTTTGCATTATTTCAGATTTCCGACTAATTTAAACCCGATTCCAAGCATTTTGGTGAAAATGAAACGGCTTTTATAGTGCATAGGCCTATAACTGGATATTTAGGAAATTTTCAACTATTGTAGCATATTTTAGTATGAATATGCATATTTAGGTTATATTTTTGTGCATATTTCTGTGCATATTAAAGAAATTTTGAAGTTTCATATCATATTTTGTAAATTTTGCATTATAATGATACTTTTTGAGAATTTACAGATAGTTTAAATAATTAACACTATATTTTAATAAAATGAATTGTAATGAAACTTATATACACATTGTGTAAGTGGTAAAGTCATATTATAAATTTTATTGGTCATATTTTAATGTTTTTTACCTCATAAATGCATGCATACATCCTATTTTTTAGATCATAGAAATTCGCCCCCTAGTAATTACTAATACACACATACCGAGGGTGGAATTTTTTTTTCGTGGTTTCCCTAGTCGTTTGTACTTCCCATAACTTCAGTTAGTATCGTGCTTGCTTTCTGTGCCCAAGGTTGCGGGTTCGATTCCTGCCCAGGTCGATGGCATTTATGTATGCATAAATATGACAAGGCCCATGTCAGTAGATTTACTGGCATGTAAAAGAACTCCTGCGGGACAAAATTCCGGTACACCGGCGACACCAAGTTGCAGTACATCCCCGTCATTAAATAACCATACACCAACCGACTTCCCATGACTCATAGTCACTCTTTATCCTATAGCACATGCATTAAAACTGAATACCAGTACCTGTTGCGAATCTGAAAGGAAGATATCGAGAAATACCAACCTTCGCGTGGGTGGCGAACATAATCAGACCTGCGGAGAGACTTATTAATGACACTGTACCTATAAGTCCTGGTTTATGATAAAGTTACTCGATTACTGCCCTTCCCAGTCATTTAAGAGTTGAATATACTTATTTACTAGCATGTGCCCGCGATAATTATTTTAAAAATTAAAAATTAAGAGCATAGGCATAATAGTTAAATCATTATATGTTTTAACACCTAAATCTAATCATACCACGATTAGACAGAGTCCTCTGGTAAAAGCTACCTCAGATTCGAGTTCCTTGGCCCAGAAAACCCCTGTATAGCGAGTTTCGTCCAAGTCGAACAATATTTGACCATATTTAGGCCTATATTGAATATCCCTCTTCCGTGTTGGTTGAAAATTTCATATGTCTGCGTGCCTTGATATTCTAAACAAATGAATCGTCCAGGATGAACTTACAAAATCAAGCGATCGCCCGCGATAATTATTTCAAAAATTAAAAAATAAGAGCATAATAGTAAAATCATTATATTTATTAACACCTAAGCAATTGTCAAGTGAAATCATCAGTTGGCCTTATTTTTGAAATCGAATAGGACAATTTTAGCAAATTAGGTGGTATCTATGGATGGCACATTATGCGTATATTATTATTATTATTATTATTATTATTATTATTATTATGCTGTTAAAGTTATATCTCTGCCTTTGTACAATCTTTTGAGGTGACGAAAAAATACGTCACATCTCCTCTCGTCACAGATTAAGCTACTGTCCAGTCATACGGTAGTGAACTATTTGTGCTTGTGCCTTAAACCTCTGCTCAGTTATCAGAAAAAACCCGTGAGACTGCACATTCATTCTACTTCATGATAGTTCCACACTTCCTATCTGGTATTGAAGTGTGTTTATCAACTGTTTTTATTTTCCGCAGTGCTTTATAAAAGCAAATGTTTATAAAAACCGAACTTGCATTTCTGAAGTGTAACTTCATTCAAAATAGATTGTTTTGCTTATCATCTATTGTATTAATGACTATACTGGCATTCATTGGCAAACATGCAATTGTCACTGTATAATACAGGTTTTTACTAAAATAAAGCAAAAACAAATACAAGTACAAATACAAAGTAAAAAGATTTTGCTACTGTAAAAGCTCTTCAGTTTTTGTTTAACATGTTTAGGTACCCAGAACACTAATTTAGCCTGTCCTTCAAAAATATATGTTATAAAATTAAACTTAAAACCACCTACTTGTGAGTGGTAACATTGTTTAAAAACATCAAAATTTCTCGAAACTGCCCTTGTGCCTTACGCCCTTACGGAACTAGGCCCTTCACTTCTATTGTCGATTTTATTGCGATATTCTTCTTTATAAAAAATTATATATTTTCAGGGGAAGTCTCTAGTTTTTAGAAAGGCATACTTTAATGGTACTTAAATGATATATATGTTTATAGAAAGTCAGACAATAACTTTTCTTGGCAGGTCAGTGATATAAATTTTCATGTACAGCATAGGACTTAGCACAGTTAAAGAACTTCTAAATTGTTAATGTTTCCAGACACCACTGCAAATGTGAACTGAAAATATTTAAAAAAAACATGTCTATTGGAAATTGTTAACAACAAGGAGGAAGAGGTAATTGTGCTATTACTTGTTATTGTCCCTTCACATTTCAGTTACAGTAAAACTTTAGTTCACATAATGCATACTTGTGCCCTTTCACCGAATTTATAGCTGAAATATGACGTTAAATTACCTACAGAAACCTTCGAAACGCCAATTTAAAAAATATATATATTGAATAGGGTTTGTGATAATGTATAATTTTTTCCCTATAATATTCTCATTATATAGTTATGTTTGTAAATATTTTTTGTAAGCTATAGTTTTGAACGAAAGGATTTTTTTTTTTTAATTTTAATTATCAGGTATGTAGATAGCTGTGTGATATTTAATGTGGAACTGTATGTATAGTGTGTAATTTTTTGTATACATGTATCTGTCTCTCTGGAACCCTATAGCCCACTATGTTGGGGCGAAGGGGCCTCCAAGTGGAGGTTTCCGTTACGTATATGAATTTTGTTACGCTTATTTTCCGAGAGAGGGCAGAGGGACAGGTGGTAAGCCCATCGCCCCTCAACCCCTCTCAGGAAACTAAGGTATTACTTGGACGTGAAAGGGCCGAGGAATTTTGTCCAGATGCTCTAATTTAGGCTTGGAGTTGTTTCACCTGCCGTAAATCTACGACACCCCCTCCCCCCCAGTTGTATATATGTAAGGCTGGTATTATTTTCAACACTGCCACTGCAGTGCAACAAAATAAAATAAATTAAATTAAATATGACCAAGATCATGAAAATGACCAAAATATGACTTTATATGCAAAATATAAACGGTCCGATTAGGATGACAAATGTGATTGACTTTGTGATTGCGGCGAGAATGGAGATGAGGATAAAAATAAATAAATAAGAGAAATTTGTCGCCAATCTTCGCCTCACACCTTCAGAAGGTACCTGACCGAAATACGAAATTTTGTTTTCATACAATTTTCCGTTTTGGAGCTAGTCTGTTCACAGACATCCACACACAGACACACACAAACGTGTTTCATTTTTGGATTCAGGGGGCCTTGAAACGTGTATATATGCTAAAAACTCAACTTCGAACTTGGGATTCGAAAACAATACTTCCTCTACCTATAGTACCTATGGTACGGGCCAGTGGCGACTCTTGGTTTTTTAGTTGTGTAGGATGGTGTGGAGAGAGCTAATTAACCCATTCACTGCTATTGACGTACATATGCGTCGCCGTAAAAAATGCATAAAGGCTGAGATGTACATTTAATACAATAATGCTTTATCGTAAAATATGAAAATATTTAACCATGTATGAAAACTGTCGTTTGCGGAAATCAGCTATTCCGCTATATAATAGTTTATATCAAACTTGATATTGCTCCAGTAATACTTATATTGAAATATAAACAGCACTGTAAAGTTTAATAATAACTAGGCCTATAATATATACCAAGAAAAGAAATAAATAAATATTAATAAAAATATGATCACTCCCCTCTTAGAAAACAAGCTATCGAACGTGAGGAAGGACTGTACTGTAAGACGTCCTCAACTTCCTCCATATGAAAATGGCTTCTCACCGCCTTTTCCCTTCCCCCTTCATTTGCCAGAGCTTTAACAACGGCATGGATACACTGAGGACATCCTCACAAATACCAACCTGCTCAAAACAGAACCGCTAACTTCCTTCCCGAGTGCTCTACAAAAACGCTGTTTTGTCATTTTATTGTTTTAATTTTGACAATGAATGCTAGTAAACATTTATGTAGATGAATTATGAAGTGTAGGATGATCCTCACATCCTATATGGAATAATCGCCACTGGTACGGGCAGAGGAAGTAATAACTTGTCATAAACATCCGAACGAACCCTGAGACCTACCTGTCAGGATGGTGCTAAGAAGAATGACCACAGTGCACGGCAGCAGTTGGCGCACTACTGACAATTCTCGGAGCGATTTCCCTTTCTACAGAACCTGACCTAGGTCAATCGGTCAGAGCGGGAGCGGTTTCCATGCTTGTAGCTTAGAATAACAGCGATATGGGTATATTTCACAAACAGCTTTCCTTAGTTATATTTAGCTTTGTACATGTCTAAAATTCCAATATTAAGCAAACTGAATCCACGAAATATCGCGATATTTATTCTACTGTGCAAAATGTCAAAATCTATAGAGCAGCGTTTCTCAACCTATGGTCCGCGGACCACTGGTGGTCCGCGAAGATGGTGCAGATGGTCCGCAGACATAATAAAAAAATATCATAAAGCAAGTAAAGAAGTAAAAATTTTTCACATAAAATGGACACTAGATGTCAAAGTTTTTAAAATCTTCGAAAATACAGGCCCTGTTGCAAGTTTCCTTACTTTTGCAGTTACGAACCACAGTTAGAAACCTCTGATGCACTGACGTCTGTGGTTCCCTCATTCATTCAAAACCCTGAAAAATAAGACTTGGTCGGAAAATGTGCTCTCTTAACAAGGGTTTTATTGTTGGAGGTGCCCGAGTGTCTGATACCGGTAAAACTGTGTTATAATTCCTAATTATAACTTACTATCAAACTGGTAATAAATATTAAGGTCTGTTCAAAATATAATTTTACTGTCAATAGTTTACTTCCAATTCAAAACTATGATTTCGTCGAATTAAAAAAATGTATTTAGATTTATTTCGTTATAATGACCTACAATTAATACCCCAAATATTAAGAATATAGGCCTACATATAGCCTAATTTTAAAAATGGGATGTAAAACTAGGGGTCAGTAAATTTTTTTAGACATATTAGAGGTCCTCGGGTTCAAAAGGTTGAGAAACGCTGCTATAGAGTAAGAGGAAGTGTCTGTCTGTTTGTCTGTCTGTATGCGATGCCCAGCGAAATCTACTGAACGCAGCGATCTAAAATTTTAAACATAGATGGACTGAAGCGTGGGCGAATGCACCTCGAAGCCGGATTTTTTATTTTCGCTTTTGTTCGCGAGTTATGAGCGAAAAACTGGCAGAAAACGTGTGTATTTTTGTATCCTATCGAAGCATGTGGCTTTGCATTCTTTTATCAAACATTGTTCGATTTGGACGGAACTTGCAAGGGTTTTCTGGGCTCGGATCTGAGGTAAATTTTCCTGACCTGCTCTTTCTAATCGTGGAGTGCACTTCAAAGCCGGATTTTTAGCTGTTTCACTATAATTATTAGGCCTAATCGTTTAATTTATGAGGGATACGCCGTAGCGTAGTGGTTCGTCCGGGTTCGATTCCCGATGAGGTCGTTGGAGTTATTCATTTGGCCTAATCCTTCTGGTGGCACTATGGCCCTGGGTTTGACTCAGCCTCTAACAGAAATGAGTACCAGGAGCAATCCTGTGGGTAAATGCGGCCGGTGCGTAAGGCTGACAACCTTACCACCTTCACGTCCCGAATGTCCAAAAATCTGGGAGCCTCAACCTCCTGAAACCATCTGGGCCTTGATAGCCTGTATAGGGATGACTTTACTTTTTTAAAAATTTATGAATGATTCGCGCGTAAGTGTTAAAAAATATAATGTTTTAATTATGTTGCTCTTAATTTTTAATTTCTGAACAAATTATCCCGGGCGAAGCTTCAGGCACCTGTCTGTCTGTCTGTCTGTGCGTGATGCCCAGCAAAATCTACTGCACGCAGAGATTTGAAATTTTAAGCGTAGATGGACTGAAGGGTGGGCGAATGTTCCTCGAAACCGGATTTGTAATTTTCGCTTTCGTTCGCGAAAAACGATATTAAAAAAGATGATATTTGGCGCTAATATTTTTGAAGGAAGGACTCTAGTTTATAAAGAAGCTCTTAAGAAAAAAGTCATCACCAGGACAGGACACTGGAAAGCACTTCATATGTTACATTTCGAAGTGATAATTAGACCGGACTTTTAGGTAGCTAAAAATGCTGTTTTAGGTATCTAAAACAGGCTCTAAAAATTGGAAAATAGGTTCTAAAAATCGTAAAATAGGTTCTAAAAATCGTAAAATAGTCTCTTATAAAATCGTTAAGTTGCCAATTTTCTGAAATATTTCAATTGCAATGTAGAATATTATACTTACTGAAATCACCATTAATCAATAATCAAGATAAAACACAGGTATAGGCCTATGGTACACATAATTATATATATAGCCTACAAATTACTAAAGCCTGTATTACTACCATAGCCGTGAAAACCTAATCCCTGCGCCCTGAAGCTACGCACGCTAGCATATCCCTCAGTGATTCAGAGAACTACTTCTTGTTTTTTTTGGGGGGGGGGTACTGGATGTGGGAGTCTGGAGAAAAACACTACATTTTCTTTGGAATTCCAAGGAATTTTTCTACTGAAGACGGAACATTCCTTACTCTTTAACCAAGTCACAAATGTGTCATGTACTGCACATTCCGAGCTAAAAATTTAGTACGAACTGAAAATAAATGCTAGAATTTATAACAAAAAATAACTTATTTTGAACTTTAGAGGAAAAACAAGCAAAAAGGCAATATTAGGCTCTAACGTAAAAATAGGCTATTTTAGGTCCTATAGAAGTATCAGTTTTAGGCATAATCACTTATGAAACATGCATATTATACAAGTTTTCGTCCATATATCACTTAAGGATTAAAATAGGTTTTTACCTAAAATCCGAAGTCTAGAGATAATAGCTCTTTTCACAGGACAAATTAGTTTGTTAATAAAATGTTTTAAATATCTTGCTGTTAAATAACTGATTTTAAAAATTAACGGTCTGACTGATCCTACGATAGGTTAAATTTTATCGAGCCATCCATGAATGGATATTATTATTATTATTATTTAATATACAATTTCATTTAGCCCTATTTCACCATAAGGTACATTAGGGCTATAGTTTTATGTCAATTACAATCTATAATGTACCTGTTATCTTGTATACTAGAGTAGCCTGTTTTGCTAAAGTTTAAATAAAATTATCGTAAACTCTTAAATATAAAACATATGAAATAGTGAAATTCTCTACAACAACAATCCTTGCTAAAAATTTTTAAGAGTGGTTTATCATAATTAACACCACAATAGTTTAAGTGTCCTGTTAAAGAAAATCTTTTCCTTTCAAAGAGTGGGCAATCAAAAAGTAGATGTTCTACGGTCTGGTTTTCTTTGCAAATACATAAATAACCATTCTCCCTTATAATATTAAACCTTTCAAAGTAAGAGCCAAAAATTCCATGACCTGACAAGAATTGTGTTAATACAAATTCAGGTTCAATTTTGCTTTGAAGTCGGGATTCAATATTTGGAAAAAATAATTCTTTTGTAACTGTTCCTTTAACACTAGATAGCCACTGATTGTGATCCCACATCTTTCTCAGTGCATAGGAATAAGGACAAAGAGAGTAGCTATAATTTAGATTCGAAACTGCGGCTGATTTGGCAGCAGCATCGACTCTCTCGTTACCGGCAACTCCATGATGGCCTCTCACCCATGTTAAGCAAATATGTCGTGTGTATGATAGTAAAACATTCCTAATTTCCACTGCCATCGGATTTAGATTATTTCTATTGTTTATACACTTCAGTGCCGTCTGGGAATCACTATATAAACAGCAGCTAGAATCATAAAGTTTGGCCCAAATTACAGCCTCTTTAATCGCGAATAATTCGGCTTGTACTATTGAGCATTCTGGTGAAAGTCGATTCATCTGTGAGTGGATTTCCTGGCCATTTAGGAAGGATATGAAGGCACATCCAACTTGATCCGGTTTTCCTTCTTTAGATATTTTAGATCCGTCAGTGAAGATTTGGAGCTCATGGTGTCTAAAACAACTGTCGAAATTTACAAAGTCGGGGACTGCAGATGGGTGTCCAGTTGTTGTAAAATTTGCTGGTTTCTCAATGTGTAGCTGCAGAGTTGGATCATCATAAGTATATCCCTTCCCGAGTAGTGTTAGTTTTGCCTTGGCTATACCAGTTAAATATAAAGGTTCAATGCCTGCGATAACCAAAGCTGCTTCAGTTGATGCGGTTCTGTATGCCTTGGTAATTCGCAGAACAAAGCCTCGCTGTATTCGTGCCAAAATGTTTTGAACCCAACGTTTTGTAAAATAGTTTCTAAAGACAGAAGCACAATATAATACTGAAGGTTCAATTACTCCTCTGTAGATGATCTTCAAAACACTAGAACTTAATCCCCATGTAGGTCGAGAAGCAAAGGCTAGTCGATTCAGTAAGGTATTAGATTTTGCCATTATGAATTGAAAATGTTGTCTAAAAGTGAGTTTTTTATCAAGGATAACGCCTAGATATGTGATCTGGTCTTGTACTTGAATGTACTCTTGATTCATTTTTATGATAGGTGAAGCAAGTTGGCGCCTCTTCGTGATCATCATAGCTGTTGTCTTTTGTGGATTAAACTGGAGTTTATTTTTACATCCCCATTTGTATAGCAAATCTAATGCGGAATTAGTGATTGAGGTCAATATTTGTGTTGTTTTTGCTGTACACATTAGTAAAGCATCCATGAATGGATAAAATAACCGTGGGAAAGATCTAACCCAAGTTTGTAGAAACACTTTTTCTGTTAAGGTATTTAAGGGGAATTCCCCGCGTCAGGGAAAACCCTGCATAATAGCTCGACTTCGATAGAGAGAGGAATTTATGATGCGCCCGCAGTTCTTTCTCCGAATAGCAATTAGCAGTTTGATTGTTATGGTTTATTGTGCTTTTTACAAATATCGTGGTGCACATTGTGCTAAATCTTTCTCAGGAAAGTAGTTGAAAAAAATTATGCACTAGAATCTTAAGGCCCAGTTGAAGAAAATAACAGAGTAATCATTAGGCAAGGCATTTAATGATCACAAAATAGTGAAAAATGCATTTATGACTTAGAAGTAGTGAAAAAATAACCCAAAATTTAAGAGAAATTTCCAATTAGTTTACCATTATTAGGCCTATTTATAATTAGTTTTTTAAATTAATGAATTGCTCAAAGCAATTTAATGGATGACAGTGCGTTATATATGAATTTACAATATAAAACACACTTATTTTGTTACCACAGAAATTAGTAAACTGATACAACTTGGACACCCTTAGCGAAAAAGAAATTCTTTCTGAACTAGCATGCCCATGAAATTGCCCCTAACAAATATGTGGCATTTAAAAAGAAAGACAAAATAATTCTTTATTGCTACAAGACAAACTGCTATGGTGTTTACAATAAACCTGAATTAAAATGAACTATGAACACTTTGCGGAGATTCTCAAATGTAAACGATTGTCTGTTGTCTGAAAGTAACGATTTGTACATGAAAAAGCTCCTCTCTACCTCCACGGAAACATGACCTAAAAATGCCGAAAATGGCCTAAACATTGCAAAAAAAATGTCCTATCTCTTAAAAATGACGAAAAAATGCAAATAAAACAAAATAATGCAAAAACAAATTGCACTTCTTTAATCAGTTATTTCATGATACACATTTGTGTATATATCTCTATATATATATAAAAGGCTTTGTCCTGACTGACTGATTGACTGAATGACAGGAATCAACGTACAGCCTAAACTATAACAGGTAGAGACTTGGAATTTTGACAGTACCTTCGTTTCATAATGTAGGTGTTCACTAAGAAAGGATTTTAAAAAATTCTGATTCTAAATGCCAAAAATTAAATGTTTTTGAAAATACTTAATCCCTTTTTACATAGAATTATCAATTCCAAATCACAGAATATATTGTTGCCAAATGGTATCAGGTGGGCTTGGAAAAAGACAAATGAAATGCACTTTTGACAAATAAGAGAAGTTATCAAAATAATTCATGTTATAAATAAATATTACAGAATGAAATCCACTAAAATAATGGAATCACATAACTTTCTCTACCCTGGACATAGAGAAAACAAAACGAGGTATGGTAATGTGTATATTATTATATTATATCGCAAGTTTTTGGAGAGAAAAGTATGAAAGTGATAATGCTTTCTGTTTAATTTCTTCCCCAAAATGGTTTTATGGTAACATAAGAGTGGGAAATTTCCCGCCTCGATATTACAATTTTATGTTACAGGAATTTCTGTTTCTTCTTATTTAAACCTCTACCAGGCTTGCTGTGCACTGTACAAGCGATGGGATGCAACATTCTAGATCCTCTATGAGCCATAAAAAACTATATCAAGCGTTTTCTGAGGGAATAGTTTGAGTGTAATAAGTCGTTCTTCCTATTTCAAATTATAAATGCCTATATAAGGACCTAGAATTTAAAATTTAAAATCCTTCATAAGTTAATTTCCAATTACAAAATACAAAACCCGGGCGACGCCGGGTCTTTTAAGCTAGTCTTCATATAAAAAAGATGCAAAATCATCAAATGCCTTGCCCTGGGAATCATTATTTATTACTCAAGAATTAAAAAAAAATGCAGTTCGAAAGCAGGCTTCAGGAGAAAAGGGAGAAGAACAGGAAATAACAATGTACTAAGACAAAAGCACATTATACATCAACCTAGCATCTGAATTTTATTCTGAACTGCAGTACTTCGAAGTAGGTCTATTCACTAAGTAATACTGTACATATTTTTGCACGACGTAACTAATTAGTGGTACTTACGAATATTGTTTTCGTGGATCGTAACTTGACATTCCCGCACGCAATCTGGTTGCTATGAAAAGAAAAGAAATCTCCGTGCGGTAAAAATTACAAAAAGCACAAGTGCCGTAAGTAAAACGATCATAATACAAGCCTTTATGGAAGACCGGACCAAGGCCCCCAGTTTGTGGCGACTTTAACAGGACAAATATTCGGTTCCCATAACAACCAACACATGCGAATCACTTTCTGAAATATAACATCCATCTTCAATAGTGTATAAACACTAGGAGGTGCCCGTGGCTTCGCCCACAAAATTCTTTTAAAAATTAAAAATTAAGAGTATAATAATTATTAAAGCATTATATTTCTTAACACTTGCACGCGAATCATTCCTAAACTAAGCCATTAATAATTAATGAAACAGCTAAAATTCCGGCTTCAAAGCGCCCCCTGGGAAAACTATATCAGAATCGATTATGCAGTTCCAAAGAACCTGTGAACACATAATACGTATTGTTTCTCATCTGTTTATTGACATGAATATGATGTGAATTTTATTTTATCAATTCAGTGTAATTTTCAGAATTTATATAATGTTTCAAGGGAAGGAATGGTTTGTTTGGATTATTATTATCAGCGATATTTCAAGAGATAAAACCATCAATATTTTACAGCTGTTGCCCCCGGCTTCGCCCGCCATTATTCATTGACTCCAGGATTTTTAAGAAAATTCCACTGGTAGATTATTAAAAATGTTTGTGGTTCAGAGCTATGAAAATTGTAAGTAAAAATAAAATTAGAATATTTGTTCATTGTGTTCATTTCACTTAGGCCTTATATAATAAAGAAACGGTTCTACTAATTTTTTAGTCGTCATGAAAGTTTACACTGCGAGAGACGAACATCGCCGAGTATACCCGATGTCTCACGAAGCGGGCGAGCGAGCAAGCACGCTATTTAGGGCCGTTGAATTGTATAAGAGTAGATAATATTTTCAGCTAATATCTCAATTAATATAATTAAATTGATATAAATAATCATCGTGCAAAAAATAGCATGCAATACTCGTGCCGAAATCTACCTAAAAAGGAGGGAAAGGTCTGTAAAGAAGTAAAATTGTACAAAGAAAATAGTTAGTTTATTGAGTTCTATTCTACAGCTTAGATATTTCAGCTCCATCTCCGTGTGGAAGCGGTGTCTTGGTTCTGTCCTCGTCTCCCACTTTAACCTCTATGGGGGCGGGCATGATGGTGACTGGACACGCTTCTGACTTGTCCTCGGTTCGAACCTCCACGGGCTCCGGCCACACGCGCGTGTAGAATATCTCGCGCCATCTCTTCCTCGCGCCTTGGGGCAGACACCTGTAAATAAATCGCTGTTAGGGCATTCTAACTCAAGCATGGCAAACGATCTGCCCCCGCCAAGGGCGCAGATACAAAGAGGGCGCAAAATTAACAATGAAAAATACCACCTTTTTGAAGTAAAACTTCTTTAGTTGCGGTAGATGGTAAATCGGGAAAATCAGTCACACTAAAACCGTCACGAAATCAGCCACAATCAGTCACACTCAAAACCGACTTGTTTCGGTGCGGACTGCACAGAAAACAATCAACTCAATGATTAGGAGTAATCAAAGGAAATTTTTCAGACCTTACTTCCTCAATGGCAATAGACAATTCCTAAGCAAACTAAAGGTAAATCCAAAAATCCAAAATTAAAAAAATTAAAAATCAAAAATTAAAAAATACAAATTTCCAAAATTAAAAAAAAAAAATTAAAATTATAACATCCAAAAATAAAAAATTTAAAAAATAAAAAAATAAACAATTCAAAGATCGAAAATTTAAAAAATCCAAAATTAAAAATTCAAAGATCCAAAATTAAAAAGTCCAAAATCCAAAATTAAAGAAAGTTAAAAAACCCAATATTAAAAAGTCCAATAATGCAAGATTAAAAAAATCCAATAATAAAAAATTGAAAAAATAAAAAAATAAAATAAAGTTTTACTTCTGTCGCGTGGCGTTCCACGCACTCTTTTTTTTAGACTGGTGCAATATATCAAGCAATAAAAATTCTAGATTTTATGATTTAATTATTTTTATGTAGTTCAATCGTTTGAAAATAAGGTTTTAGTATCTTGCAAGTCCAACACTTGGTTCATTTTCAAATTGAGGTTTAGGTTCTCTTTGATAATAATAAACAATTTTACAGAAATTTTTTTAAAAATTGTTCAGACTCCCCAGATTTGTGAAACTCGCCAAGGGCGCAGAAGGACCTTGCCAGGGCCCTGGTTGTACTTACCTCATGAAACAAATCCAGAAGAGCATGAAGCGTGGGACAGTAATGGCTTCTCTCTCTTCCAGAATACCTCTCACTATCTCTCTGGCCACGTAGTCAGGGGACAGCCTTCCTATCCTGCCAAAATACAAAGCATTTACTGTATAGACCATCTTCAACCAAATGAAAGTTTTGTTCTTAGTGCCATGTAAATTCTTTCTAAAAATAAGATCTAAGTAGGTCCAATACTAAAACTAAACTCCATGGTGCAACATCCCTGAAGGAACAAGGCCTACCACCCGACCGCTGCGTCATCTATCATAGGCAGATGGCAGGATTGGGGGCATTTGGTCAGCATGCCGACACCCACGGCTTTTAATGTTGGTGTCCATGACCGGAGCCGCTACTTCTCTATCAAGTTTGAATCACGAGGCTTAGTGCACCCCGTTCCAGACCTCCCTACCTCAGAAACATCAGGTACCGGGATCGAACCCGGGCCGATGGATCTGTAGTCAGCGATGCTTACCACAAGACCATGCCGGCGGTCATCTGTTATAAGTAGGGGGCGGATTTCTATGACATGTCATATTTTTCCCCTTTACATTATTTCAGGTTTCCGACTAATTTAAACCCGATTCCAAGCATCCTAGTGAAAATGGAACGGCTTGCATTGTGCATATAACTGCATATTTAGGAAATTTTCAATTATTGTAGCATATTTAGTATGAATATGCATATTTAGGTCATATTTCTGGCATATTTATGTGCATATTAAAGAAATTTTGAAGTTTCATATTATATTTTGTAAATTTTAGATTATAATGATACTTTTTGAGAATTCACAGATATTTTAAACAATTAACATTAAATTTTCATAAAATGAATTGTAATGAAACTTAAAAAAATATATACACATTGTGTAAATGGTATAGTCATATTTTGAATTTTATTGGTCATATTTTAATGTTTTTTAGGTCATAAGTGCATGCATATATCCTATTTTTTTAGGTCATAGAAATGCGCCCCCTAATTATAAGTAGGCCTACAGTAATACACTCTCGTAACTTTATTTACCCTAAGCATGGGCAACAATACACCTTTCTCACTTCACATTCTGATATAAAATAACTGGCCGTATTCAGTTGTTTCAACCTGATGCAAAGCTTTATTGTTCACCAGGCAAGACTGAGGTTCTACAAACAATGGGTGGCTTATAACTACCCTTCAGAGATTTTGTACGATGAAATGTTTCAAATTAAAGTTTTTAGCTCTTAGTATAAGCACCCCATAAGCAGATCGTTAGAGCTGTTATCGAGAAAATCGCGCATTTGAGTTATCGCGCGTGCAGACAGACAGACATACATTTTCCCGTCCACACAGTCTCAGAAAGTACCGTTCTGGCACTTAATAAAAGTAAACAAGAAATTGATTTTTCAAAATTGGATCTTTGCTGCCCACCTCAGAATTCTTGTCGCTGAAGTACAACAGCTTAACACCAACACGTCAAGTTTAACAAGTTGATATTTACATGTACATTGCAATTTCACGTTCCAATTGACTTGACATGCAAACCCAATGTGTTGAACTTAACACTTTCAGATGATAATTTGTTATTTCGGGAATTTCCGTCAAACAAAAAGCAATCGATAGCTTAATCGGCTTTGGTTCGGGAATTTCCGTCTAACAAAAAGCAATCGATAGCTTAATCGGCTTTGGTTCGGGAATTTCCGTCTAACAAAAAGCAATCGACAGCTTAATCGGCTTTGTTTCGGGAATTTCCGTCAAACAGAAAGTAATCGACAGCTTAATCGGCTTTGGTTCGGGAATTTCCGTCTAACAAAAAGCAATCGACAGCTTAATCGGCTTTGTTTCGGGAATTTCCGTCAAACAAAAAGCAATCGACAGCTTAATTGGCTTTGGTTCGGGAATTTCCGTCTAACAAAAAGCAATCGACAGCTTAATCGGCTTTGGTTCGGGAATTTCCGTCCAAACAAAAGCAATCGTCAACATTGCCGGCATCCATTTGTATTCTTAGCAGGTTATGTTTATTTGTTGATTCGCGATTTGAGATGGAATGGTCAAAGGAAAAAAAAAAAACTCTGGAACTTCTAAACGAGATTAAGGTGAGGCCTTCGCTTTGAGACGTCTCATCGAAGGAGTACAGGGACGAAAACAGGAAGTATTACCTCTTCACCAGAATCCATCTTGAAATATTGGCACAACAAATAATATGTTAAGTCTATAACATTGTAGTTAATTGGCAAACCACTTGACATGTATACTTCAATAAGTTGATGATATTAACTGGTGTTAAATGTTAAGCAGTGGGGATTCAGCTTAGAGGTGAGAAGTAATGAGGCATCGGCGGCGTGCGAAGGCTTCATTGTTCTTGAGCACTCAAGTGTCTGTCTGCAACCTTGGCTATGGTAACACACTTCTTATGCAATACTTACTTACTCAATGGCAATAGACAATTCCTCAACAAGCTAATGGAATATTATATATTTTATGAAACCCGAAGCTTCCCTGAGCCCGCCATTCAACCCTATTCTGTGCTAACTCCATCCAAATCCTACTTCCCTTAAATCTATCCTAATATTGTCCTCCCATCTACGACAAGGTCTTCCGAGTGGTCTTTTCCCTTCGGGTCTAACAGTCAATACTTTTGAGATATGTCTTTCCTCCCTTATTTCATCCTCCGTGATTTAATTACCCTTACTATATCTGTTGAAGAGTACAGGTCATGAAGCTCGTCCTTAATGCAATTTTCATCTCTCTCTTAGGACCAAATATTTTCCTAAGCCCCCTGTTTTCCATGTCGCACATCCATATAATACAACCGGCAGGATAATAGTCTTATAAATATTTATTTTTAGATTTCTGGACAGAAGACGAGAAGTTAAGAGTTTCTGAACTGCATATAAACAGGCATTTCCTGATTTGAGTCTACACTTAACTTCTGCCTTAATATTATGTGCTATAATTACTATTGATAAAAACCTAAAATCTGAATTATAACAACACTTTATTCTCCACTTACTTTCACTTTTAATTACACAGGACTAGTTTCAAGAGCATTTATTCGCTCCCATCATCGGCTGGTGGTCGACTGTTATTCTGGTTGCCATGCCAACTTTCCCGGCATAAAATGTTTTTTTATGAACCCACACAATGCACATGAGATCTCAGTTGGTAGAGCATCGGCACGGAAATCCGAATGTCAGGGTTCGAATCCCGGTTTAGAGGAATTTTTCTCTTAAGTATCTCTACCCCTGCAAAGGTCTTTTGTTTAGGTGGTTTTGTAGGGAGGAAGTAATTTCTAAAATCACTTGTCCAGACTTGACTTGCACCCACCCAATAAGATCCAACGTGATAAGTAGAGTTGGGATGTTTATTTTTTCTATGATAACTGTTTACCTCAGTGTTTCTCAACCTATCAGTATTCGCGGCCCAGTTTTCAATCATAATTTTCATCGCCCCCCCCCCACTTACAATAAAATGTACACAACAATAATGCATTCTGAGTATTTTGGAGGCCCCTGAAATCGAGAATCTTTTCCGCACTTTGTACAGACATGGGTTCGGTGCATTCACAGTTATTATTTTATTGCGAGGCAAGATGGTTATCACGTGGGAAATTTTTAAGTGTTTATGAATTGAGAAGAAATCGCCATTTTTTTAAAGAAGAAAACAGATCGGAAGCCGAGAATTTTCCCGATGGTTTATTTGTGATGAAATTAAGCTACTTGGTCGACATATTCGAGAAATTCGAACCTTGAACCCAAAGAGCAAACACACATATGTTGGATACGAGTGATAAAGTTAATGCTCTTTGCAGAAAATTGGATTTGTGGAGCAGAAATTTAAAGCAAAAAAAAAACCTAACAATGTTTGCAAATGTGGATGATTGTATTAAAACTTACAAGGCTGAAGAAGAACATGTAAAAGTTGTTTTTGTAACCATTGAAAATCATTTAGCCACGCTAGAAAATAATTTTAAAAAGTATTTTCTTGCAGACGATAACTTGATAGAAAGTTGCGAGTGGGTGAGGGATCCATTTCATAAGACTCCCGAAGGACTTTCAATTGATGAAGAAGAAAAATTCATAGACTTCACGACAAGTGGCGAAACCAGAAAACAATTTAGTGATAAATCACTATTTGAATTTTGGGCAGCAGTAGATTATGATTTTTCTGCACTAAAAACCAGAGCATTTCGCATTCTATTGACATTTTCAACATCCTTCCTTTGCGAAACTGGATTTTCTGCTTTGGCTTCGTTAAAGACAAAATATAGATCTGAGAGTGGCTATTTTTAATATTGAGCCTTACTTCGAAAAACATTGCTCTGCAAGACAGGCCCAAGGAAGTCACTAATAATTATTTAATTTGTTTTTAATTTAGTATGTTTTGATAAAGTGAGTTTTTATTTAGTAAGTCGTTTTACTTTTTTTTTAATATGTCGAAATGTATTTTGTTTTCTATGTGTATGTTTTTCTGTTAGTTAATAATTTTTTTTAAATAATACTTCCTCTTTGATACTCTCGCACCCCCCTCTAGTCTGCTCGCGCCCCCCCCCCTAGGGGTCGCGCCCCACAGGTTGAGAATCGCTGGTTTACCTGATAATAAAAGTGATACTTCATAATCACTTAAGACAACTGTTGTCAAGATACGAAAGTGCTAACTTGATCAGGCATAAAGTTAGCTGTCAATATTAATATTACCACAGGTAATGTAAGGAGAGATCAGGATTTTATTCATAAATAAAATCAGGTAAACTGATATAACAAAGTACCAGTATCCTTTTGTTGAATCCAAGACGTTACCATTCGGCTAACTCAGTCAATTTGACGATGTAGTTTGATAAGCTTATGTGAAGGAATAGTGTTGCTTGTCAAATCTAAATGTATTACAACTTGAAATTCTTAAAATACGTCAACATTTCACAAAATTCAGTGGCATATAACTCCGCTAATTATTTCACATTTCAACTACATCAGCGAAGTAAACAAACATCTGACTGCACTGCAGACAAAGCCCTCAAATGATTAAAAATGCGGCATTGTAGTATAGACATGATTTAAAAAATGTGACTTTAATTAGTTGTTACTCTGGTACCGGTCAACCGATTTGGTCCAGTATCGATAGGGTTCTTCCCATGGACATTATAAACGCATATACCAAATTTCATTAAATTCCGATCAAGCGTATTTTAGTTATTCCGCGTACAGACACACGGACGGACGGACGGACGGACAGTCATTTTTTCGTCCACCACACAATCTCATAAAGTACCATACTGGCACTTAATAATCACAAGGAAGGAACAAGCAAATCCACACCTCGAATTATAATTATTGTGACTTTAAGTTATACAAAATACAGAATGAATTGAAATGATGTACATTAATTAATTAAACTCTTATCAGAATTATCTTGGGTCATTTCTTATGCATGGATAGACTTTGTGTTGAGTTCAAAAGTAGTATACAGTGATGTAATTATATGTTAATTTATTGTATAATATTCTTAACCTCATGCTTCATATATTCTTATAGTAATTTTGCTGCATGGACAGAAATAATCCTTCCTCGCCACCCCAATTACTGACTTATGATGTAAATGAGAACGGGTAAATGTTACCCCACACTTTTGAATCCCCTTAAGACCTCTTTACGTTTATAAACCTCTTAGGAGTTGAATTTCGGAAAATGCTGGTTCACATGATTCATTATTTGTATTGTAGAGACTCAGACATACGTTTCAAGAAAAGTATTATTTCCAATACAAACATTTTGTAGTATTGATCTGTTTCTGCACCATTCAGAAGGAAGTCACACTATCTGCTGAGCTTTAGAAGCCGGACAACAAACAGAGTTGGCGATGCGAAAGTTATGTAGTTTCCCGCTAGATGGCAGGGCACGCAGTTTTGAGATTTAACTTGGTTTTACTAGTTTTCATTAATACGTGTCACAGAATTGTCAGTAAAATACTACCTAATAGTTATAAAAATTCTACCAAGCTAGCAGTTCAGCTTATGTGGAATACTTTGTGTTAAGAAATGATTTGCGCGTTTAAGTGAGTTGCATCCATTGAACGCGTTTGAATGCTGCTGTGGTGTACCAACATGGGATACGTTCAATCAACATACGATTATACTCGACGGGATTGCTTAGAAATAAGCAAATTTTTGGAGTTGATCTACTGGTGTCATCCATGGATCAACACATTTAATACAATAACTAGTCTCCATCAGGGATTTCTGGTGGGGTGTGGTACGTCATAGCATAGTGGTTGAAGTGTTGCGCTACAAGCCGGAAGTCGCGGGTTCGATCCCTGATGAGGTCGTTGGAGATTTTTAATTGACCTAATCCTTCTGTTGGCACCATGGCCCCGGGGTCGACTCAGCCCCTAACAAAAATGAGTACTAGGAGCAATCCTAGGGGTAAAGGCGGCCAGTGCGTAAGGCTGACAACCTTAGCACCTTCGTGTGCCGAATGTCTAAAAATCTGGGAGCCTCAAACGCCTGGAACCCTCTGGGCCTGTAATAGGGAACACTTCACTTTTTTAGGTAGCCCTACCTATTGCATTCCATACCATGTCATGACTTTCGAAAAATTCTTTCATATCTTTACGTTTCATGCCTCCCTAAGTACGAAACCACCGCCAATAAATAATAAAAAAATGTGATATTTATATATATCTTTACACGCTAGCGACCGTAATTTTGAAGATATTTTAACCAAATTTTATTATATTATTTCTAGGCCCAATAGTTCGGACAAGTTCGTTAATGGGCAAAATTGGCCCAAGGGGGTGGTCGGGGGAGGGGGTTGAAATTTTAAAACATTAATGTGTCGGCCCCTATGAAGTATAGAGGGAAACTTTGTTGGAATAAATTAGAGTATTCCCTATGGAGTTCACAGTGACACCAACGATTCGGGGGTTTCGGGTCTACGAGTGGGGGGATAGAAATGCGAAATTTTTGAAACCACTTCTTGTGGGGTATCGTTGAAAAGCTTTTGATGAGTACTCTACAAATCAATAACTAGTTTCTTGATAGTTCTCATATAAGGCGAGATTTCATAGTTTAAAAAAGTGCTCTTTCCTCTTTTTTGCAGTTATTATTGCGGGTTTGTCATGCCAAGGCTAAAGAAGAAGAAATAAATTTAACCAAACGCACTTCGAAATCTACCTCAGCCTGTAGGCTTGCCTAAAGGGTTTTTTTTTTAAATTTATTGTGGGGTTATTTTCGATTACTTCGGCTACTTAATTTTAAGATAAATAGCGGAGTAGTTAAGAAGGTGATTTGTTAAACAGATATTTCATAATGAGATATAACAACTTTCATGTTTATTACAGTTAGTTAGGCTTAAGTTTCGAAAATTCTTCAGTATTTTATCATTGTGTTCTCTGTGCACATGGAACTATCGGCTATGGTTTATCAAGTTTACTAAGTCCTAAATAGTGTTTAATATTACTCGCATACTTTGTCTTGAGCCAAACACTCCATAATGCTGAAAACCGCCCATATGAAGAAGGCCTCGCTCGAGAAAATGAAGATCGCGACCCGTCCCCAGTATTGCCATAACCAAAAACTTCCCGTTGAGGCATTCTTGAGCTACCGTCGATTTTTTTTATTTGTTTACATGATATTATTCTGAAAATGACCGAATAAATCCAGGGATATTAGAAGAACAGTACTGGTGTTGTGGAAATGGTCGATATAAGTGACAACGAAGTTAAAAATAAAGATCCTTTAAACCAAGAAGTATCGGAAATCAGCGAAATAATAAACCAAATAAATGAAATGGAAGGAAAAGCAATTTAATGTGTTTTTAAGCTGAATCTGTCGTTGGAGAAAAGAACAAGTCAAGTTTTATTATTTCGTTGTATGAATTGTGTTGTATTAATTACCTACAAACTTTCGCGAAAGGCATTTAGTTAAATTACATCAATTCACAGGGCCGTATTTCTAAATAGGCTAAGTAGGCTGCAGCCTAGAGCGGCAAATTTTCAGGGGCGGCAGTTTGGCAATTTATTCAAAAGTTAGAATGAAGTATTTTCCGTACGAATTTAAGAATACATGTTACTTAAAAATATGTTTTAGAGAAGTTTGTATATTTTTCAACAAATAAACCTGTTATTAACTACATTTTGTGTAATTTCATTTCATCGTATAGGACAACTTAATTCAAATTGAACACAGTTCTTCAATTACGCAAATGATAGTCATTAGCATTAAAATATAAAAATATATTTAAAATAGAGATCACTGATCTCCAAGAACAAATTAATTAATTATTTTTTAAACCCATTTCATTTTTTAACTAATCTTATAAGTAAAAAAAACAAGTAGATAACTAATTTGATTATATAATTTATTATGTAAACCATTAAAATTGTAGTTTAATCTAAACTAAATGAACTTTACGTTTAAAAAAGATGAAAACACCAATGAACTCTCTCCTTTTGTTGTATAAAACAAATGTATTAAGCTAATATGAACTATAGAGGGGGTGGCAAATAGGCTTTAGCCTATAGGCGGCATGCTCTTAAATCCGGCCCTGTCAATTCAGGCATGTGAAAGTGCGTATTCAAGTAGGCCTACATGTATAATGCTACGACTTTTAAACGATTTTCTATATTCTGAAGACCGGGAGAAAAATTGTCTAAATATTATAATATATTCTACTATAATATCTGAATGAATATAAATTTAATTTAGTTTGGCAGCGAGAGTTGAAATTGCTACAAATTACAGTTAGTTCCATTGTGTACCAGCATAAAACTACACACGTTATATTTTCTGGTAATTGACAACCCTTCAGAAACAACGTCGATTTCAACTCACCGCCTTCTGCAATAGTCAGTCTCTTATACTGCATGCAATATCAGCTCCCCTCACCCCCGCATTTTTTCGGCTCAAGATAAAGTGTGAGCATAAATATTATTAGTAGGGTTTGGAAGTTTATGACGTCATATTTTTACTCTGACCTACATTCTCACCGCAAACACAAATTAAACATGTTTTGCATATTTGTTATCCTAATTTATTTTGCATAGGTCTCTATAAAGTCATGCTTTGGTCATTTTCATGGTCTTGGTCATATTTTTGTAATTTAACGTCATATTTCAGTTATAAGTTCAGTAAAAGAGCAAAATTATGCAGTGTGTGCATTAAATTGTCGACTTTTTGTCACAAATATTTTGGTTTTACTGTAATGGTTTAATGTGAACAAGTAATAACACAATTACTTCCAATAGACATGTTTTAAAAATATTTTCATTTCACATTTCCAGAGATATCTGGAAATATTAGCAAATTAGAAGTTCTTTACAAGTAAAACTGTAAATCGCGTGTAAAATTATTAAAAAGTGATTATCTGATTGAATTAATGTGAGGTAATAGTTTAGTATCATTAAATGTTTTAAATTGGAACATTTATTTTTGAAGTGAAACTTCTTTAGCGGCGGTATGGGGTAAATCGGGAACTTGTGTCACCCTAAAACCGTCACAAATTAGTGTCACACTGAAAACCGTCACGAAATTAGTAGAGTATTTTGGAGCGGACTGCACAGAAAACAATCAACTCAATGATTAAGAGTAATCAAAGGAAATTTTTCAAACATAGTACGAGGACCTGCAAATGGGAATAGTAGTAGTAGTAGTAGTAATAATAATAGTAATAATAATAATAATAATAATAATAATAATAATAATAATAATAATAATAATAATAATAATAATAATACTTAATTGCTCAATGGCAATAGACAATTCCTAAGCAATCTAAAAGTATATTATCTATTTTATGGAACCCGGAGGTTCATTACCGCGCTTAAAAAATCCAAACAATAAAAAAAAATTAAAGATCCAAAGTTTAAAAAATCTAAAATTCGAAATTCAAAGATCCAAAATTAAAAAATCCAAAATTTAAAAAGTCCAAGAACCCAATATTAAAAAGTCCAATAATGCAAAATTGAAAAAATCTAATAATATAAAAATGAAAAAATAAAAATTAAAACAAGTGGCGTTCCACGCACACTTTTTTTTTTTGTTAATACGTTATATTTTATTAGGTCATATTTAGGATTTTTGGGTCATATTTCGTCATTTTTAAGGGCATATTTGCAGTCATATTTTCCACGTTTTAGGTCATACTGTAAACATCCGAACCGTACATATAACAGTTATAAAAAAATTCGATGGGCATGACTTGACCATATAGTTTCAGTTTGAACCAAATTTAATGAAAATAGCAGATTTTGGATTTTCAACTTACACCTTGCTCAAGAGTTTAATGATTAGACTTCGGATTTGAGGTAAAAACCTATTTTAATCTTTAAGTGATATATGGACGAAAACTTGTACATGGATGTTTCATAAGTGACTATGCCTAAAACTGATACTTTTATAGGACCTAAAACAGACTATTTTTACGTTAGAGCCTAATATTGCCTTTTTTCCTCTAAATTCAAAATAATTTATTTTTTATTAAAAATTCTAGCATTAATTTTCAGTTCGTACTAAATTTTTAGCTCGGAATATGCAGTACATGACACATTTGTATGTGGTTAAATAGTAAGGAATGTTTCGTCTTCAGTAGAAAAATTCCTTGGAATTTCCAATAAAATGTAGTTATTTACTCCCGACTCCCACATCCAGTAACACAAAAAAAAAAGTAGTTCTCTGAAACACTGAGGGATACAAGGGGTTGAATATGCTAGTATGATATGCGTAGCTTCTGGGCGCAGGGATTAGGTTTTCACTGTTATGGTAGTAATACAGGCCCTAGTAGTCTAATAGGTCTATATAATTCTGTGTACCATGTGTTTTATCATGATCATTGATTAATGGTGACTTCAATAAATATAGTATTCTGCATTGCAATTGAGATATTTCAGAAAATTGGCAACTTAACGATTTTATAAGAGACTATTTTACGATTTTTAGAACCTATTTTCCAATTTTTAGAGCCTATTTTAGGTACCTAAAACAGCATTTTAGCGACCTAAAAGTCCGAAGTCTATTAATGATACTTACCTGAGGTCGAATTTGACGGGAAGGTCGTTTCTGCTGGCGGCATAGTATGGATGTACACAGGTCACCTTAATGTTGGCTATGTTTTGCAACCTAAGTTCCTGGAGCAATCCATCCATAAGCCCTGCAGAAAATACTGAATTGTATAAAAACTCATCTAATTTCGGTCATATCCAGAGTGCCCCGAGAAAGTTGTTACAAACTTATGCAACTTGCAACGACAGAGTCTAATTGGTTAAAATAGGATTTCCAAGTATGCTCATTATTAGGGCAAGGCAATTAATGACCATAAAATAGTGAAAAAATGCAAAATAAAAAAAATCATTTAAGACCTGAAAATAGTGAAAAAATTACCCAAAATAAAATAAAATGACCAATAAATTTTTCATTATTACTTATTACTTTTTTAAGTAATGAATTGCTAAAAACAATTTAATGGATGACAGTGCGTTATGTATGAATTTACATTAAATAAACACACTTATTTTGTTACTAAAGAAGTAAGTAAATTTATATTACTTGAACACCCTTAGCGAAAAAGAAATTATTTCTGAGCTGGCATGTCCATCAAATTACCACTACCAAATAGGCCTACGTGTCATTTAAAAATAAACAAAAAATAATTCCTTTTTTCTACAAGACAAACTGCTGTGGTGTTTAAAATAAACCTGAATTAAAATGAACTATGAACACTTTGCGGAGATTCTCAAATAAAAACGATTATCTGTTGTCTGAAAGTAACGATTTGTACATGGAAAAGCTCCTCTCTACCTCCAATGAAAAATGACCTAAAAATGCCCTAAAATTATCTAAAAATTTCCAAAAAGATGACCCATCTCTTGAAAATGATGAGAAAAATGCAAAATGAAGCAAGAAATGAAAAACGAATTGCCCTTATTTAATCAATTATTTCATGATACACAATTATATATATTCGAGCTATCTTTTAACCTTCATATAAAAAACATGCAAAATCATCAAATGCCTTGCCCCACTCATTATATAAAATGTCTAGCTTAAAAGGCCCGGCGTCGCTCGGGTTTTGTATTTTGTAGTTGGAAATTAACTTATGAAGGACTTTCGATTTTCGAACTTTAGGTCTTTATAGAGGCATCTAGAATTTGAAATGAAGAAGAACGACTTATCACACTCAAACTATTCCCTCAGAAAACGTTTGATATAGCTTTTTATGGCTCATAGGGGATGTAGAATTTTGCACTCCATTGCTTCTACACACCAAACCTGGTAACAGAAATTCCGGTAACGTAACGTAAAATTGTATTGTCTTTGCGGAAAACTTTATTTCTCACTCTCATGTTACCATAAAACCGTTTCGGGGCTGAAATCAAAAATAAATTCAACACCACTTTCCTACGTTCCCAAAACCTGGCACATAATAATAATATACTACGCGTATACGACTAAAATGGTCCCATCCTATTTTGTCTCCTTTTACATGCTTAGGGCCTATGATAAATACCCCTATTTCTCAACAAATACTAAGCCTACAGCTATGAATAACATATCAGTGTCTACTCAGAACCACTCCACAAAGCCCACTATAACTTTTCAAACATACTCCCGAATTGATCTCTCAAGTCAATGTCAGAAATGACAAACACGTAAATAAATAAATAAATAAATAAATAGGCAAATAGATCAATACGCAAATAAAAAATAAAATAAAATAACTAAAAGTAAAAGTTCATAAAACACAGAGTATCAAGTAAACTTGCAGAGAATATACAGATTACCTGTCACGGCTGACTTGGTCGCTGAGTACGGCACTTCGTGAGCAACAGGCGCAATTGCCGCAGCTGACGAAGTCGCCACAATGTGCCCTTTATTCCTCTCTATCATTGCTGGCAAGAATGCTTTAAGTGTCTGCAACAATAATTTATTATTATTATTACAAACTCTTATAATTATTACAAATTGCAAAAAATACAGATTATTACAAAATTATTACAAATACAAATATAAATAATACAAACATAATTATTACAATTACAAAGAGTATAGCTCGTATTCGGGGTTAGTTCAGTCATACTAAAATTATATTATGATCATTATAACAAAAACACACATATAATACAAAATAATAAGATTGTTCAAATTAAATAAATACATAAATAATGATACGAAAAAAATAAATTACAAACAAAATACCTCATGTTAAAAATTAACAAATTTATAATTGACAATGAATAATGGAAAAAAAAAAGTGAGTAAAAGTACCATTACAAGTTAGTTTTAATAAATTCGAGTACTTGTTTTTTAAAGAATTTATTAGTTAGTGGTGGCACAATTTCTATTTTTATACCTATTTATAATTTACATTTCACGTAGTCATTTGTATGTTTCAATATTTCCTGTTTTTCTTTTTTCTTTTTATTTTATGAAGTGCCAGTTTGGTACTTTATGAGATTGTGTGGTGGACGGGAAAATGTCTGTCCGTCAGTCCGTCCGTTCGTCCGTCCGTCCGTTCGTCCGTCCGTCCGTCCGTCCGTGTGTCTGTACGCGCGATAACTCAAGTACGCTTGATCGGATTTTAATGAAACTTGGTATAGACGTTTATAATGTCCATGGGAAGAACCCTATTGATATTGGACCAAATCGGTTCACCGGTACCGGAGTAAAACCCAATTTAGTGTCTATATTAAAAGCGCCATAACTCATATACGCTATATCGGATTTTCATAAAACTTGGTATACGCATTTTTAATGTCTATGGGAAGACGTCTGTTGATATTGGACAAATCGGTTAGCCAGTACCGGAATAATGCCCAATTTAGTGCCTTTTTATGGTATTATATAGCAAAAGGTGCAATAACTCAAATACGCTTTATCGGATTTTCATGAAAATTGGTATATACATTTATAACGTCCGTGGCAAGACGCCTACTTATTTTGGGCCAAATCGGTTGACCGGTACCAGAGCAACAACTAATTAAAGGATACATTTAAAAAAAATCATGTCTATACAACAACGTCGCATTTTTAATCATTTGAGGGCTTTGTCTGCAGTGCAGTCAGATGTTTGTTTACTTCGCTGATGTAGTTGAAATGCGAAATAATTAGCGGAGTTATATGCCACTGAATTTTGTGAAATGTTGACATATTTTAAGAATTTCAAGTTGCAATACATTTAGATTTGACAAGCAACACTATTCCTTCACATAAGCTTATCAAACTACATCGTCAAATTGACTGAGTTAACCGAATGGTAACGTCTTGGATTCAACGAAAGCATACTGGCACTTTGTTATATCAGTTTACCTGATTTTATTTATTTATACTTTACATAATTCAATTTTTGTAGTTGATCCATGGATCAACATATTCAATATCGCACTTATAACTGTCCTGTCAGTTTTCTGGTGGGGCGGTTTTCGCATTCTTTGCGGTATTTGTGTGTAATAAAAGAATTAGACCAGCATAATAATTGAGGTCCATTTTTTTACCAAATTCGTTTTTTAATGGTTTTAAGTGCTTTCAAATGATGTCTGTAAAATGTTGAAAAAAGATCATGAGAAAAGTCAACATAACCAATTGATTTTGAAGCCTCAATATGCAATTTTTCTATGTTGTAAATCTTAATAAAAATTAAGTAAACCTTCTCCTGAACAATTTATGTTTTGGCACATGTTGAGTTTTGTCTAAACGGTCCTCAATTGCGATTTGGCGAATGGCGGTTAACTTAGATAACAGAAATTTAATTATGTGATAAGCATGGTCCCTTACTCTTTGGGAAGAAAGTGTTCAAAGACAGGGGGCTTAGGAAAATATTTTGACCTAAGAGAGATGAAAACTGCATAACGACGGGTTACGTGCACATTGGCACAGTCGCATTTTCGTGCACATTGGCATAATATTTTTATCTTGCAATATCATCGTGCTCATCGCCACACACCCTTCGTAGGGGTGGACATAGAGACAAAGTTGGAATTACATTATCGTATTGAATGCAATGGAGTTCACAGTAACTGCTGGATAGAAAGACAAACACTTCCTTTTATTATTATAGATACATACTGTGTACATTACTATTATAATTTTATTTTTAGAAATCATTCATAAAGTATCTGCCTGCGATTGAATGAGACTTATGAATTGATTGAATGAGAGCTAATTTAATCAAACCTAACCTAACCTAACCTGACTTAACCTATCTACGATATCAACGGCCGTTTTCCTTAGCCGCGGTAGCTAAGGGGTGCTTTCTTGGAGCCGTGGTGAAGGAGGCTGTAGGTTTGAGTCTCTATGTCCAACGGGTTGTGTGGCGATGAGCACGATAATATTGCAAGATAAAAATATTATGCCAATGTGCACGAAAATGCGACTGTGCCAATGTGCACGACACCTAACGACGAGCTTCATAACCTGTACTCTTCACCGGATATAGTAAGGGTAATTAAATCACGGAGGAAGAAATGGGGAGGAAAGACGTATCTCAAAAGTATTGATTTGGAGACCCGAAGGGAAAAGACCACTTGGAAGACCTAGACGTAGGAGGGAGTACAGCATTAGGATAGATTTAAGGGAAGTAGGATTTGCGAGGGATGGTTGGATGAAGTTAGCAAAGAATAGGGTTGAATGGCGGGCTCAGGTAAGCGCGGCAATGAACCTTCGGGTTCCATAAAATCTCTATACTGTATATCTAAGAGGCTTTGTCCTGACTCACTGACTTAATGACAAAGAGTCAACCTAGAGCATAAACTATAATGGAATTTTGACAGTACCTTCGTTTCATAATGTAAGTGCTCACTAAGAAAGGATTTTGAAAAATTTTGATTTTAAATGCCAAAAATCAAATATTTTTGAGAATACTGAATCCCTTTTTACACAGAATTATGAAATCCAAATCACAGTTCACTTGACAACAGTATTGTTGGCGGTCTTCACATAAGGCATTGGAAATAAATGAAACGAGACTTGACAATCGTTATAATAAAATTGTTTATGCATGATTTTGGTAAGGTTCATGAATCTGTGGTTCATTTTAATCGTTTCATTTGTAATTTGTATGCCTTTATGGCAGCATATGATTCGTTTTGTTCGTTTATTTATATTTTTAACGTTAAACAATATAATTAAGAATAAAATTACGTAATTCCTCAAATTTATATAAAAACGATGTCAGTGTTAATAAATATAATGTTTTAATTATTTTTCTGTTAAATAAATGATTTAAGCACAATATCTAGCAGTTGAGCGAAGCCGCGGACACCTGCCAGTAGTTATTCCTCTAGCTTTAGTTTCCTTTATCTTGCTATTAGGGGAGACCGGCCTTGGTTGTCTCACGGGATGGTTGTCTCACTAGTATGTAACTGGATACACAGTTGGCAGGAGTGAATGGTTTTAAGTGGGAAAGATGCTCCCCTGACCATTAGCACAGCTTGCAGTTTCCCGCGAAGCAGGTGTTAGTTTTGTGTCCATTGTTGAAAGATTTGTGATTTGCTGTGTTGAAAATAAAATTTTTGCTCTGAAGTTTACTTCTACTTCTTTGTAAATTTCGTTAAACAATACATTTATTTAGGAGTATATTGCTATATTCTTTTCGACTTTTGCTTGGTAGAAAAGCTCGCTAGAGCAATGGAATTCCGAAATGGCGTCAAAGGGTTGGTTGTCACATGTGACTTCCATCCCCGTCCGTATTGGTTGTCTCGTGTGACAACAGACCAAATTAGAAGCCTAACATAAGAGATTGAAGGTGATGCAAGATTTCTATGCTATAATAATGTTTATTCATTTTTCTATCAATTTTAAAGAAACAAAACGTTCCTTGTTAGACTCAAACCCATGTATCAGTCAAAAGTTTAATCTGTCACATGATACAACACTTTGTTTTTGTCAACAGTTTAATAATATTGACGTTATATTATGGGAATGCTTTCCTTGCTTTCATGAGTATTAAATACCACACCATTGAACTTACAACATGTTTATTCCAGTTATCTTTTTGCAATGTGACAACCAACCCCAATGACTGTGACAACCAACCCTCAGCTGGGGTTGATTGTCACATTTTGCCTTTCTTTTTTAAGATCATATTTAAATACTGTACTTTCTGTTTCATTGTTTGTTTTGAACTTTGTTTTACAATATGCCAAAGAGGTGAAAAGACAGATTTGATAATTAGTGAAATAAAAAAAAAACCTATAGGAATAATTAAAAAATATATTTTATTGAAAAGTGTGACAACCAAGGCCGGTCTCCTCTACCATTGAGTAAGTAAGTAATACAAACCCAGAAGTGAGCGAATATGTTGGTTCTGAACAGCAAGTCCAGCTCTTCTGGGGTCCAGTCCAGCACGGCTTTCACCGGGTAAATCCCCGCATTGTTCACCAGTATCGTCACGTGACCCACTTGCTGCTGCACTAACACAGCTGTCTTCATCACGGCTTCTCTGTCCGTGACGTCACACTTGAACCCTACAGCTTGGCCTCCTTCCTGCCTGATGTCCCATACCTGCATCAGCAAATCAAACCGCATAATAAAATTAAATCAATTACAGTATGTTCATGTTAATTTTAATATCACACTAAATCGAGTCCATTTCCTGTGTTTTAATGTGGGTTGATTTGAAGTAAAAACGCCCAAGTAACCTAGTGCAGATATTCTGATCATAACTCCTAGATTATAAAAATGGTAATTTTTGCGTCATTTTTGGTCATTTATTGCCATTTTTTTTATTTTTTGGTCATTTTTATAATTTAATGTCATTATTTAGTGGCATTATTTGGTCACTTTACGGTCTTTTTTCCCCATTTCATATTTTTAGGCAATTTTTAAAGTCATTATTTTTCTTATTTTGTGTGGTTTCTTGCATTATGTGGAATTTTAATGAATTTACTTACAATAAATATTATTGCAACTCTAAACAAGCGTTAATAAATAAATCTTGTAATTTTATTTTGGATACAGAAAAACAGTGTTAACTGTTTGCATTTAACTGTTTATAGCAATTAACTAATTACAAGCCTATAATTGGGCCAACAACATAAAAAATGTAGAATAGACACAAATCTGATGAATAAAGTAGTATTTGCGTAGGAATTTTGGGGTCATTTTTTGTATTTTTAGCTCATTTTATATGTATTGTTAGGTCATGAAAATCGGGGCCCTGACAATAACTATTACAATACTGTAGAAAAGCTACAAGAAATAAGCTTACAATCAATGAAGAGTAACTGGTAACTTGGCCAACGTATTTCTAGCACAACAACACAGAATTGCTGTTGATTTTCTTATAATTTGCTCCATTTTTAAGGATTGTCCATTAAAATGAATGCGTGATGATCAGGGCACGGATTCTAATGACATATCATCTTTTTATTGATGCTGCATAGACATAAGCAACTTCTTGATAAATCCTATTCATGGCCTCTTGTTTGTAGAAATACATTTTTTGTGTCATTTTTTGTCATTTTATATAGTTTTATATTTTTAGGGCATTTATTTCAATTTTAGGTCATTATTTTGTCATTTTCGTGTCATTTGCTTCCTTATTTAGTCATTTTCATGTATTTACATTGAGTGTATTAACTTTGCTGTCTTTGAAGTGTTGTTTATTTAATGCAAGAAGGAAAAATTCGGCGTTAAAGTGTTGTCATGTCTCAGTCGGAAATGAGAATCAAAGAAACACAAAACTTTTGTATTATATTTCTATTGTTATTACATTGACTTGGCACCAGAGTCTGCCACCTGCTTGGATTTGAGAGTGCAAACTACTGTTTACCCTCAATAAACAACAATATAATCCGACAGACCACAAAAGGAAATGCCGAATTTTGACTCGCCAGTGCCTCAGTGCCAGTATAGATTTCCGTGAGAAAAGAACATTCATAACATTACAGTTATTTATAATTTTTAAAATTATGTAAAAACGAGTCTATAACTTTGTGTGTAGAATAATAATTTTTTATAAATAAAATATCAGTTTTAGGTCATTTTTTTTATAATTATTAAGTAATTTTCTTTAAAATTTAGGGTCATTTTATAGGTCATTTTTCAAACAATTTTAGGTCATCAGAATCCGGTCCCTGGTGATGATGAAACACACATCTTACCGTGTTCTGGTTGTTTTCTGCGTTCTTGTCCACGCACACAACAATCGCCTGTCGCCGCCCAAAGTTGAGTGCTATCCTCCTGCCCAAACCTCGACCAGCCCCGGTTACCTGGAACAATATTAAGAAAGCTACTGCTTCATTAGCTGCAAGGCACCTCACACTTCATTTAAATGTAAATCAAAATTAAATTTTTAAATTTCACTTTAATATCTCGATTTGTTTCTGAGATATAAATTAATTAAATTGATTGTTTTAATCAAAATTGAAATCAATCTCCTGCGACAGTTTTCTAAATGCTTGCTTTACTAGTTTCTTATATTGTTTATAATTTTTAAAATTAAAAATGACTTTACTCATTAAAAAATAAAAAGTTACAAAAACTGGCGTGTGATTAATTTTTTTTTTTAGTGAACTATACCCTTAGCAACCAGGGAAGGCGGTTGGGGCCAGGTAGATTCCTTCACCCGCAGGCACCCTCATATTTACAAGGGCAGGGAATTAGGTCCGATGCTAATTTCCGCCCCATGAGTCACCTAGTCTACTTCAAATCCCAGGCAGCAGACTTCTACGACACAGGTGTTCAAAAGTTGGTTCCACAGTATGACAAATGTGTCATTTCCTGTGGCGAATATGTTGTAAAATAGCTGAACACTTCCTGCATCTGTTGGAATATATAGCAAAGATGCCTAATTTTGCAGTATCTTTTTATTTTATTTAAGTTATTGCAAAATTGGGAACAGTAGTGGAAATATTTCATCTTATTCATAAAAAAGGGCATCTTCTCTTCATTTTATAATTTTTATTTTTTTATTTTTCCATTACTGTTCCTGATTTTGCAGTAAATAAAATAAAAAGATACTGCGAAATTAGGCACTTTTGCCTACTGTCCATGAAGTTGTCCATGAAATTGTCCATGAAATTGTGTTTTGTTTCTGTAAACGGCCGCAGGGAAACTTACTTTCTGGACGCGCCTTGTATTAATCCTGATTTAAATGCAATTTGAGTATAATCATGCATTAGAACATCTCCTATTCCTACTCACCAGTACTATTTCCCCCTTGACAGACTTGAGTTTCCTGGGTATCACCAGATGCATGATCTCGCCCAGGATGTATCCCGTGGTGACCAGGACCCCATAGAGCACGTGCAGGATCAGGTAGACCACGTCACAGACATTCATGTCTCACGATCTGCCACAAACAGCATTCAATTGTTGATTCCAGTGCCCCCGTGTACTCTCTTACGTTTTGTAGCTATTTCCAGTGATATTGCATTATAATATTGCAATCAGCTTTCTCTTTTGCAATGCGACCCTGAATTGCAGTGTCTAGTTTAAGTAAAGTTTCAAAATTATTATTTTTATACGTCGTATTGTGTTTGTTATCCTCTGAGCCATGTTTCTAAAGTAGCGACTCAATTCTAAAACTATCAGAAACCAACGAAAAGATAAGAAAAATCGAAACATCAAATTATATTTTTGGTTTTCTTGGTTGATTGTTGAAAGTGACTTAACATTGAAAACATCTTCATTCAATCCTGGCATTGACGTGTTAGTTCAATCGAAACAGTCCCAAAAATCTCATTAATATTGTATTCTTACTTAAAAACAGCAATTTTGCCTGAAAAATAAAAATGGTCTTTGTGTACTTCTATAATTGTAGTTTTTATCTTCACCTAGGAACACTTGTTAGTGAGTATGAAACCACTTGTTGCATATATTGTTAAATAAATAACTGTTTTGCTATATTTTGTCAACCATTTTCAAATCAGAACACAAATTGTTTATGAATAAAATCAGGTAAACTGATGTAAAAAAGTGCCAGTATGTTTTTGTTTAATCAGTTATGACTGCAATTATGATATGCAGAATATGTTTTTTTTTTTTAAAATTGATTTCCAAGTTAAGCTCCAGATTTATTCATTAAGCAGGGCTTACGGAAGAAGAAAGGTCTACCATCTCGGCACCTGGGTCATTTTAACGGTCTAGTTGGATAAGCGCATGTAAAACAATAGTGTTTTTTGTCATAGCTACCTGTATTTTAATTTCCAAGGCCTTATAAGATCACAGTAAAACAATAGGCTATGTTGTCAAGATAACTGATTTTCATTTTTTTTTTAATAAAATCTTTCGAATACGTATATTGCCATAAAATAGGCACTAAATTGAGCATTACTCCGAAACAGATCAACCGATTTTATCCATTATGAATTGACGTCTTCCCATGGGCATTGTAAATGTGTATACCAAGTTTCATAAAAATCCGGTAAAGCGTATTTGAGTTACCGCGTCTTTAAAATATACACTAAATTGGGTTTTACTCCGGTACCGGTCAACAGATTAGGTTCAAATTCAATAGGGTACTTCTCATGGACGTCACAAATGGGTATACCAAGTTTCATGAAAATCCGTTACAGCGTATTTGAGTGAACTTTCTCATAGAATGGCGCCATAATCTATTAAAATAGGCACTAAATTGGGCATTACTCCGGTACCGGTGAACCGATTTGGTTCAATATCAATAGGGTTCTTCCCATCGACATTATGAATGTTTATACCAAGTTTCATGAAAATCCGAAAAAGCGTACTTGAGTTATGGTGCGTACAGACGCACGGACAGACGGACGGACGGACAGACAGACAGACAGACGGACAGACATTTTTTCGTCCCCCACACAATCTCATAAAGTACCATACTGGCACTTAATAATCAATCTGTATCTTCAAAAAAGCATATATAAGTTTATATAAATTTGCAATATTTTATGGTAAATTATGTACATAAGGAAGGGATACGATACAAATAAGGTATTTTACTCCACCGTGGACCGATGGACCGTGGAGGTATTCCGATAAGGAAAGGTGAGTCGCCGGCTGAAAAATGTTGGGAACTACTGCCCTAGATGATCAATATTCGCTTCAATATTGATGGAGGACCATATTGACGGAAATATTGATCGTCTAAGGAGCGTATTGAAGCGCCCTATAAAAATTTACAGATATTTATAGAAATTGATATTTTCTGTCAGTATTGATGAACCGTTTGAATGTCTAGGAGGTTTATTTTCAATATTTCCTCCAATATCAGTTGTTTGTGAGACCGCGAAGTGAATTTTTGTATGATCCTGTTCTGTAGAAAGGAAAAAATTAAGCGAATTTTCGTGTATAAGCGGTAGTAATCGACATAGCCTATCTCTATGGAACAAAAAATCTAGGTCTCAGAAATCAACAAACCTATCAAGCACTTATTCAAGACAGCGGAAGCTTATGAACTGATATTCTAAAATCTGTTATGACTAATTGAATTTTGAATTTTTATAGTTTAATTTGAAAACTGCATAACGACGAGCTTCATAACCTGTACTCTTCACCAGATATAGTAAGGGTAATTAAATCACGGAGGATGAAATGGGGGAGGAAAGACATATCTCAAAAATACTGACTGGGAGACCCAAAGGGAAGACCAGACGTAGGTGGGAGGACAATATTAGGATGGATTTAAGAGAAGTGGGATTTGCGAGGGATGAATAGGGTTGAATGGCGGGCTCAGGTAAGCGTGGCAATGAACCTTCGGGTTCCGTAAAATAGATCATATTCCTTTAGCTTGCTGAGGAATTGTCTATTGCCATTGAGTAAGTAAGTAAGAATTTGTAAGTATAGTTTAATTTTAAGATACCGAACTCTGTATCACATAAATATGAGAATAGCTTATGAATCCCAATACAGTCATACAGATCCACTTAATATTATTGGTTATTAATAATTTTAGTTACTAATTTATGCCCATTAACTCGAATATTAGCCAATAATCTTATGAAACAGAAAACTAATAATGTTATGGATGTTACAGGGTGTTGCACAAGCCCCCACTATCGACGTACGTGTGACAATGTGCAACACGCGTTCTCATACATGTAATAATTTCATTCTTGTGAAACAACTCTATTACTTTATACTTCAGGATCGAAAAGATAAACTGAATTTGGCATGGGCAATCTCAACTAAATCTACATCATTACCACATCAATCTGCGGGCCCCATTGTTACGGGCCCCCACAGTAAAACCCTTTTCTACAATACCGTACTTATTATATTTAAATTTGCAGTTTAATTCTAAAACATGTATCAAAACTTCCCTTCAACACTGTGACTTATTCGCCGAAAATTCTAATTCTCTTTATTAAGTGTCAGAACGGTACTTTATGAGATTGTGTGGTGGATGGGAAAATGTTTGTCTGTCCGTGTGATAACTCAAATACGCTTTGTCGGATTTTCATGAAACTTGGCATACGCATTTATAATGTCCAAGGGAAGAAGCCTATTGATATTGGATCAAATCGGTTGACCGATACCGAAGTAATACCCAATTTAGTGCCTATTTTATGGAAATATATTAGAAAGAATTTATAAAATGCAAATCAGTTATCATGACAACATATTATATTACAGTGTTCATATACGGCTTTTTAAGCTGCAATACAGGTAGCTTTGACAAATAACACTACCCACATATTCCTTCGCATATGCTTATCAAACTAGACCTTTGTTCTTCGTAAGCCCTGCTTAATGAATCGGTCTTGAGCTTAACTCGAAAATCGATTACAAAAATAACTTAATTTTTGCATATCATAATTGAAATTATCACTGATTGAACAAAAGCAGTCTGGTACATTGTTACTTATATCAGTTTACCTGATTTTATTTATTTAAAAAAAAATGTTTGGTGTTCGAGGAACTATTCCTTCGTTTGTGGTCAACCCCTGTCTTAAACTGGAAACAGTATATCAGCAATAAATGGTTTGATAGCCATTCTGAGGTACCATTTGAATGGAACTTGAGAGAATCTCTATATATATATAAAAGGCTTTGTCCTGACTGACTGAATGAATGACTGACTGACTGATTGACTGAATGACAGGAATCAACGTACAGCCTAAACTATAACAGGTAGAGACTTGGAATTTTGACAGTACCTTCGTTTTATAATGTAGGTGCTCACTAAGAAAGGATTTTGAAAAATTCTGATTCTAAATGCCAAAAATTAAATGTTTTTGAAAATACTTAATCGCTTTTTACATAGAATTATCAATTCCAAATCACAGAATATATTGTTGCCAAATGGTATCAGGTGGGCTTGGAAGAAACAAATGAAATGCACTTTTGACAAATAAGAGAAGTTATCAAAATAATTCATGTTATAAATACATATTACAGAATGAAATCCACTAAAATAATGGAATCACATAACTTTCTCTACCCTGGACATAGAGAAAACAAAACGAGGTATGGTAATGTGTATATTATTATATTATATCGCAGGTTTTTGGAGAGAAAAGTATGAAGGCTTTATGGTAACATAAGAGTGGGAAATTTCCCGCCTCGATATTACAATTTTATGTTACAGGAATTTCTGTTTCTTCTTATTTAAACCTCTACCAGGCTTGCTGTGCACTGTACAAGCGATGGGATGCAAAATTCTAGATCCTCTATGAGCCATAAAAAACTATATCAAGCGTTTTCTGAGGGAATAGTTTGAGTGTAATAAGTCGTTCTTCCTATTTCAAATTATAAATGCCTATATAAGGACCTAGAATTTAAAATTGAAAATCCTTCATAAGCTAATTTCCAATTACAAAATACAAAACCCGGGCGACGCCGGGTCTTTTAAGCTAGTCTTTTATAGCCGAGGACAAATTTTTCATTGTATAATCTATTAATTTATTGTTTATAATCTAAAAATGCTATTTCGTAAAAAAAAAAAGTGTGTGTGTATGTCTCTGGATTTTGGTTGTGGATGTGAGACGAAGATTGACAATGACTTTCTTTTTCTTTTACTGCTATTTTATATGAAGAGAATTACATGTTTATACTAAGGGCAAAAACAGAAGAATTATTGTAGTGTATAATTACATTATATGCGTGTACTGTGGCTACGTTTTCGACACCTTATAATAATTAAAGTCGACGTATACCTTATAGTAAGTGGCTTTACTCAAATTCGTCAAAGAATGTAACAAATGGATGAAAGTAAAAGTGGCTTACCTGGTTTTGATCCTGGAGCCGCTGAAGACCGAAGTAGACTGCCTGGAGGGTAACGTACTGCGTCTGTCTCACAGATTTTTCTCACTATTATGAATCGTGGAAACTGGAATGGAGTCTATTGTGGTAAACACGCTTCGCGGCACAGCGTTACATAACCTCTAATTACCAACAATTATAATAAAAATAGAATACACGGCTCCTTGAAATTAACGGAAAAGACGCTTACGTTTAATACAAGCATCTGTTTTATTGGGGAACCTTCAGGGGGCTTTGACATTATCCTCTTGTCATTTTTTTTTCCTAACGGGAGGCAAGGAATCATGCAATTCACAATGAGCGATATTCTTCTGTTTAATACGTGAGTTGGATAAAAAGAAAAATCCCTTTAGGCAGTCCTGCTGCAGGCTGAGGTAGATTTTGAAAGCAATGAATGCACCGTATGAAATATATATACAAATATGAAATATGTTTTAAATTGATATTATTATTTTTTTGTTTGTCCACAGCCTGCGTTTTTAGTCGCAACATTCAAAGAAGGGGTTATATGGTAATTAGAGCATAATTAACGTAAAATTGTGTCTTGCTATTTTGTACAAGAATATGTGAATACTGCTAACCTTTATTTGGGCCGAGGAAGTTATGTAACTTTCACATCAGATTTTGTTTGTTTAATTTGCCATGCATTATTGTTCTAAAGTTGTGTAATTATTATTTTTAACATTTCAAACTCTATTACATCGGTAATTTTATCCTTAGTCGTTCCTCACACATTCCCTTCGGCAGGCCTTCAGGCTGTTATTGTTTTTCAAACATTCAAATCTCGCCTTATATGAGAGCTAACGAGAAACGAGTTATTGATTTCTAGAGTACTCATCAAGAGCTTTTCAACGGTACCCCACAAGACATGATTTCAAAAAATTTGAATTTCCATCCCCCCAATCCCCACTCGTACCCCCAAAACCTCCGAACCGTTGGTGTCACTGTAAACTCCATAGGGAGTACTCTAATTTATTCAAAGAAAGTTTCCCTCTATACTTCATATGGGCCGAGATATAAATGTTTCAAAATTTCAACCCCCTCCCCCGACTTCCCTTGGGCCAATTTTGCTCATTAAGGAACTTGTCCGAACTATTTGGCCTAAAAATAACATAATAAAATTTGGTTCAAATGTCTTCAAAATTACGGCTGCTAGCATGTAAGGATAGCCTATATATATACAGTATATACTTATATATATATATATATATGTCCGCCGGCGTGGTCTTGTGGTTAGCGTCGCTGACTACAGATCCGTCGGCCCGGGTTCGATTCCCGGTACCTCCTCGGATTTTTCTGAGGTAGGGAGGTCTGGTAGGGGTGCACTCAGCCTCGTGATTCAAAATTGAGGAGCTACTTGATAGAGGTGTAGCGGCTCCGGTCAAGAAAATCACCATTAACGGCCGTGGGTGTCGGCATGCTGACCACATGCCCCCCAATCCTGCCATCTGCCTACGGGAGATGACGCAGCGGTCGGGTGGTAGGCCAAGTCCCTCCAGGGATGTAGCGCCACGGAGTTTAGTTTAGTATATATGTATATAAATCACAATTTTTTTTGAAGTGAAACTTCTTTAGCCGCGGTAGGGGTAAATCGGGAGCTTCTGTCACGCTCAAAAATAGTCACGAAATTAGTGTCACACTAAAAATCGTCACGAAATTAGTGAGGTGTGACGGAACGGACTGCACAGAAAACAATCAACTCAATGATTAGGCTTATCCAAAATTTAAAAAAAATCCAAAAATTAAAATTTAAAAAAATCGAAAATCCATGACACCTGTAAAGTTACATAAAATAAAGGAAAGGAGAGATGAAAATTGTGAATGTGGAGAAATCGGTACAATTGAACACATGTTAATTGGATGTGAAATTAACAAAAAAGACAATGACGAACTTATACAAGTGAAAAGCTTCGGGAAGTCTTTAAATCAGTAGTACAAGAAGAAAAATGAATGATAACAACAATAATAAAAAAATGTTTATTACTGCAATCACTAGTTTTTGGTGGATGTATTATTACTAGGGACCTGGAAACACGATTCGAAGGTTCGAGTCCCTGCGAGGTAATTTTGTTTGAGCCCACTCGAAGGTTAGTGTTACCTCGCAGGGACTCGAACATCCGAATTGTGTTTCCAGTCCTCTCTCAGAAAGACGCCTCAAGCGTTGCGGACGTCACAGACCCTCTTCGTAGGGTACTCTAGGGAATGTATTTGTACCCACTTTTGACGATGCAAGTGGGGATAATGGAAAATAAAACCACTGGATTCACTTCCGTACTTGAAACCAAGAATCAATGCTTTAAACCGCATGACCATCTGACAGTTCCGATTGACTCTGCAGGGAACAGAGAAGTTGACAGTCTTTCATTATTCAGTTATCTGTTTTTTAAAAAGTGGTCTACGGGTGGATTCGAACCACTCACTGAGAACATTAGGCATGTAGAATCTATGCTTTAAACCGCACGACCACAATCAACTCCAGCATGTAAAGCCAAAATTAAAAAATACAAATACCTAAAATTTAAAAAATAAAAATTAAAAAATCAACATTTAAAGAATAAAAAATCCAAAACTAAAAATCCAAAACTAAAAATCCAAAATTTAAAAATTAAAAGATCAAAAATTAAAAAATCAAAAATTTAAAAAGTCCAAAAACCCAATATTAAAAATTCCGACAGTCCAAAATTGAAATATCAATAATCCAAAATTGAAAACATCCAAAAATTAAAACACGTTTCACTTCTGTCGCGTGGCATTCTACACACACTTTTTTTTAACAGGCGGTGGTTTCGTACTTAGGGAGGCATGAAACGTAAAGATATGAAAGAATTTTTCGAAAATCATGACATGGTTCCGGTCCCAATGTGTAGATTTTCCTTCCAAATGTACCTAATAGTGGCAATACATGTATAACGTCACGAAGAATTACTGGAAGTTCCAATTGGTTTTGTCAGATGTTGTTTGGATGTCCAGCATACTACAGATTAAATTGGAGTCCTTTATCACTATGAATGCCTTCACGGTAACCAGAAGAAATTGACCCGTTCCCATCAACTGCCCTGAAATGTCTTCTAAATAACAATTCCATCGGCTGGCAAGGATGTTTGACTTACAGAAACTTTTGAGCAATCTTAATTTCCGTTCAGAAAATGAGCAAGATGTCATCATGTGTTCAGTCCAGAAATCAAAAAAATAATTAAGGAATCGCGCACAATGTGCATTATCTTAACCTAAGACTTAACCTACCCAGTCCTGAACCCGGGGAGGGGATCTTTCACTACTGAAAAATCCCCGACCCGGCCGGGAATCGAACCCGGGCCGCCGGAGTGGAAGGCAGGCGTGCTACCGACTCACCCACGGCGGCGGGGGAGGAAAAAAGAAATAAAATTAAAAAAAAAACTCTGATGTGAACGTCACATAACTTCCTCTGCCCAAATAAAAGCAGTATTCACATATCCTTGTACAGAATCGCAAGACACAATTTTATGCAAATTATCCTATAAATACCTCTTCTTTCAATGATACGACTAAAAAACACAGGCTATGGACAGACAAAAAAAGAAGAAAAAACAAGTGACTGCAAAAGTTTATTGAAATTTCGCCCGTTAAGATTAATTTCCGAAATTTATCGAATATTCCCCTGAGATATTTCTTTACTGTAAGCATGGCCATCAATACATCTTTCTCACTTTACATGCTTATAGAGTTATATAGAATAAGAGGCCGTGAATGTCTGCGTTGTTTAGGCAAGACAGAATATCTACAAACAATGGGTAGTTTACAACCACCCTTCAGAGAATTAAAAAAAAAAGTTTCAAATAAAAGTTTTAACTCTTGGTATAAGCACTCCATATACAAAATGTAAAGGAAATTGTTATAACCTTTTTTTTTAGAAAATTGCAAAAAACAATTTCTTTTTTCATATAAAGTTCCCTTAAATATAAGAGAAGGTTGTCGCCAATCTTCGAATCCCATCTTCAGAAGGTACCTGACCCAAATACAAAATTTCGTTTTCGTACGATTTTCCGTTTTGGAGCTAAAGTGTTCACAGACAGACACACAGACATGTTTCCAGAAATAGTATTTTTGGATTCAGGGGGCCTTGAAACGTGTATATATGCTAAAAACTCAACTTCGAATTTTTGGGTCGAAAATAGTACTTCCTCTACCTATAGTACCTATGGTACGGGCAGAGGAAGTAAAAATTTATAAGACTATTATCTTGCATGTTGTATGATATGGATGAGAGACATGGCCCCTTACATAATCTGAGAATATTCGAAAACAGGGGGCTTAGGAAAATATTTGGGAGTAAAAGAGATGAAAATGGGGATTGGAGAAAACTGCATAACGATGGGCTTCATAACCCGTCACCGGGTAATTAAATTATGGAGGGTGAAATGGGCTGGACATGTTGCGTGCATGGGGGAGGAAAGACATCTCAGAAGTATTGACTTGGAGACCCGAAGGGAAAAAATCCCTTTAGGCAAGCCTACAGGCTGAGGTAGATTTCAAAGTGCTTTTGGTTTAATTTACTGTCGCTGCGTAGCACTCTTCTTCTTTAGCCTTGGCAAGACAAATCCGCAATAATAACTGCAAAAAAGAGGAAAGAGCACTTTTTTATACTTTCACATCTCGCATTAAATGAGAACTATCAAGAAACTAGTTATTGATTTGTAGAGTACTCATCAAGAGCTTTTCAACGATACCCCTCAAGACGTAGTTTCAAAAATTTCTAATTTCCATCCCCCACCCCCAAAACCCCCGTATCGTTGGTGTCACTGTGAACTCCATAGGGAGTACTCTAATTTATTCAAAAAAAGTTTCCCTCTATACTTCATAGGGGCCGAGATATAAATTTTTCAAAATTTCAACCCCATTGGGCTAATTTTGCTCATTAACGAACTGTTTGAACTATTGGGCCTAGAAATAATATAATAAAATTTGGTTCAAATATCTTCAAAATTACGGCTTCTAGCGTGTAAAGATATAAATAGGCTATACATAATAAATATAAATTTTTTTTTTGAACGGGCTGTGGTTTCGAACTTAGGGAGGCATGAAACGTAAAGATATGAAAGAATTTTTCGAAAGTCATGACATGTTATCCATTGCAATAGGTAGATTTTTCTTCGAAAGATTTTTCTTCGAAATCTACCTAAAAAGTAAAAACCACTTGGAAGATACAGTCTGGAGGATAATATTAGAATAGATTAGCGGAGGAATGAACCTCCGAGTGCCATAAAAAAAGCATAATAATTTTCCCTGTAGATAATCTTTCACGGAATCTCTCTTGTTATGAGAAATAAAAATGCATTTTTTTTAATAGACTTTTACCCATCCCGTAAGTTATTAATTGTTGTTGTGTTCTTGTTTCAGGTGGAGACAAGGCCGTATGGTGAGTAGTCTGTCCAAAGCAAAGAACTTCCCTGTGAGAAACGTCATGTTGCCGTGCCGTAGCGAAATTACATTATCTGACTTGAAAGCATTATATTATTGTATTATACTAGGAGGTGCCCGTGGCTTCGCCACGATAATTCTTTTAAAAATTAAAAATTAAGAGTATAATAATTATTAAAGCATTTTATTTATTAAGACTTGCACGCGAATCATTCATAAACTAAACCATTAATAATTAATGAAACAGCTAAAAATTCCTGCTTTAGAGTACATTCCACGACATGAAAGCGCCCCCTGGGAAAACTATATCAGAATCGATTATGCAGTTCCAAAGAACCTGTGAACACATAATACGTATTGTTTCTCAACTGTTTATTGACATGAATATGATGTGAATTTTATTTTATCAATTCAGTGTAATTTTCAGAAATTATATAATGTTTCAAGGGAAGGAATGGTTTGTTTGGATTATTATTATCAGCGATATTTCAAGAGATAAAACCATCAATATTTTACAGCTGTTGCCCCCGGCTTCGCCCGCCATTATTCATTGACTCCATGATTTTTAAGAAAATTACACTGGTAGATTATTAAAAATGTTTGTGGCTATGAAAATTGTAAGTAAAAATAGAATTAGAATATTTGTTCATTGTGTTCATTTCACTTAGGCCTTATATAATAGCGGTTTACCTAATTTTGTAGTCGTCATGAAAGTTTAGACTGGGAGAGACGAACATCGCCGAGTATACCCGATGTCTCACGAAGCGGGCGAGCAAGCACGCTAATTAGGGCCGTTGAATTGTATAAGAGTAGATAGATTATATTATATTATATTTTGTTACATTATAAGTATATGATGTTACAAACATACGATGTCATCAAGAAGTCGCTCTGCAGCGCTTGTAAAGGCGAGAATCCATTAAAAAGCTAAATTCAGTTGCTATGGTTATATTGTTCTGTTAAACTATTTGTGAAGTCTATCTTATATTAATAAAAGGAAGTGTCTGTCTGTCTGTCCGCGATGCCCGGCGAAATTTACTGAACGCAGAGATCTGAGATTTTAAACATAGGTGGACTGAAGGGTCCTGAAATGCACCTCAGAGCCGGAATTTTAATGTTAGCTTTCGTTCGTGAATTATGAGTGAAAAACGGGCAAAAAACCTGCATTTTTTGCATTTTCGAAGCATCAGTTTTCAGTTAAGCCTATACATTTCAATGCCAAATCAATTACAGTTGGCTTTGGCTATTTTTGTCATACCTTTTAAATAAAACTTTCGCGATCGCTTGAATGTTGTAAACCCTAATATGGTCAAACATCGTTCGATTTGGACGAAACTCACTATACAGGGGTTTTCTGGGCCAAGGAACTCGAATCTAAGATCGCTTTTAGCAGGCGACGCTATCTAATCGTGGTATGTAGTCCACGTGATTAAGGTGTTAATAAATATAATGATTTAACTATTAATTTTTAATTTTGAAATAATTATCACGAGCGAAGCCGCGGGCACATGCTAGTAAGAAATAAAATTAACATAAAACTCACCTAATTACAGAAAATGTTGAAAATGTTTACAGTACCGTTTTCTTGACAGGCAATAAATTCACGCATTTTAATTTATTTTCCAAAAATTTAATTAGAAAGATATAATGTAGTTACTTATTCCAGTTTTCAACGCAGCAACAATAGCAAACAGAAGCACATCAAAAGTAAAGTTAACATGGCCTACTACGAGTCTGAAAGGAAGATAGGGAGAAATACGAACCTTCGCGTGGGAGACGAACATAACCAGAGCTGCGGAGAGACTCAGTGTTCTATTACAATCAAAATATTTTTAATTTGCTAATAGAGAATCTCGGTGCAGTAGAAGTGCATCCCGCAAGGAAGTTCTTTACTCTGGAGTACAGTTTTCATTTTTGTAATATTAGCTTCTGTTTATTACTAGACCTGGGATTTTATGGCAAATGCCTATTTTGTTCCTTATGAAATAACATGAAAATTTTTAAATATTTTTTGCACTCCTTAGCTAGTAAGTGTTACTTACGAAAGTTGTTTACATGGATCGTAAGTTGACATTCCCACACAGTCTTGTTGCTATGGCCGTTGCGATGAGGTTAAATTACTTACGGTGCTTGCGCTACGTCATAATTCATTACGATACACTTCATAATACAAGCCTTTATGGACACGGCCCCCAGGACAAATATTCGGTTCCCATAACAACAAACACATGCGAATCACTTTCTGAAACTAACATCTCTCTTCAAGAATGTATACACATAATACTTTCAGGTAATATCACAATTAATATAATTAAATTGATATAAGTAACCGTCGTGCAAAAAATAGCATGCAACACACGGGCCGTAAAGGCATTTACGGGTCTCGAAAACTTAAAAACCCTCGGCTGCGCCTCGGGTTTTCAATCTGTTTCCTCGACCCGTAAACGTGCCTTACGGCACTTGTATCCCAATATACTATGGACGTTTCATGATAAATACTTACATTTATAGAGTTTTATAGTGCCCTAAAATGCCTATTTGGACCTTTAAAGCCTGTTTTGCTATTTTAGTGGTCAAAATGCCTATTTTGTACATTTAAAATAAAATTCAAATTCTGCAATTTTTACAATCTTATTATGGACATTCCTCAATGAAAAATAGAACAGCAGAGGTGGGTTTCATTATTCCAAACAATTGTCGCTAAAGAATTGCTGACTGACGGGGGAGGGGGAGGATTAAGGGGGAAGGACTACTGTGTCAAGTCACCAGTGAAAGATCATCTGTTTAACAGAATGTAGTTCGTGATGCCTAATTTTGCAGTTAATTCGGTTAAGAATAGGTATACCACGTTTCTTGCAGTAAAAGAAAGACAATGTTACAGTTTAAGTGTATATTGTAATATTTTAAAGCCTATTTTCTATCTATTTACACATTTTTAAAGCATATTTTAAGTGCCTACTTTCTCTTTTAAAAGCCTATTTTAGGTGCCTAAAACTAATTTTTTAGACCCTAAAATCCCAGGTCTATTTATTACACGTGACATAATAGTATCTGAATTGTCGTATTTTAAAGTATTGGCGTTCATTAAAGTATTGTTGTTATTGTTATTCTAACGCGATTTCCAACTTGGTATAACCGATATCGATTGTTGTTGGAATTTAATCGTTTTTCTTGTATTCTGATACGAGATCTTAGCTGATGGTATTGACTTACAGTCGGTCAAATAAAAAACGTCGGGGCTCGTATGCAGTTAGAATTGAAGTTTTAACGCATTAGTTCACAAGTTTCCTATAAAAAACATAAAATACAGGCCATTCTCGGAACATATGAGGCCATGCGACAGGAGGGAAAAAATGAACAACGAGGGAAAAAATAAACAACGCGGAAAGCGCAACACACGATATTCAACTTAATGTATTGTCATAATTCATTTTGCTTTGTGTCATCGCCACATACAAATGCTAAAGTGACAGAAAGTGTAGTTAGGGCTGTAATTGACCTGCATTTTTCGGCCTCTGAAGCAGTAAGAAGGTTCCATATTTATGAAAGAGCAGCTCAGAAGTAGGAACGTCACTATAATGCGACCGGAAGTTTTCATAGGAAACTTGGATCTGCGGAAGGCCGCGTATTTCGATGCTAGATTGGTTGCAGAAGTTGAGCGTAAGTTATTGATTTTGCACTACAAGTAAGAGTATTATAAAATAAAATCTTAAAAAAATGCTCCTTGAATAAACATATTCCTCGCGAATCTATTAATTATTAATGTTATAAAAATTTGCAACCAAGAATATGGCGGATTTGAGGCATATTGCCACAGCCTTCTATACATGTTTGTTTCGGAACAAAACTGACTAAATAATCAAGAAAATACATGGATCGACAAGAGGCATGTGTGAACCTAACCTTAAGTATTCCTGTACATGCGCATATGCTCGTTCGTGATACTTTATAAAATAACGCCCGACGTTTTTTATTTGACCGACTGTACATTAGGATAACGCAAATTTAATTCTATTATTTATGAATTTAGGGACACTGATTCGATTACAAATGCATTCACTCATGGCCCCCTCTATTCTGACGAAATAAATATGCAAAAATCTACCCTCAAGCAAATACAATATAGGATAATAACGGACACTTACTGCTTTGGCAATGGAAAAATGGGGGACAGATTTTGCAGCATTCCTGGTGGCACAACCTGCAAACTGTGGGAAAATTAAAATATTCAAAACACATATAAACTTCAATGTTTTAATGTTTCACCAAACACTAAAGATCAAAACACTGTTTGAGTAATTATAAGAATAATAATGAGCAAACAAAACACATAATTTCCGAAATAGTTATCAAAATATCAATGAAAACACAAATATTTCAACTTAGCGGTTGCTAACAACAACAACAACTCTTTTTTTCATGTTGCGTGTTTGTTTAATTTTTAGCATTTTTTATCTGGACCATAGGTAGATAGAAAAACCATATCCCTTATACATATTTTTTATATTCTTACAACTAGTGTTGTGGCATCGAATCTTATGATCCCTGACCACACATGAAACAGTTTACATCAAGGATTATATAACACATAATTAATTAATCCACCACTCACAAATTCGGGGGATTTCCGTATCGACTACTTCACTATACTTTTAGAGCCATTTTGGGGGTTCGGTATCGTGGAAAGTCCTGTTCATTGTATTGGCCGAGCTTTTTCACAATTGCATTTGGACTCTGGTTCAGTCGCGAATAAAATCTAACAACTAAGTCACAGAGCACTTCATGTACATATGGCATTTCCAAGTCTTCGTGAATTTGTGAAGTTCTTGTATACCAGTCTGAGCCGTGAATTAATCTGAGAGCTTTGTTTTGTGCTACTTGTAATGGTGCTAGAGTAGCACCTAACTTTAGCTATATTGAAGGAACTTTTGTGGAAGTTCAGTTTACAAATGAAAGCATAGTTTTTGGAGCAATATATTGCTCTCCCTCTAAGCCCTTAACAGAAGGTGATCTAGACAGTTTAATTTCAACTGGATCCAGTTTTCTACTAGGTGGCGATTACAATGCTAAAAATATTAGTTGGAATTCCAGATGCACAACTACAAGAGGTAAACTTTTGGAGGAACATTCTCACAAACATCATTATCATGTATTGGCCCCAACTACTCCAACTCACTTTCCATACAATGATCTTATATCTCCTGATATCATTGACCTAGCCTTGTATAGAGGAAATGCCTTGCCTGCCTCTATAGTAACTACAGATGACTTCTCTTCTGATCATGTTCCTGTAATAATGTCTCTAAACAGATGTGCTAAAACTAGACCTTCTCTTTCTGGAATATATCGTAAAACAAATTGGTCTGAGTTTAGAAAATATTTAAATGAATCTTTGCACGGAAACCCACTAATATCTACTGTTGAAGAGTTAGAAGCATCAGCTGAAATCTACACGAATACTTTAACAGCAGCTATAAAAAATGCTACAACAGTTATAGAATACAGCAACAGTAACTCTCCTCTACCTTATACATAACATGCCGAGGTTGGCTAGTTCCAAGGCTGGGCCGCTAGATGGTGCTCAAGATATTGTCCCTCGATATATCGCAAAGTGTCCTGTATTGTCCTCTATTGTATTTGCCTCTAGTGAAAAGAAATGCACCGGAAAGGATTTATTCTTAATAACAACCAATACAATGTAGAATTGTAAACTGTAAAATAGTGTTAATAGTGATTTATTTGCAGATAATAGTACAGTGTGTACTATGTACACAATGTTAACAGAATTACAAGAATAATATTGTAAATAACAAATATATATATTAACTAAATTAATGAATTAACTAGTAGATTAATAAAACATTTTTAGTAACTTAGAACATTTTGACAATTCGTCTCGGGTTTGCATAAAAGCCAGTAGGTAATTATTTAAAATTAATACATTACTCAGATGGTATGAAAAAGCTGTAATGAGTGTTACAAACTGCAGACTCTCAGTACACAAAATATGAAATAGAGTAATTTTTAGCGCACAGAATTTTTTTGAAGAATTAACAATCATGACAATTATGTAAGACTGCCTTTATACCAAATTAGCTGAAAAGGCTATTCAATCACACACACACACACACATATATATAGGGCAAGGCATTTAATGACCATAAAATAGTGAAAAAATAAAAAATGCATTTATGACCTAAAAAAATGAAAAAATGACCCGAAATCTTAAAATATTGACCAATAAATTTACCATTATTACTTATAATTAGTTTTTTCTTAAGTAATGAATTGCTAAATACAGTTTATGAATTTGCAATATAAAACACACTTATTTTGTTACTAAAGAAGTCAGTAAATTTATACTACAGTACTTGGACACCCTTAGCGAAAAATAAATTCTTTCTGAATTGCATGCCCATCAAATTGCCCCTAGCAAATATGTGCTATTTAAGAAGAAAGAAAAAATATTTATTGCTAAAATGCCGAAAATGACACAAAATGCCAAAAATGACTTAAATGCTTAAAATGACCTAAAAATGCCGAAAATGACCTAAAAATTGCCAAAAAATGACCTATCTCTTGAAAAATGACGAAATATGCAAAATAAAGCAAAATAATGCATAAACAAATTGCCCTTATTTAATTAATTATTTCATGATATACATTTACATATATTCGAGCTATCTTTTAACCTTTATATAAAAAAGATGCAAAATCATCAAATGCCTTGCCATAATTATTACCAAGACTTACTATACTAACATGACAGTTCTAAGATTGCAGTTATTAGAGGAATATGCATTTACTTTTCAAAGTCCTACATCAAGATCATATAGGCTACTACACGCGCAAATATCATGAAAGTAGTAGCATTTTGAGTGTAAAGAAATCAAAGGGCGGCAAAATTATTCGATGACAATTAATCACAAGTTAGCACAGTTATGACCTACAGGAAATGCTCAAAGTAGCTTCCACCATTTTCTATGCAAATTTCGCATCTTCCAAGATCGGGAGAACGTGGAGGCCATTCATATAGCGTCTAGGCCTACATACTGGACGTGCCAGCAGACTTATGGGTTGCTACGTATGTTGCAATTTCCACACACTTACAATGGCCGTAGGGTTCCAAATATGTATCATAATGTTATTTAGGGTTCAGAGGATTTTTATACTGTGTTAATCAAGCTCTCCTGAAAGTTTACAACCTGTGGCCTGTCATATTAGTACAATAAGTTGTGTTTAAGCATATGCGTAATCCTTTTGTTGCGGGTATGAAAGCGGACTTTGTTCGGAGTAGCCCGCATTGTTGTTGGAAGTTGGCTGATATCTGCGCTGATTGCCCTGCTGACTTTGCTGATATCCGAAGTTATTTACCGGGTAAACTTGAGGACGTTGTTGCTGATATCTTGCATTGTTCACTGGCTGATACGTAGCGAGTCCCGGGTTGTAAGAAGGAATGGGTTGATGGGTGTAAGGATACACCTGGGGCGTGTAGCCAGTGTAAGGATTCTGGTGCGCTGCTCCAGTGTGGTGATCCCTCCTCACAGCTCTGAAACCAGACAAAGCCTTCACTGTATTAAAATAGGTTATGTGGGAGAGTGAATCTATACTTGATCCAAGATGTGTACGGATCAAAAGTAAATAACAGATTTTCCTTGACTAACTGTGTCCTGTCGTTTCATTGGTTAATCGCACCAGCGCATACTTCACGATAGTGCGACAAGCTCAGTCAGATGTTTACTTCCATTCCGCACACAGCGTACAATTATTTGTATCTTATGTAATTGTGAATGCATAAATTCCGCTAAGTGAGTTCTCTTACTTTATTTATATCATAAGATTACATGTTTACAAATATATCTAGCAAACAAGATTTGATTTTTTTTTTCGTTGCCTTGGCAAATTTGTTGATTCTGAAGAAAAAAACAAGTGACAATAGTTACTAAATACAATACGTATTTTTTGCACGGCGTAACTAATTAGTGGTACTTACGAAAATTGTTGCCGTGGATCGTAACTTGACATTCCCGCACGCAATCTGGTTGCTATGAAAACAAAAGAAATCTCCGTGCGGTAAAAATTACAAAAAGCACAAGTGCCGTAAGTAAAACCATCATAATACAAGCCTTTTTGGAAGACCGGAACCAAGGCCCCCCAGTTTGTGGCGACTTGAACAGGACAAATATTCGGTTCCCATAACAACCAACATATGCGAATCACTTTCTGAAATATAACATCCATGTTCAATAGTGTATAAACATAATATTTTCAGCTAATATCTCAATTAATATAATTAAATTGATATAAATAATCATCGTGCAAAAAGTATCATGCAATACTCGTGCCGTAAGCGCATAACGGATCTCGGAAAATTGAAAAAACTCGGCGCAAGCGCCTCGTTTTTTCAAACTCTTTCCTCGGACCGTATGCACCGCTTACGGCGCTTGTATCGCAATATACTATTATAACATACTAAAATAATTTGTTGTACTTTTCATTTACTTATTGTGTAATGAAGTAGCCTACACCATATATTGTAAGTAAATGTAATAGTAATAGTAAAATTAATTTGTATTATCGAAGAAAATTGCGAGAACTTACGTCACCAATAAAGAAAAGATTTGTCCAGCGGCAAGAAGATACAGATTGTAAATATATAACTTACTTAACGTTAAAAGAAAACCCTCAAGTTTCTGTGCAAGATGTAGGAGTGAAAGTGGCGTCATCCGTTGGAATAGTTTCAAGTCCTAAAAAGATACAGTTCAACAGGATGTGTCAAGTCACCGGTCAGAATTAAACCAAAATCAAAGACAAAAAGTCACTTGGCAGAATTGGGAATCGAACCCGGGAATCTTGGATCTTAATATAAAAAATAAAGTTCAATTTACTTTATTGTACGTAATCGATTAAACAGTCTTAAAAACGAACTCATGTGAACTGTGCGTTGTACTTTCACACTCTGTTGTTTACCGTATACATCTTGGATCGAGTATAGTAGGCCACTGGTCCGATCATGGTTGCTTCATAAATACACAAATTCAGCTCTGAAAGGATTAAAGAAAAAAGTGTTTCTAGTGGGATTGGAACACACGAAAAACTGATATAGTTGGCCTATGTTGCGATACAAGTGCCGTAAGCGATGCATACGGATCGAGGAAAGAGTTAGAAAAAAAAGAGGCGCTTGAGCCGAGTTTTTTCAATTTCCGAGATCCGTTATGCGCTTACGGCACGAGTATTGCATGCTATTTTTTACACGATGATTATTTATATCAATTTATTTATATACATTGAGATATTAGCTGAAAATATTATGTATATACACTATTGAAGATGGATGTTTATTTCAGAAAGTGATTCGCATGTGTTGGTTGTCATGGGGACCGAATATTTGTCCTGTTAAAGTCGCCACAAATTGGGGGGCCTTGGTTCCGGCCTTCGATAAAGGGTTGTATTATGATGGATTTACTTGTGCTTTTTGTAATTTTTACTGCACGGAGATTTATTTTGTTTTCATAGCAACCAGATTGCGTGCGGGAATGTCCAGTTACGATCCACGGCAATAATATTCATAAGTACCACTAATTAGTTACGTCGTGCGAAAACTATATTTTGAATTTAGTTACAGTATGTACTTACGGTTCTCTCCTGTCCTTGCCATATGGGATATCTGGAATCAAAATGGAGTTATGATTAGATCACCGTGTTACACTAACCGTCTCATGGACGGGAGGTCTGAGTGACCGCTGCCTTTCAACAACAACGAAAATACTAACAAAATATGAATTTGAATTATTAATTCAAGCAGTTTGACTCCTAAATGTTTAATTGACGAATTATTATTCTTACACCATTATTTTAAGGGGGTTTTCAGGGCACACATCTGAGTCACAAATGCAATGAAATGCACAGTTTCGAAGATATGTTAATATTTTTCAAATGAATAGCTAATTTATGGTCCTGACCATTCACTCTTTGTTATTCACAAGATAGTAAACTAGAAAAAACTTACGGAACCATGGAGTATGCGGTCTCACAGACCGCTACAAAATAAGCTGTTTTCCCCGCTCCACTAACACATATGGAATGATAAAGGGTCTTGAGAAGGGAAGGTAGTGTAAATAACACATCTGTGAAGACAGAACCCACGGTTTTTTGGCTGCGGTCACACAGACCTCACGACCTTGGTTAAAGGTTAAGTCACTCTACATAAACAACAGAAATAACTGAAATATACATTGAATAAAAAAAAAGTGGATGAATCAGCTGAGCCAGTAGCCAAGAATCCCTTAAGAGACGTGTTGATAGAAAAGTCATGCAAGAGACCTAAAATATGCTATACTAGCTTAAAAGGCCCGGCGTCGCCCGGGTTTTTTATTTTGTAATTGTAAATTAACTTATGAAGGACTTTAGATTTTTAAATTCTAGGTCCTTATATAGGCATTTATAATTTGAAATAGGAAGAACGACTTATCACACTCAAACTATTCCCTCAGAAAACGCTTGATATAGTTGTTTATGGCTCATAGAGGATGTAGAATTTTGCATCCCATCGCTTGTACAGTACACAGTAAGCCTGGTAGCGATTCAAATAAGAAGAAACAGAAATTCCGGAACATAAATTGTATTGTCTTTGCGGAATATTTTATTTCTCACTCTCATGTTACCATAAAACCGTTTTGGGGATGAAATTAAACAGAAATCCAATATCTCTTTCATACTTCTCTCCCAAAAACATATTACCATACCTCGTATTGTTTTCTCTATTTCCAGGGTAGAGAAAGTTATGTGACTGCATTATTTTCGTGGATTTCATTCTTCAATATTTATTTATAACATGAATTATATTGATAACTTTTATAAATCGTCAAAGTCACGTTTCATTTTTTTCAAACCCATCTGAGACCAGTGGCAACAATACACTGTTGTGATTTGGATTTGATAATTCTGTGTAAAAAGGGATTAAGTATTCTCAAAAACATTTAATTTTTGGCATTTAAAATCAATTTTTTTCAAAATCCTTTCTTAGTGAGCACCTACGTTATGAAACGAAGGTATTGTCAAAATTCCAAGTCTCTACCTGTTATAGTTTAGGCTGTACGTTGATTCTCTGTCAGTCAGGACGAAGTCTTTTATGTATATAGCTTAAAAGACCCGGCGTCGCCCGGGTTTTGTATTTTGTAATTGGAAATTAGCTTATGAAGGATTTTCAATTTTAAATTCTAGGTCCTTATATAGGCATTTATAATTTGAAATAGGAAGAACGACTTATTACACTCAAACTATTCCCGCATAAAACGCTTGATATAGTTTTTTATGGCTCATAGAGGATCTAGAATTTTGCATCCCATCGCTTGTACAGTGCACAGCAAGCCTGGTAGAGGTTTAAATAAGAAGAAACAGAAATTCCTGTAACATAAAATTGTAATATCGAGGCGGGAAATTTCCCACTCTTATGTTACCATAAAGCCTTCATACTTTTCTCTCCAAAAACCTGCGATATAATATAATAATATACACATTACCTTACCTCGTTTTGTTTTCTCTATGTCCAGGGTAGAGAAAGTTATGTGATTCCATTATTTTAGTGGATTTCATTCTGTAATATTTATTTATAACATGAATTATTTTGATAACTTCTCTTATTTGTCAAAAGTGCATTTCATTTGTTTTTTCCAAGGCCACCTGATACCATTTGGCAATATATTCTGTGATTTGGAATTGATAATTCTATGTAAAAAGGGATTAAGTATCCTCAAAAACATTTAATTTTTGGCATTTAGAATCAGAATTTTTCAAAATCCTTTCTTAGTGAGCACCTACATTATGAAACGAAGGTACTGTCAAAATTCCAAGTCTCTATATGTTATAGTTTAGGTACTACGTTGATTCCTGTCAGTCGGTCAGGACAAAGCCTTTTATATAGCCTATATAAGAGATGAAACAAATAACTTCTTCTGACAAATAAAAGTTTTGCCCCTTCGATATAATAAGAGGAAGTGTCTGTCTGTCCAGCGCGATGTCCAATTGCAGGTGGCCTTTTTTTTTTCATAACTTTCGCAACATCGCAATTTTTTCAACATATTGCCTGAAATTATCGATCGCTTCATTCTTCTAAGCCCACTCTGGTCGATTCGTTTGTTTGTAATGTCAAGGCACTCAGGCATCTGATATTTTCAACCTAGACGGAAGAGGGATAATGAATACAGGCCTAAATGAACAAACATTGGTAGATTTGGACGAAACTCACTATGCAGTGGTTTTCTGGGCCAGATCACTCGAATCTGAGGTTGTTTTTCCCAAGCAGCGCTTTCTAATCGTTGAATGCACTCCAAAGCCGGATTTTTAGCTGTTTCATTATAATTATTAATCGTTTAGTTTATGAATGATTCGCGTGTAAGTGCTAAAAAAATGTAGATCTTCATTTCTAATTCTTGAATTAATTACCGTGGCGAATCCTAAGGCACCTGCTAGAATTTCAGTTAATTTATGAATTTTCCCTAATTTTCTGAAACCATTACTTTTTAGTCACACGGACAGACAGACAGACAGACGGACGGACAGACATTTTTCGTCCCCACACACAATCTCATAAAGTACCAAACTGGCACTTAATAAACAGAACAATAGGTATAAATTATTTAACATTTATGCTGGTATGGTATGTAAAAAAATTTAAAGAATGCTTAAACTACATCATTTTAACGCCAAATTAAAAAAAAAATTCCATACCCCACAGACCCCTTAGCAGACCTCGCCACCCCAGTTAAAAAGCTGAAATTACGCCCATGTATTGACTTATAGTACAGTAAAATACCAGTAAAACTAAATTCAGGGGACCCCAGAAATGAATTTGTTATACTGAAATTTTACAGGTGTACAATGTTCTGGACTTTATTTTTTGAAAAAGTAAAAAATAGTCACCGAACACAGCACATCTTATCTTATCGGCTCAGGGCTGAGCCCTTACGGGCTCGCGCACGTAGGCCTCATAGGCGGGCCCATTGTACACCCCCCAGGAAACGAATGATGTGCATGCCCTAAGGCCCCCCAGTCAACAGACTCCACCACGAGCCCCCACAGAGCTCCCCTACATCCAACAAGGACCAGGTACCACTCCATGTGCACCGTACCCAGGGTCCCTCGTACAAGAGCCCCATAGGCGCTGCACACCCTGACGTGCGCCACTAACCCAGGGTCCCTCTGAGAGCCCCAAAGGCACGGGACACCACCAGCAAGTCTTGACCACAAGCAACGGGGCAGGACGGGGGAGGCCCGCAGCAGAGTCTGCAGCAGGAGCTGGCCCGAAAACCAGTAAAGGGGAACGGGATGATAATGAGGGGGAAAGGAAGTTGAAGTGGAGAGTGTTGGTGGAATGAATGAAGGGGGAAACGGGAGGATCCCCGAGAAAAACCCCCAAAGGTCACGGCTTTGTCCGCCACAAATGACACACCCGCCAGCCCCGAGATTTGAACTCGGGACCGCTAGCATGCCAGGCCCACGTAACACAGCACATGAATTTAAAACGAAATCTGGTATACTGCTTTGTGATAGAAGAAAATCTTGAAGGCTATGTGCCATGTGTTGATCACTGTGTTGCACACCTTCTTCTTCAACCTCATCATCTCATGGTTTTCCATAAATTGTGATTTCTTGTTACACTATCACATCACAGTCCACACTGACATATTTAATATAAATATAAATTTATACAAAACAAGACCACCCGAATGAGCATGCGCTCATGCTCGGGCACAGTTCAGCCATTTACATTACAAAATACAAATTACAAATACATAAAGAAAATATAATTAAATCAATACCTAAAAAAGTAATAATAAAAATGAAAGAACAAAGTAAAAAGAAAAAAGGAATATTAGTAAGAACAAAAATTGAAACCCCGAGTTATTACAAATAAAATCGTTCCTTAATTGTCTACTAAGTACAGAGTGAAATAACTTTTGAACTATGAAATAAGATTTTTGATAAACTTATTGAATTTTTTGTTGTTCATATGTACTATTTCTGGGTGTGATCTAATTATAGAGTTATATAGTCTAGGACCAGAATAAATGCTATGTTTAGAGCCAGAAGAGGTGAAGTATTTTGGTTCTATTAAAGTCATTAAGATTCACCCTTGCAGGCCCATCTTACTTTTCCAGTTCTCTTCTCTTTCTATGTCATCTAGCACTTCACTCTAGCTTTTCTAAAGCAGTTACCAATTATTATTTATTCTTTAAGCTATTTCCATTCAACACTCTACATTAATATCTCTCCCTGAGGCAATATTAGTTATTACACAGCGTACGCCGGAAAAAAAATAAAATTATATAGAGGCAAATAAGCGAAATTTTATTTTTTTACTGAAAGTTTTAATTTGTTAAAATGAAATGTTTTAACATATATTAAATAGGAAAAAAGAGAAGGGACCAATACATAATTTTGTAATACTGAAAATTTTGTTATACTGGTCTATTTTACTGTATTGGTGAAAGGCAGGAGAGAGGATTTTGACTGTGGCATATCAATGGATTCTCTTCAAGTTGAATCTACTACCACCTAAGGAACACTTTTACACTATCTTGGAAGAGCAGAACTCACCAGTCTGACTTCCATCTTCTTTTCTCATTATAGAGCAGACATATTTATTGAAATTTAATGTGTTGATCCATGGATTACACCAGTAGATCAACTCCAAAAATTCGCTTATTTTAAAGCGTGTACTATATATTTATGCATTGATTTATATTGACTGAACGTGTACAATGTGGTACACCACAGCAGCATTCAAACACGTCTAATGGATGCAACTTATTTAAACGCGAAAATCATTTCTTGACACAAAGTATTCCACATAAGCTGAACTGCTAGCTTGGTAGAATTTTTAAAACTCTTATGTAGTATTTTACTGACAATTCTGTGACACGTATTAATGAAAACTGGTAAAACCACGTTAAATCTCAAAACTGCGTGCCCTGCCATCTAGCGGGAAACTACGTGACTTTCGGTTTGCCATCATTGTTTGTTGTCTGGCTTCTAAAGCTCAGCAGATAGTGTGACTTCCTTCTGAACGGTGCAGAAACGGGCCAATACTAGGGAGATAATTGTAATATAATTGATATACAGAATGTTACGGAAGTATCATGTTATTAATAAATCGATAAATTATTGCGACCAGCAGAAAGAAAATGTCCCTTTGGTTAAAAAAAAAAAAAAAAAAGTTGAAGGCAGCTGGTTTATAAGGCTACGGGACCCAGAAAACTGATTTGTACAAAGGTGGACGGAAGGTGGATAATGAAAGTAGGCCTAAAAAGGAAAACATTAAACGCTTTGGACGGTTTGCAGGTTTTTTTTGGGGGGGGGGCGGTGCTTAGTAGTCGTGAAATGCACTCCAAAGTCTGGTTAGTTTATGGATGACTAGCGTCTAGTTTTAATAAATAAATGTTTTAACTATTTTCCTCTTAAATAAATTATTTTAAAAATCTAGCGATTGAATTAATAATCGTAGGCACCTACTACGAGTGTAATATAGGCTATTGTGTATGACATTCTCTTCATGTAAATTGGTTGTAAAAATGAAGAGAGTGTTTTTACCACATCGCATCCCCAAAGGATACACAGACCATTTAACTTCCTCTGCCCAAATAAAGTTCGTATCTTAGCATAGCATATTATATATGACATTCTCTTCATTGGTTGTACAAATGAAGAGAAAGTCGTTACCACATCGCATCGCATCCCCGAAGGATACATAACCCAAATAAAATCTGATTAATGTACTTTTTTTCTCTTCCATAGTTTTGCCTCTCCCTTATAGGGACATTTATGCTTCCCGCGCCACTCGGGCCTTACGACCTGGATCTGGAACTATGGATCACAACACAGACAGACATACTTTTTTGACCAGACAAGGACCTCCCCGGATGAGTGATCAGCCGAATGCCGAAGCCACCTCCGAGACAACACGAACACATAGGACGATACACACTATTCACTCACATACTCCGAACAAGGCGAGGATGGGATGAAGATGATAAGACGGCCAGATGATATCTGGGGACCACAAGGGCCTAAAACAAATACAGACATAGGCCAAGCACTTTCACTGCTGTGACAATTACTTTTATCCAATACCATTAATTATATATATATATATATATCAGTTATGTTTTATCAATCATAGATAATCACACGAGAGTTGGATTTAAGAAGACTATTCCATGAATAAAAATGTAACGGATTATACAAAAAAATAATTAATTTCGTGCTTTGTTGTATAAAAACACAACTAACAGCTGCAAGATCACGGCTTACTACGAATCAACCATCCATGAATCGATTCGAGTTACCATGTCGTGACCAGTGCTACCAATGGTGCATATAAGAAATAGATAACTTCATTCAGGTAAGCTAACAGCAGAAGAGAATAAAAGCACACAAACTGGCTTGCACCGAATCGAAATTGTATTCTATTATTTCAATTTCCAAACAAGTTATGTTATATGGATGGCTCAGTGCCAGAGGTGACTAAGTGCCATCAAGAAAAGTGCTAATATTTGTGTGTATTGACCAGCAAAGATCGTATTTTATCTACGCCAAACATGACCAGCAGCCATTACTGTGTCTGTAACTGTTACAGCAAGGCTGTTTGTCATGTTTGGCTTAGATAGAATACGATCTTTGCTGGTCAATACACTCAAATATTAGCACTTTTCTTGATGGCACTTAGTCACCTCTGGCACTGAGCCATCCATATATAGAATAATCTTATTTCGTGCCGCTTAGTGGCAGCAGTGTCCAGTAACGAGCTGACGTTTTATGAGGTAAAATCCCATCCTCGTATTAACAGCAAGCATTTTATAAGATAAACGATCGCGATTGGTCTATATCCGAGGTCTATATTGGTCAATATCAAACACGCGGCGTATGAGTGGAAGAGTCAGTAAAACTGTTGTGTAATTATAAAAGATACTTTTGTGCATCAAATTATGGAAATAGGCCTATCTTAATTTTGTTAAGAATTCTTGAATACATTACGAAACTGTAAAAAAGAACACTGTAAATATAACGTTGGTTCTCTTTCAAGCTATGCGCTATAGTCTATTTATTTAAGCAATTTTAAGTAAATTTGCTATAAATTGTTACCAACCAAAAGAGCCTAAATTCCGCTACAATACGAAATTACCAAAAAGTTTGTTGATTATGTGCCAAAAACCCCAAAGAATGATTAAACTTAATAATAATAATAAACTTTTATGTAATATTATGTATTTTAAAATTTTCAATATGCATATTTATGCAGTACTCACTGATTTCCTGCGTGGCGGCCAACACCAATTGCAGGAACAGCAGGAAAAAGACTTGAATGAATGGAGACATGGCCAACTATTAACAATTCTGTACAATTACAGTACTACTTCTTTTATATACGTACTCAGTGCATGACTGTGTTATGTTACGTAATTCTCTCCTGTTAAGGTAGAAGGGTATAAGTCTCGCTTTTGGAATTTTACAGGAAATTAAACGCGAATATGCAAGCCACCCTCAAATAATCTATACAAATTCTATTTTTCCAGGGTCAGACTGGAAATAAGAGGACACCGGCGCCTCTACTCCATTCTAACACTGCTACCCTACTGCTTTTCACCCCTCACAAAATAATAAAATTAGTGCTTTAGGCCTATTTTATTGTAGATTTATGTTTTCGTCCATATTAACACGTAACTGAAAGGAAAAAATCGGGTGCGTGGAACGCCACGCGACAGAAGTAAAACGGATTTTTTATTTTTTTTTTTATTTTTTCAGTTCTGAATTATTAGATTTTTTCAATTTTGGTTTTTTGGATTTTTTTATTTTGAATTGTTTTTATTTTGGATTTTTTATAATGACCCCCCCATTCAATGCCTATACCTTTCCCCCTCGCGCTCCCGTATTTGTTTTTAATTTTTGGATGTTTTAATTTTATATTTTTGGATTTATTAATTATGTATATTTTACTTTTGGAATTTTGGATTTTTGAATTTTTATTGTTTTTTTTTTTATTTTGGATAAGCCTGATCATTGAGTTGATTGTTTTCTGTGCAGTCCGTCACTTGCAGTGACGATTTTGTTCGTAACGCAACTTTGGGTTAGCTCCCGATTTACTCCTAGCGCCTAAAGGAGTTTCACTTCAAAAATCTGACGTGAAATTCATATACCGGTAACTTCCTCTGCCAAAATAAAAGCCTCTTAGTAGGAATAGATGGAGATCAATGGGCGCAAGATCCGGTCTGTAGGGTGGATTTTTAAACACCTACCAGCAAGTCTCCTGCACAAGTTCGACTGGGAGGTGTTTAAACATCCACCTCACAGCCCGAACCTCGCTCCCAGTGATTTCCATCTATTCCTACACCTCAAGAAATGACAGCGAATGACAGACAGGCGGAGATAGTTGTCACGCGGTGGTTCAAATCCCAGGCGGCTGACTTCTACGACACAGGTATTCAAAAGTTGGTTCCATGGTGTGACAAATGTTACAATATTCCGATAGCGAATATGTTGAAAAATAGCTGAACACTGGCTGTGTCTGTTGCAATAAACATTTCCATGACATTGTGTTTTGTTTATGTATACGACCCCAGGGAAACTTACTTTATGGATGGTTCTCGTAACATAAATATTATAATATTGCTTCTTTTATGCCCGGTTTCTACAAACTTGTGAATTACCTATGGGTAAATTACCCATGGATAAATTAGTTCCATTTAACCTACAATGGTATAATGAGCAAGGCCTTGGAGTTGTACAGTTAATTTAATTCAGAAGGCTTTGATTCTCATTGTTATTGATCCTATGAAAGGTTAAATTTTATCCAGCCATCCATAAAAGGACAAATTAACCCAAAGATTTACCCTTGGACAGATCTAGCCCGAGTTTGTAGGAACATTTTTTCTGTCATTTTCATATTTACCTAGAGGACATTTATCTAGAAACTCGCCACAAGTGTAAGTGATTGCTATCTTTAATTTATTTGTGTTTGTGTGGTGTTATTTTTGTGTAAATTCTGTCCATTGGGTAATTTACCCATAGGTAATTCGCGAGTTTATAGAAACCGGCCATTAGTCAGCCTGGATAAATTCTTCTGAAGAATTTTAACCTGTTATCCATGAATTTCCGTATTTATGTAACATAGGTCTGTCTTGTTCCTACAGCAATTATGGATGCAGTGGATAGATCGCGTTGATTGCAGTGGATAAGTGCAACGCGTTTAAAGAAAACTAATTATTTTTAACTATAGTAGTTTCAAGTTTTCAGGGGAATCGTTTAGAGACACTTAAGTTAGTTCTTGAATCGCCAATGACGGATATCAACACAAATTATTTCTGAGAAAGACACATGATGGTGAGGATCCCAGATCTGCGTGCTGATTCCCATCCGGTATTACAAGAATCTCGGAAATTTAACTAACTCGTATAACATAAAGTCATGTTTATACTTAACTAGCATGTGTCCGCGGCTTCGCCCGCGATAATTATTTTAAAAATTAAGTTCATAATAGTTAAATCATTATATTCATTAACACCTAAATCACGTGGACAACATACCACGATTAGATAGCGTCACCTGGTAAAAGCGACCTCAGATTCGAGTTCCTTGGCCCAGAAAACCCCTGTATAGTGAGTTTCGTCCAAATAAAACAATGTTTGACCATATTAGGGCTTACAACATTCAAGCGATCGCGAAAGTTTTATTTCCAAGGTATGACAAAAATAGTCAAAGCCGACTGTAACGGATTTGACATTGAAATGTATAAACTGAAAACCGATGCTTCGAAAACGCAAAAAAAAGGCACTTTTTTTCCGTTTTTCACTCATAACTCACGAACCGAAGCGAAAATTAAAATTCCGGCTTCGAGGTGCATTTTTCGAACCTTCAGTCCACCTATGTTTAAAAATTCAGATCTCTGCGTTGAGTAGATTTCGCTGGGCATCGCGGAAAGACAGACAGAAGGAAAAACACACACTTCCTTTTATTAATATAAGATTCGTCGCTTATATTTGTTACAACATAGTCAATGTTACTGTTTACATGTGTTGGTACTTTTACTAATGATGTCTATGAAACAACTTCTTCTTTTTTTTTTTTTTTTGGCGTTGTGAATTGCTGAATGCATCAATATTAAAGTCACCTGGTTAAAAAAATACTAAATCAGACTTACAAACGAAGCTTAAAATGTTATCCAGTACATAAAATAAAAGCAGGTTAACAGATAACTAGACCTGGGATTTTAGGCTCTAAAAAAATGAGATTTAAGCACCTAAAATAGGCTTTTAAAACAAGTAAATAGACTTTTAAAAGAGAAAATAGGCACTTAAAATATACTTATACTTATTGCTGTATAAGCGAACTCTTAGGTGATTTCGTTTTTACAGGCATCACGAACTATATTCATTTAAACAGATGGTCTTTCACTGGCGACTTGACAGAGTATGTCCCCTCTTACTATATACCTGCTACTTGTTCTTTTTTGAGTTAATCCTCCCCCCCCCCAGTCAGCCTTTCTTTGGCGACAATTGTTTGGGAAAATCAAGTTTCTGTGAAAAACCCACCCACTGCTGTTCTGCTCTTCTTTCAGGGATGTCCATTAAACGAATGTAAAAGTTACAAAAGTCTAATTTTATTTTAAATGTACAAAATAGGCATTTTAAGTAGTAAAAGAGTAAAAATAAGCTCCAAAGATCCAAATAGGCATTTTAGGACACTATAAATGTAAGTGATTTATCATGAAACATCAACATATTTTAAAAATTTCATATTACTGTACTTCATAAGGGACAAAATAGGCATTTGTCTTAAAATCCCAGATCTAATTATAACAAAGTACCAGAATATTTTGTTTAATCAGTGATAACTGCAATTATGATATGTAGAAAATAAGTTATTTTTGTAGTCGATTTCCGAGTTAAGCTCCAGATCGATTCATTATGCAGGGCTTAGCAAATTACATTAGGTCTATTGCTTGCACAGGAGAGTTTAAACTGAAAAATACTCACATTAAAATATAATATAGATATCGGTAGCTGTACATTTCGATAGAATGCACAATTTTTGCTCTATGACGTAAAATGTGTATGCTACAGGGCATTAAAGTCACTACAATTTAGTGCTTAATAAGTCAATAATGAAGCAAAATAGGGTTAAAATTGTCATTAGATTGACTTAATGTTTTTTTTTGTAATTGTTATAAACCTGATTCTTAATCATTCATCAACAGCTATGTCCTAATTTAGTGTTTCCATAATCTGCAAAATTTACAGATTAATCACATGACTGGCCGCCACTGCATTAGTTTTTTTTATTCATAACTCCAGTGTTCACAACGAAGTTCATTTGATTTGCATTTTTTCAAATGTTTGAAGCCCTTGGAGATTTTATGCATTAAAAGGAAAAATTCAATTCATAGATAAAAAATCTTGCTTGTCTATGTCCCCTGAACACAGATAAAATATTTCGGTGTTATTCATTAACATCCTGTATATTATATTATTGTTTACACAAATGTGCATGCATAAATCGACTTTTTTTTTTCTTCAAAAATTGAAGTTGAAAAGGTAAAGAATAACACATAATTCAGTCAAAAAAAATTTACTTCATAAAACCAGACAGCTTGTGAACATATTTTGCTTTCAGTGGCTTTGAATCTCAGTATTTTGGCTTGCATTTCTCACCCGATTCCCAGATACGAAGTCCATTACAAGTTGGTAAACATCCTTTGGAAACAACCTAAAACAGAAAAAAATTGTTCCACTTATTATTATTGTTCAATAATTTCTTCACTCAAAGCTAAAAAATTACATATTTATCATGCCATGAAAAGCTAAATAACTTATATAAATAACTTATATTCATCAGCCTTACTAATAAAAGCTGCTTATATCTGCGTTGAACGGTTGTTTGGTTGTTCCCCGCGCAAGTTCTACATAAGCCGTATTACCAATAAACGCAGTGTAACTGCCGAGGGTTACACTGGGTTTATATGTGCAACATCATCAAACATGTCATGCTTTTCATGACGTTACTAGCCCCTGGCTATGAAGGACTGCTGAACGCCACTATTGGTGCAGCGGGCAAACAGCAATGCATCGTCTGCCTAGTTTCAGTATTTCATTATATTGTTTTCAGAAAGCTGTAATCATGGGTACAAGTATGGAAATATGTCCCGCAAACAGGGAACAATGTTTATAATTCCGCAAAAGCAGCTCAGAATATGCATAGCCTCAAAATTCAATCTCAGACATCTACGAAGCGACCGGCTGTTACGCATATCGGCCATCTTGATTATTTACTTCAAGTTTATACAAGGGGGCCAGGCTGTGTAAAGCGTTGCACACATTCAGCCTTATGCAAGGATTATTAGTACACTTTTTCTCCTCAATTGTGTATATTCCTGGTATAAATGTTACAACTGGATTATTAGTAAGACTGTAAGAAAATTGGTGAACACTGGGGCCCACTGTCATCTTTTAAGTGGAACATCATAGATGTTGCCCACTCTTGCAGATATTCTGTTCGTGACTCCTAGATTATATGAATGGTAATTTTTAAGGGGCATTTTTAGCAATTTTCCCCCATATTTCTTTTTTAGAATGTAATGTCATCATTTGGTCATTTTTTGTTTTGTTATTTTCCGGTCTTTTTTCCACATTTCATATTTTTAGGTAATTTTTAAAAAATGTGAAGTCATTATTTTCTCATTTTGTGTTGTTTCTCCCATTATATAGAGTTTTTGTGCATTTACTTACATCGAATATTACCGGAACTCTAAATAAGCATAAATAAATATAATTATCTTGTTATAATTTTAATTTGGATATAGGAAAGACGCTGTTTGCTGTTTGCATTTAACTGAATGTATCAATTAACTAATTGGAAGCCTATAATTGGATCAACAACGTGAATGTAGAATAAACACAAATCTGATGAATGAATTAGTATTTTCATATAGGGTTTTTGGGTGTTTTTCTTAGTTTTTGGGTAATTTTTTGTATATTTTGCACTCATTTTATAGCTCATTTATAAAGTATTTTTAGGTCATCAAAATCCAGGTCCTGGTTATCAGTCACAGACAAGACATACGGGGTTATAAAGTCAAACCACCGTATAATGATATTTGTGAGTTGTTATTATGATGGCACATGTCTATTTCACTCAATATTTATTAAATTTGCTTCATCACCTGCTACAAAAGTGATAAATACATGCCATTTTTTTAATTTTTTTATTGGACTGGAGACTCTGTAGACAGTGACTTATTCATACGTCACAATTCTCTCAGTATGTTAAGACTTATTATGCAAACACAGTGAATATTATGACTACATCTGTTCAGGAATCAGCACTGTAATATTTTGTGGGAAATGTATTCCATAGTTTAACAATATTGATGTAATAACATTGTAATCACCTGTAATCATTATAAATACATAACCTCAACAGCATGATGTACATTGGTCAAATGCGAGTGACTGTTCAGAAGCAAGAGCTATCATTCCCCTACCTTTCGACATAGTAGACTCGTCTGCAGCTGATCATTCTTACATCTGATCCTATGAACTATAAAGTCTTTCACAAAATAGAGATTACGAGTATGGATTGCTAGGAACGATATAATATACCAGTAATAGTTTTATTTAATTTCATAAAACAATACTTGATTAAAAGGATGTTATATTGATCTTGATTATGCAGAGGTTTGACTCACCTTATCATGTTCGTTGCGAACAGGATCCCGCTTGGTATGCTTATTTCCGAATTGTTCATTCTCACGCCTTTCACAATTTTCTGTGCAGCATTCTCTGGTGTCTCTGCTGAGAAGAGCGAGGGAAATCTGAAAGGGGAAATGGATTCAAAACCTTAATGGGGGTGTTAATGGAAATTTTCAAAAGTGTTACAATACATGATGAAGTACCGTTGAGCTGAATCAATAAAATAAAATGTATAATTAAATGCGCTGCCAGTTCTAAGCCGTCCTCATGGCATCTGAAATGTACACAACACGTTCACCTATGCAGGTTGTTTGATAACAGGTTTTAATTATTTTATCAGTGTGACAAGAATACAAGAAAATGATATTTTTATTTCTACACCTCTATAGACATTAATAATAATAAGTAACCTATAGCCATTAAGTAGTTTGAACAAGTGGGGAAATTCAAATATATCAGAGCAATAATTACAGACACAAATAATATTAAGGCAGAAGTTAAGTGTAGACTCAAATCAGGAAATTCCTGTTTTTATGCAGTTTAGAAACTCTTTATCTTCTCGTCTTCTGTCCAGAAATCTAAAAATAAATATTTATAAGACTATTATCCTGCCGGTTGTATTATATGGATGTGAAACTTGGCCCCTTACATGATCTGAGAGTGTTCGAAAACAGGAGGCCTGGGAAAATATTCGGACCTAAAAGAGATGAAAACTGCATAACGATGAGCTTCATAACCTGAACTCTTCACCAGATATAGTAAGGATAATTAAATCACAGAGGATGAAAGACATGGGGAATGAAAGACATATCTCAGAAATATTGACTGGTAGACCCAAAGGGAAATATGGTCTTTTCCCTTGGAAGACCTAGTCGTAGGTAGAAGGACAATATTAGGATAGATTTAAGGGAAGTAGAATTTGCGAGGGATGATTGGATGGAGTTAGCACAGAACAGGGTTGAATGGCAGACTCAGGTAAGCGTGGCAAAGAACCTCCAGGTTCCATAAAATAGATAATATTCTTTTAGCTTGCTTAGGAATTGTCTATTGCCATTGAGTAAGTAAGTAAGTATGTAACTTATAAGTGTACATATATTTCAATAGACAGAATTTTTTTAATGTAACTGATTCCGTGTATGTTTCATTTGTTTTATTTATATTTTAATCGTATAAATTGTTTTAAATTTTGACAGTACATATTCTGTGGAAGCGTGTTTAAGCATCCACCCTACGCTCCCAATGATTTCTATCTTTTCTCCAAGAAAACTTACTTTGTGGACGAGTGTCACAATATAATCTAGAGACTGTTATTTCTGAACTGTTACCTGTAGTGGGGATCCGGAGCCAAGCCTGTGTCCACATAAAATGGAAATACTGTGGTGAAGTGGATATAGTCATCCAAACCCATCATTCTTACTTCTTCGCTTACTGCTTCCATGAGACCTGCACAGACAACAGAAACATGCTATGGGATATCGTTAACCATTAAAATACGTTAGACAATGAACATTTAAGCTGGTTTTTCCAAGGTGACTGCATTCAATTGTGAAATTAATTAAAGGTGGCCAGAACATATTGAATATGCATCGTCTGCACTTCCTGGAGTTATTTCAGCCTAAAAATGTCAAAATAAATACTAATTAAAAAAGATTTCAATTTAATTTAAAGCTGTTATTTCTATAACTTTGAAATTTTGAAAAAGAAAACATATAATAACACCATAATATATAATTATAATTAGAGTATTATTTATTAATATTATTGTTATTACGACTGCTATTATCGACATGATTCAGCCATCAAGCTTTCTCGAGTTCTTTCCCCTATGCCAATATTACTTCATTTTGTGAAAATACTCATGTTGTTCCTTGTTTGTCTTCACACAAATCATTCGCCACTTCCTGAACACTTCTCTATTTTCTAATATCTTTGTTACTAATTCCACTTTTCTTAAACCTTTCTAAACATCTTTTACCAATAGGACTGTGTCTGGTAAGAGAGGATTTTTTTCGTTAATAATAATAATAATAATAATAATAATAATTAAGGGGCGGATTTCTATGACCTAAAAAATAGGATATATGCATGCATTTATGACCTAAAACATTAAAATATGACCAATAAAATTTAAAATATGACTTTACCACTTACACATTTTGTATGTTTTTTGTAAGTTTCATTGCAATTCATTTTATTAAAATATAATGTTAATTAAATTAAATATCTGTAAATACTCAAAATGTATCATTATAATGCAAAATTTACAAAATATGATATGAAACTTCAAAACTTATTTAATATGCACACAAATATGCCAAAAATATGACCTAAATATGCATATTCATACTAAATATGCTACATTAGTTGAAAATTTCCTAAATATGCAGTTATATGCACAATAAAATATGGTGTTCCATTTTCACCAGGATGCTTGGAATCGGGTTTAAATTAATCGGAAACCTGAAATAATGCAAAGGGGAATAATATGACATGTCATAGAAATCCGCCCCTAGTAATAAAAATAATAATAATAATAATAATAATAATATAATTAATAATAATAATAATAATAATAATTCTGCCATTAAGTCATTAAGTTACTACACACAATTGGCAATGTTACACGGATAAAAAAATATTTTAAAAAGTAAAAAAAAAAAAACAGATCCAATAATTTATTTTTCAAGAATTCCTGTACTGAATAAAAATCTTTGTTTTTTAACCAGTTAGACACAAATATTTTTAGCGAAAGAGTTTTTGCATTGCATTATGGGGCAACTTATTAAACATTTTTATTCCGATTGCTTCCTGACTATTAAATGCCTTAGATGTGCGGGTTTGCTTAGACTGTACAGTACCACAATTTCTGGTATTATATGAATGTAACTGCATTCTTTCAGGATATAATTCTAGTCTTTCCTTTACAAAATGTTAAACAAGAAAATATAAATATACAAGGGAAAGCCATTATTCTATATTCAATGAAAAGTGGTTTACAGTGCTTGTTGCATCTTTTTTTGGCCAAAATGCACATCACAGTCTTTTGAAATTTGAAAACACTAGTATAATTTGAAGAGTTGCCCCAAAATGGGTACCATATGTTAGATGAGAATGAAAAAGACCAAAACAAACATGTCTAAGAACAGAAAATGATACACAACACACAAGCCTTCGAAGAACAAAGATCACTGGACATAATTTATTATAGTGGAGGCTAGACCTATGTAGACAGTCGGGATACTTTGAGGATTAAGCCATTGTCTGGCACTTACGGAGTGGTATGGTAATGACTGAACGGCAATCGTCTGGTGCCCCACGTGGAGTCATAGCTAAAATGTCAAAAATTCAGAAATGAGCACTGATTGGTTGCACACGAAATTCTATTGGCTGTCAGGCAAATTCAACGCCCAAGAAAACACGCTGAAAATCCAGAATATACAACTCTATTGTCCAAGACACCCTCATTTCAAGTTATTTACTGCGGATTATAAGGGTCTGTCGGCATTGCTTTGAAGAAAGTTGTATATGTAGAAGTAGTCTCCACTATACATACATACATTATGTGGTCATGCCAAAGCAATTTTCGGTCCAGATTAAATCCCAGAAGTTTAACTGCAGATAGTTCATGTATTCCACGAGTGACAAACAGGACACACAGAGTTAGGAAATTCAAAACAAATAGCCTAATTTTTATTTAAATCCTTGATTTATTCCTAGAGTCCAAAGTTTTGTTATTTGCTAAATAAGAATAACGTGCAATTTTAATAACCCACCACCATTTCTGTATCCAACTTGGAAAAATACTGTCGTGACGGACGGAACAAATATTGAGCCTTAAGTGTTGGAGAGTATAGAACATGACTTATTTCTGTGAGTTATGTATGCATATAAAACTAAATGTAATTTACACATGAAATTAAAACTCTAAGAATTACACACAGCACGTTTTATTATAGGATCACCAACAAATTTAAAATACTTAAAAAAATAAATGATGCGTGATGGACAGGACATGTCCAACAACTGTAATCCTTAAAATTATTTTCAACACCTTTGAGACAGATAACCCTAAACAGAACAAAACTGACACTTCAGTGAAAGACCAGTGTATAAAAAATAGACAACAGAATAAAATTACACAAGTCATCCAGTGCCAACCTGACAAATACTATGTACCACTACCACCCAATGACTACTACCTTCCTAAGGTGATGGTGATAAACTAAAGAAGAAAGAGTTGTAGAATGTTTCTTCCCCTTTACATGCAATTTCAATATCTTAGGATTTCACTACGGCTGCTCAAGATTTCAAGATTTTTAAATTTCACTCATAGGCTCACTCAATCATGGAATGCATGAGTTCATTTTCACAGTCATCTATTGAGTTTTATTTTGATTCACTACAAACATATTATTACTAAACCAACTTTCAGCAGATTGTATTATCTGAATTCATCAGAAAGCTAATCTTCTCTTGTTTTATTGCATGTGAGATGCTCTGAAATTTATTTTATTTCTTAAAATAATTTGAGAAGATTTCTAAAAATTATAACATCAAGCTATCCCCAAAGAATAAACACACCCTGAGGAATCTACTGAATCACCCGCTCAACAATACTAAAACAAAAACAGAATTATCAGGAATATACCAGACTAGCATGTGCCCAGGGCTTCGCCCGCGATAATTATTTCAAAAATTAAAAATTAAGAGCATAATAGTTAAATCATTATATTTATTAACACCTAAATCACGTGGACTACATACCACGATTAGATAGCATCGCCTGGTAAAAGCGACCTCAGATTCGAGTTCCTTGGTCCAGAAAACCCCTGTATAGTGAGTTTCGTCCAAATAAAACAATGTTTGACCGTATTAGGGCTTACAACATTCAAGCGATCGCGAAAGTTTAATTTCCAAGGCATGACAAAAATAGACAAAGCCAACTGTAATTGTCAAACTTCCATTTAATTTAATTCCAAACCCATCTGAAACAATATGTTTTAATGTCAAATGTGATTCGGATTCGATAATTCTGTGTAAAAAGGGCTTAAGTATTCTAAAAAACACTTGTTTTTTGGGATTTAAAATCAGAATATTTCAAAATCCTTTCTTAGTGAGCACCTACATTATGAAACAAAGGTACTGTCAAAATTCCAAGTCTCTACCTGTTACAGTTTAGGCTCTACGTTGATTCCTGTCAGTCAGGACAAAGCCTTTTATATATATAGAGATGGATTGTGATGAATGCCCTATGACATATATTGGACAAACCAAAAGGAACATTGAAATGAGGATGAAGGAACACCTAAGGAATGTTAAAATGATGCAAACTGATAAATCAGCTGTAGCCCATAATTTCTGGACGCAAAACCATCACATCAAGAAAGAGATTGAATTATTAAAGCATTTTACTAAACCATCAGAACTCAACACCTGGGAAAGAATCTTTATTATCAAAAACAGCAAGAATGTTATGAACTTTGATATACCATCAGTGAGTGTCGTCATCAAACTCACTAGCTGGAAGGTAGAGAGCAGCACGGGGCCGACTATAAATACCACCAGCCATGGGTTCCATACACCAGTAAGCAAATTTAAGTTATAGGATAGGAACCCGTTTTCATTTCCAGCAATGCATTTCGTATGCAGGTATGGAATCGGAGTCGAGATCATCGCATTGCGGGCTTCGCCCGCAATGCTCTGATCTCAGTTAGCATATTTGGTCTGGTCTGGTCCATACACCAGTTGACCAGCAGCCGAGGATGGGAGAAAACTCCCGAAACTAGTCCTGCATTTTAAGAACTGTGACTTAATGGAGCATCAATGTATGCAATATTTTCTTCATTTTATTGATTTTATTTCTTATCACAACAAAGATACATTTCTTTCCTGCCCAAACATATCTCGTTTACTTGCTGGCTTCCCTCAGATGGCTGTACCTATGTCAGTATTTATATGTTAAAATGTTTTACCTCGAATAGCGAACTTGGTGGCGCAGTACGTGGCCATGTCTGCCACACCTGCCACACCACACATGGAGCACACAGCAACAATGTGGCCTCTCTTTCTCATCAGCATGTCAGGAAGGAAGGCCTTTATCGTCTGAAAAGTACAGTTCTGCGTTAGATACTAAGACAATGTGCCATTATTTGCTATTGTAATGGTAAAGGTATACTCAAGAAAATCTAAAAGTTTGAAAAACAAAAACTAATAAAAGAAACTGATAAATTTAATTAAATTTTTCCTTTTGAGGGTAAATATCAATGAAATGAGATTTTAAAGATTTTTTCCACCTTATACCTTCAAGAATAAAGATAAATAACCTTCAAAACTGTCGTAAGATTTTTGGGATTGCTTTGAAATTACATAGTTTTATCAGATATTGTACAGGAAAAATGAAAATAAATTCCTATACAAAATCTGATAAAACTATGTAATTTGAAAGCAAATCCAAAAAATCTTATGACAGTTTTGAAGGTTATTTATCTTTATTTTTGAGTAAAGGTAAAGTGATCCCTATACAGGCCATGGAGGCCCAGAGGGTTCCAAGAGGTTGAGGCTCCCAGATTTTGGACATTCGGCACATGAAGGTGGTAAGGTTGTCAGCCTTACGCACCGGCCACCTTACTCATTTCTGTTAGAGGCTGAGTCGACCCCAGGGCCATAGTGCCACCAGAAGGATTAGGCCAATTGAAAAATCTCAACGACCTCATCGGGAATCGAACCCGCGACCTTCGGGTTTGTAGCGCAGCGCCTCAACCACTACGCTGCAGCGTACCCCTTATTTTTGAGTAAAGTGTTTATTTTTGAGGGTATAAGTTGGAAAAAATCTTCAAAATCTCGTTTCATTAATAAAAGAAAGTAGCATATGAAGCAACATACAAAATGAAACAGTATTCAAGAAGGGCTAACAACCCTAACGACAAGAATAGCCAGAACGATCCTGGCAAGGAAAAGGAAATGTGAGTCGAGAAGACCAGGTGGCAGAAGATGGTAACAATAATTGGATGATGTAAGGAAGAGAGAGGAAATGGGCAATGGATCACCAAGATTGGGCTGCAATCCTCAGAGAGGCCAAAGTCTTTCATGGGCTGCGGTGGCAAACAATAAGTAAGAATTAAATTACACATCATATTTCACCCTCGACCCTACTACAGATGTTGTTAAACATTTTTAGAGAAGTTGACATTGCATTGACCTCTATTGCAGTATAAAGCCCCTGCCCCCAACAAATACTCACGCTTTTACGATTTGACTGTGGAATATTTTATATTGGGAAATCAAAAAGAAATTTAAATGTATGACACAAGGAACGCTTAAGGAACATCACATATAAACAAACCAATCTGCACCACATATCATGAATTTGAAGATGACATAACCTTAGAAGCTGTACAAAAACCGATAGAACTGACAGTTTGGGAAAAGTCTACATTAAAAAAAACAGTAACAACCTCATCGCTAAGTGGCTTTGACGTCAGCTAATGATGCAGACAAAGATGTCTGTGAAACATGTTTTATATAAGTGAAATTGAGTAGTAACTTAGGATGTTTGAATGTTGGTACATTATTTTGGCTATTCTGACCATAAATGTGCAAGCATTTATTTTGCTCCTTAAAATAGCCTTTTGTTTAAGGGAGGCTGATCTGATTTTCTCTGGTCCAACAAGTGACTAAGGCGATTTCAAGAGTGTGCATAACCATACTAGCTGAGTTCACTGTGTAGAAAAGTCATTGAGCAAATACATGCAATTTTTAATATTGTTATTTTTAGGAAAAAATTGATTTGAAATGTTTATTTCTTTTTATAAAACATCTGCTGGTCTGTCACAAAATCACATATTCATCATTTATTTCGAAAACTTCTGACCGCCTGCATGAACTAGTGGTTATCACTGCTGATTATGAATCCGCAGGTCAGGGTTCAATCCCCGGTACCTCCTCAGACTTTTCTGAAATAGGGAGATCTGGAAAGGGGTGCACTCAGCCTCGTGACACAAACCGAGGAGCTACTTGATACAGAAGTAGCGACTTCAGTTCAGTAAGCTGACCACATGCCCCGCAATCCTGCCTTCTGCCTCTGGTAGATGATGCAGCAGTTGGATGGCAGGCCTCGTCCCTCAGAGGGATGTAGAGAAATGGAGGTTTTTTTTTAAACTTCCAGAGACAACATTATTTTTCCGAGACAAAACTGATTACTAGGGTAAGGCATTTAATGACCATAAAATAATGCAAAAATGTGAAGTAAAAAAAAGCATTTATGACCTAAAATAGTGAAAAAATGCAAAGTAAAAAATGCATTTATGACCTAAAATAGTTTAAAAAATGACACAAAATTGTAAAAAATGACCAATAAATTTAAAATTGTTACTTATAATTTGTAATTTTTATGAATTTAGAATATAAAACACACTTATTTTGTTACTTAAGATGTAAGTATACTACTTGGACACCCTTAGCAAAAAATAAATTCTTTCTGAACTGGCATGTCCATCAAACTGTCCCTAGCAAATATGTGCCATTTAAAAAGAAAGAAAAATACTTCTTTATTGCTACAAGAAAAATTGCTGTGGTGTTTACAATAAACCTGAATTAAAATGATCTGTGAACACTTGGCAGAGATTCTCAAATAAAAACGATTGTCTGTTGTCTGAAAGTAACGATTTCTACATGGAAAAGCTCATCTCTTCCTCCACTGAAACATTACCTAAAATGCCGAAACAAACCTAAATATGCAGAAAATGATCAAAAAATTTCCAAAAAATAACCCATCTCTTGAAAATGACGAAAAATGCAAAATAAAGCCAAAAAATGCAAAAACACACTGCCCTTATTTAATCAATTATTTCATGATACACATTTATATATATATATATATATATTCACGCTATCGTATAAAAAAGATGCAAAATCATCAAATGCTTTGCCCTAGTGATTACATATGCCTCTCCAGTACCCTTGATGCTTCACACCAAGTAGCCTTTGTCATGAATAATGAAACGGTTTAAGTCTTACCCAGAAGTGAGCGAGTATGTTGACATTAAAAGTTTTTACGACTTGTTCAGTCGGTATGTCCAGCAGACCTCCAACAGGCATCACTCCTGCGTTGTTCACTACAATGGATGGATTGCCATGAGTCTTCTTCACCAGTAGAGCCAACTCCGCTACCTGAGCCTGGTCGGCTACATCGCACTTGTAGGCATGGGCCTTCAACAGAGAAAAAATCTCTCAGGGTTTGACAAATGCACTGGGTGAAAGCTGTGGGTACAGGTTGAGATGCACTCGTATGGTATTCTCTAGGTCCAGGGTAGAGAATTATATCGATAGCTTCTCTACTTTGTCAAAGTCCTGTATCGTTTACTTCCAAAGCTACCTGTGACCACTGCCAACAATACACTGTTGTCATGAGAACTGTACATGGATAAGCGATCTGGATTTGAAATTCTGTGCAAAAAGGTATTATGTCTCCTCTAAAACATTTGATTTTTGGCATTTAAAATAAAAATTTTTCAAAATGCTTTCTTAGTGAGCCCTTAGATTATGAAACAAAGGTAATGTCAAAATTCCAAGCCTCTACCCATCATATGTTGAATCTCTGTCAGTCAGTCAGTCAGGACAAAGCTTCTTATAAGTTATATATAGAGATAAGCTGCTTTGTCGTGACTGACTGACAGAGAATCAACGTAGAGCCTAAACTGTAATAGGTAGAGACTTGGAATTTTGAAAGTACCTTCGTTTCATAATGTAAGTGCACACTAAGAAAGGATTTTGTAAAAATTTTGATTTCAAATGCCAAAAATCAAGTGTTTTCGAGGAGACGAAATACCTTGCAAAGAAACAAAGATTGTAGTGGAAAACATTAGCACGAAAGAATTAAATTGTGAAATTAATTCAAGATGGCCTTGCTCGGTTGCTATCTTGATTCATTTGTTTACGATTTGCAGAGATCTGATTTCTTTTTAACATAGGTGGACAGAAGGGGAGAATGAATGCACGTCTTAACGAGAAAATATTGATTGATTTGGACGAAACAAACTAGGAAACTCAAATCTGAAGTCTTTCCCCCCTCCCCCATTGAGCGGTGCACTTTGTTCGTGAAATGCATCTCGAAGCCAGGTTTTAGCCTTTTTAATTATCAGTCGTTATAATAAAATTGTTTATGCATGATTTGGGTAAGGTTCATGAATCTATGGTTCATTTTAATCGTTTCATTTCAAATTTATATGCACATATAACACCACAAGATTCGTTTTGTTCGTTTAATTACCTATATTTTTAACATTAAACAATATAATTAAGAATAAAATTCTGCAATTCCTGCGATTTAAATAAAAATGATATCTGTGTTAATAAATACCTTATGTTATATCGTTTTATTTAATTTTCTGTCAAATAAATGATTCAAGTGAAACATCAAGCAGTTGTGTAAATAATTGCAGGCACCTGCTGGTGTTTGTATGTTTTAGTGTATTTTAAAAAATAAAACCCAGCGTTTCAATCATTACACTAAATGATTTGATGGTTTTTGTTGGTATAAAATACTCTTAGCTCTGTTGGTAATTTCCCCAGCAAAGTCTAAAAAATTAAACGTCACAAGTATTTAAGAAATTCTACTATGAGCAGTACTCAGATAAGTATGAAGATGTGACGTATATTTACATGTTAATATGGTTGAAAACATAAATCGACAATAATTTAAAAACACTTATTTAAAATTTAGTGAGGAAACAGTAGAAGTAGGGTAGAATGGAATGGAGGCGTCGGTGTTCTCTCGACCCTGGGTGTAGTCGTGGATAATAAGAAGTAAATATAGATGTAAACATTTTAGAGCACTAGTAGGGCAATTAATATAATAACACTGAACACTGAAAATAAACTCTTTTTCACTTCCTTACTTACTCAATGGCAATAGACAATTATTCCTCAGCAAGCTAAAGGAATATTATCTATTTTATGGAACACACGCTTACCTGAGCCTGCCATTCAACCCTATTCTGTGCTAACTCCATCCAACCATCCCTCGAAAATCCTACTTCTCTTAAATCTATCCTAATATTGTCCTCCCACCTATGTCTAGGTCTTCCAAGTGCTCTCTTCCCTTCGGGTCTCTCAGGCAATATTTTTTAGATATGTCTTTCCTCCCGCATTTCATCCTCCATGATTTAATTACCCTTACTATATCCGGTGAAGAGCACAGGTCATGAAGCTCATCGTTACACAGTTTCCTCCAGTCCCCATTTTCATCTCTCTTAGGCCCAAATATTTTCCTAAGCCCTCTGCTTTCGAACACTCTCAGATTATGTTCTTTCTGAAGAGTAAGCGGCCATGTCACATCCATATAATACAACCGGCAGAATAATAGTCTTATAAATTTTTAATTGTCTTACTTTCTCAATGGAAATGACAATTCCTAAGCAAGCTAAAAGAATATTATCTATATTATGAAACTTGGAGGTTCATTGCCACGCTTACCTGAGCCCCCCATTCAACCCTATTCTATGGTAACTCCAACCATCCCTTGCAAATCCTACTTCCCTTAAATGTATCCTAACATTGTCCTCCCACCTACATCTAGATCTTCAAGTGATTTTAATAGTGTGGTACAAACATTTTTGAAATAAGAAATAAAAGTAATGTAAAACCTATTTAGAGAAAATGTTTTCTTGATGACACAAATTCACTCGCTTTAATTTAATTTTGAAAGGTTGAATTAAAGATTTAATGTTTATTACTTATTCCAGTTTTTGACACATAAACAGGTCCCGGATTTTGATGACCTAAAATTCTTTAAAAATGAACTCAAAAAATGACCATAAAATTACAACAGAAATGACCCAAAAACTACAAAAAGACCCAAAATTTGTTATGAAAATAGTAGTTTATCATCAGATTTGTGTCTATTCTACATTTATATTGTTGATCCAATTATAGGCTTGTAATTAGTTAATTACATAGGTTAAATGCAAACAGCAAACACCATCTTTCTACATACAGATTAAAGTTATAACACGATCTATTTATTTATGCTTAAATAGAGTTCCGGTAGTAGGCTATTGAATTCACAAACAGGGCCGTAGCAAGGTCCTTCTGCGCCCTTGGTGAGTCTGACAAATCTGCGCCCTCCAATACTGATGGGTCTGAACAATTTTTAAAAATTTATGGAAAACTCTTTATTATTTTAATATAAAAACACTGTTATTATCAAAGAAACCTAAACCTCAATTTGAAAATGAACCAAATATTGGACTTTCAAGGTACTAAAACCTATTTTTCAGACAATTGAACTACTTAAAAGATAATTAATTCATAAAATCTAGAATTTTTATTGCTTGATAAATTGCACCAGTCTAAAAAAGGTGGTATTTTTCATGGTTAATTTTGTGCCCTCTTTATACCTGCGCTCTTGGCGGGGGCCCATCTCGCCACCGCCTAGCTATGGCCCTGTTCACAAACACACTATATAATGAAAGAAAGAACACAAAATGAGAATGTAATGTCTTTAAATAAATAATATTTACCTAAAAATATCAAATAGAGGAAAAAGACCAGATAAAGACGTTTTACCTAAAAATTACCTAAAAATAAGAAATGGATAAAAGTGACCAAAAAATTACCCTAAAATTGCCGTTTTTATAAACTAGGAGTCATGATCAGAATATTTCCACTAGTGGGCAACGTCCATGATGTACCAGTTGAAAGATGACAGGTCATCAAAATTCGGGCCCTGCTCATAAACAATAGCAAACAGAGGAATAAAGTGGCATAACCATTACCTTGTAGCCCATGACATTGAGGCTCAATATGAGCGCCTTGTTGCTCCCCTCGTCGATGTCCAAGCATACAATATGCGCTCCCAGCCTCCCAAATTCGAAGGCTAGTTGTCTTCCTATGCCATTTGCAGCCCCTGTTATCTGTAAGTATTAAAGCATGTCACTGCTAACTGTAAGTAACTCCTCATGATGCTCAGTGCACCTCGTTCCAGACTTCATAAGTCAGCAAGCTGTTAACCTCACAACTTTCTTTACTCTAAGCATGGGCAATACAAATTTCTCCCTTCACATTCACATTCACAAAGGCCGTATTTCGAGGAATGCGTATTCAGTTTCTCCGCCTCAGGTGAAGGCAAGAGGCCTGAGTTTGTGAAAGCGATGGCTGCCTTATAATTACTCTTCACTTAATATTTTTACGAAAATATATTTCAAATAAAAGTTTTAGCTCCTACTATAAGCATCTTGTGTATCATGCCAAGTGAAGAAGAAGCAATAGAAAGACTGAAATACATTTAACCTAAAATTAAAATTAAGGTTTGATGCTTTTTTTTAAGTGAAACTTCTTTAGCCGCGCTAGGAGTAAATCGAGAGCTAACCGAAACTTGCGTTATGAACAAAATCGTCACGAAATTAGTGGGACTGTGACGGAACGGACTGCACAGAAAACAATCAACTCAATGATTAGGCTTATACAAAATTTAAAAAATAAAAAATCTAAAATCTAAAAATCCAAAATTAAAAAAATCCAAAAATAAAAATTCAAAGGTCCAAAATTAAAATATCTAAAATTCCAAAATTAAAAAAATTAAAAGATCAAAAATTTAAAAAATCCAAAAGCAGAAAAGTCCAAAAACCCAATTTTTAAAAAGTTCAACAATCCAAAATTGAAAAAATCCAATAATCCAAAGTTGAAAAAATAAAAAAATAAAAACAAATTTCACTTCTGTCGCGTGGCGTTCCACGCACACTTTTTTTCTTTTAGAGTTATGCCGTTTATAGTCAAACACAGTCATGTTTTTGGAAAATAATGATAGGGATTTTCATAAGTGACTAATCACTCGGAAAATGGACTATTAGGTATGATTTTTGGCTTGTTGTTTTGGCTTGTTGTTGCTAGTAAAAACCATCCCCGTTGTCTTATGCGTACGCCAAAACTATCCACTTTTCTTTGTAAAGATGATAGAAACTGTCGTATTCCAGGAGTTCTATCTGCATCGTGTGCGCTGTTCTGCGAAACACACTATCCTTAACAAATCCCCATAAACAAAAATCAGGGGAATTAAGTCAGGTGATAGTGGCGGCCAAGCAATTGAACCTGCGCTGTTTTTCTTCTTTGAAGCAGAGATAAAGGCTTTTTTGACATCTTTCAATTACATACGTTCCATTCCAATCTGCTCATTTGTTATAACCTTCTTCAACCAAACAACACGTTTTAATCATATATTCCAAAAACATATATGGAATGGAGGGTGTCCGAATGCACCTCGAAGCCGGATTTTTCATTTACGCTTTCGTTCGTGAGTTATGAGCGAAAAACTGACAGAAAACATAATTTTTTGCGCTGTGTTTCGGTTTTGTTAGCCCGTTCTAATATTATAAACAAATGAGTGAAGCATATAAGGATAACAAAACCAAAGCGATCGACAAATATTGATGTGTCATATTGAAAAAAAATCGATTTCCGCGATGCTCTTTTTTCCTGGTTGCTAAAGGAGCTTTAATAGCTGGCCTCGGGTTTACACAGAAACACCGGCTTAAATATTATATTAGATACAAGGTGGCTTAGAGAGGAATTATTATTATTTTTTAAATTAATAACTCCGCTATTTGTAATAATTATGCAATATATGAATTATTATAATATGCAATTATTATGCAATTAATATGCAAATAATATGCATCAGGAAGCTTATGCAACGATTGATCAAGTGGATTGAGAAGCAAGGGGACTATGTTGAAAAGTTACATCATTAATAGTTTTGTATTCTTCTTCTTCTACACTTCAGGGTTTAGGCTTTCGCCTGTTCCGTCCTCACAGTAATTCTCTTCATCTCTTTACTGGTCTTCCTACATCTTTCTTTCCTTTTGGATTACATAAAAAGGCGTGTTTAGGAAATATTATATCATCCATTTTATTTATGTATGGTAGCCATTTATCGCGGTATTTATCAACCCTAGTTATTATCCCTTTATTATTATATTTGTATTGTTGTTTCAATAAATTTAAAAAAGAGTACGGATACCTATTGATACCCTCGTAAATATTTTCCTTGTGGGAAGAGTTGCCCCAGAATATGATTCCATACTCATTACAGATTGAAAATATGCAAAATATACGATGCATCCTGTAAGTAATATTTCATTCATTCAGGCGTTAACAGAATGTGTACTTACCAATACGATTTCTCCCTTCACTGGTTTTTGCAAGGGGGGTACCAAAAACCTGAAGATTGAGAGCACTAGGCTGTAAAATATGTTATATATTAATTTTAAAATGTCTACGACAACAAAATTTTCCTTCACATTCTCTGTCATCGTTATTTTGAAAAATTATGTTAATGAACATTTAATATTTAAGCACAACAAGCTTGTTGACAAAACCATAGCCTGCTACTATTACTCTAGAGTCTCATATTAGCAGGCTATGCTTCGTCACAGGAGGCCGAGGAGAAAGTTACAAATAATGCCGCTAGATTCCTTCCTCTTGCACACACGAGTAATTTGCATGCAAATAATATTCTATTTCGCGAAAGGAGACTTAGAATTGCTCTTCTCCCTTTAGAATTCGTTACTATATTCGATTTGATGTTTTATGCATTTTTCGCCAGAATTTTAGTGCTGAAATTTTATGGTAATTTATTTATGATGATGATGATAGTTCAGTATATTTAAAAGACTTACGTAAAATTGAAATTTTGCCAATTATTGTGCCTAGAGTGAGCCTTTAAAACAAACGTACCTGAAGAAATCAACCTATCTCATAACGCTTTGTTGTTCTACTTATGCAACGGAAAATAAATAGGCTACAATGACTGATCTATGTCCAGACGACCATGAAATCGTTACGTTATAACCTCCCTATTTTTAATCATTTATTTACTCAGAATGTAACACTATCGCAGTACGTGTTACATATGTTCTTAAACTATTTTTATTCAATTAATTTAAGTAATTTAACTCTACACTCATACAACAAAATTACACTTACAATCTTGTATCTTGAACATTTTATTTTGCCTCATGAAAGACGATTTGGAAGTCTTGTATTTATAATTCCTTATTTTCGCTTTAGAATTCCTTATTCGGAACTGACTATTTTCGGAAAATTCAGTTCTGCGTCCTAAATTCGCGACCATGGCACGATTTTTTCGAATAATTTAAATTTGCCACATTTAGCTGATACAGTTCTTACAATTAACCGAAGATATTTAGAAAAATATGCATTCCACGTATTAAAAGAGTTTTTATTTTAGGGTGTAAAAGTGAAATACTCGTAAACACATCCCTGGTAATAATTATTTCGCACTTTGTATCAAAGGCTTTTTCAGTAGTAAATTATTTATCTTAACGTGGCCTAAATACATTATATAATTCTGTGCATGAAATGTTCTACCTCATTGAGAATAAACTTAAAACCCTGAGATTATGGAAGTTTTCGAGTTTAATTGTCATTAATTTTATTTATTTATTTATTTAATTATCAATCAAGGCCTACTATTAATGGTGTAACTTTCATTGAATTGTCTATGTTAGTCGACTCTTAAAATAAGTTATGGTTTTAACCTTTTATTATTTATTTATTTATTTATTTATTTATTACATTATATTCGTACCTATTATCCATTGAAAGCCTTTTAAATCTTAAATACGAACGTTGTTTCAAAGCCCCCAGACGACCGAGGTTTTTAACTAACCAACCAAGCCCCCTCAATCATGTTTTAGATGAGTCTGACACCTTAACTATCATGCATAGATAATTCAGCGAAAGTAACACCAATAATGTTTGTAATTTATTGAATAAATAATTAATTTCTGTATTTATTATGATTACGCATATTGTATTTGTATTTGTACATAGATCCACCGAGATTCGATCCCGGGTCCCGCTCAGCCATAGGGGTGGCATGAAATGACGTAGGTAGCGCGAAGGATTGACCCTATCGTGTCCATACATAGCTGAAATTTGATTTCAAGATATTGCAACGTAATTAAATTTGTCCCTAGTTTTGTAGCTTTTAAATTTCCGCCGTAAACACTTCGTAAATTTGTCGATAGATAGCAGAGGAGACAGACTTCCGCCTTCATGTACTACGTAACTTAATATGAAACGTTATTGTAGGCGCTTTTTATCAAACATTTAGCTTTAAGTCGGTTTTTAAATATATCTTAAAATATCGTTCTATTACGAAAGAATATTTGAGCTAATATTCGGACAGAATTTTTATTTTAAATTTGTTACTGATCTTGAATCGTCTTTTCCGGTAGTTGTCACATCCGCTGGATGGAGTGCTTTGATTTTATGGTTTATTTCTTCGAAGTTGGTACTTGGTGGAACGATTGTTGAATTTTCTTTGGGGTTAAATTTTTGGTGTTTGTCATTGCATCGAAAATCCTAAAAGGTAAGTGTTTTAGAACCACATGCACTGTATAATTGTCCGCTTAAAGTACAGAATTGGGTATCAGATTAATGTAGGGCATTGACATCGAATAGAACAAGATACTTGTTTTTGCCCCACTGAACTCGTTTTCTCAAAGTTCAATATGTCTTTTCACTTATGTAGTATTTTCTGGTTTTACTAATACAAGTATTTAAGGTATTGTGTAAATATCTTTGTAACATAGGTGTATATCCTTGGTTTTTTAACATATTTACAGTATACATTGAAAATGGCGAGAGGACAGCAGAAACTTCAGTCTCAAGCTAAAGCTGCTGAAAAATTAGCTAAACAAAAGAAGCAGCAAGGCCATAATGCAAATAGCCAGAAGAAAGCAGCCCAGGCAGCTCTTGTACATGTCTGTTCTGTTTGTAAGGTACGTAGCTTGGTTAAGATGATATTGAATAGACCTCAGTTATCTGCATACATAGCATATTTATAACATGTAATACCAATATTCAAATTGGGAAAAAAACCAATACTTGTGGCAGCCTAGCCCCCCATGCCTACTCATTAATGGGACCTGCCCAGTGGCGTGATTTGAACTACTAGGAACACCGGGCCACAACATCTTCTAGTAGGCAGAAGGTGAAACGGGGGAAAAAAATTGGCAAAAGATAGATTTATGCCATGCACCAGCCAAGCTTCGCCCACCGGCTGCTTCCCCTCACTACCAAGCCTTGCTCGTTCACCTCATTATTGTACCCACGATTGCACCCTTCATCATATACTCATAAAAGTAGGCCTATACAAAACCACAGTGTTAGGAATATTACCCTGCCACAATATCAAAAGTACACAAAATAAAATAACATATTCCGAAAATGACCCTTTCACCAGAACAGTTATTTATCATGTAAGTTACTATAATGCTCTCTAAACTTACGGTGCTTGTAATCACGAGTTTCAATCCCGGTCGATCCAAAATTTATTGTTAGGAATAGGTCCCAAATAGGTGGTAGGGCGAGGTGATGGTAAGGGAAAGGGAGGAAGAGAGAGGAAAAGGAAGACATTCAAAACCCTAAACCCCTCCTTCCCAGGCGGGTCCCATGATAGTAGGAGGAGCCTAGTGCGTGGCATAAAACTATTTTTTCCCCCCAAAATTAAGAATTTATTTCTCCTTTCGTCTCTTGCTTTTCATCCTCCTTCTTCACCCTACCTACCTATTTGCGACCTATTCCTAACCGTAAATTTTGGATCGACCAGTATGAGCATCTGGGACCACTTGTGTCATAACCAGGGCCCGGATTTTTATGTGCTAAAAAACTTAAAAATATTTATTTTTTATGTGCTAAAAATGTTAAAAATATGTGCTAAAATTTAAAAAATATGTGCTAAAACTAAAAAAATCTGAAAAAAGAAAAAGAAAACTCCAGAATGTTCGAAACTTACTAGAACAAATTATATTGAAAGTCGCCAACATCAGATATAAAATGTGACTGGAGTTGCAGTGCACAACAAATGTCATCTCCAGATTATGGATCGCAAATCCTTGCCTATTATCCGAGAATAATGCCTTACATTGAGAAAAGGAACGTTCTACATCACACGATGTTAACCTTACATTTTTTTAGAGGGGTATATCACTAACACACACACGATCAAGTTCACTTATGTTTTACTACAGATGCAAATGTTTCAAAATGATCTGCATAATACAACACGGCACTTGAGATTGGGTTCTGTTCTTCCCCGATAAGCAAGTGCAAGTGAATCACTCTCACCTCATTGCAAGTGCAGCATTTGTATTGAATTCTTTCGAGATACAATTTTTTTTTGTAAAATGTTAAGAGAGAATGAGGAAAAGTGCTAAAATATTTATTTATGGAGAATATATCGAAAATATTTATTCACATAACTTTTTTGTAAAAAATATGTTTTTATGTAAAATAAAATTTGGAATTTGCGGTTGTCGGACCTTGATATGAGCATCAGGAAAAAAAATTACATAAAAAATCCGGAAAAGTACCAAATTATTTATTTATGGAGAAAATATTGAAAATATTTATTCACATAACTTTTTTTGTAAAATATGTGTTTTTATGTGAAATAAAATTTGGAATTTGTGTTTGTCGGACCTCGATTTGGATACTAAACTTTATTTTAGGAATGTACGCATTAGGATAAAAAACATTTTTTTACATACAAATCCGGGCCCTAGTCATAACTAACAGCCTTAGCCATTATGCCAAGAGTGATTGCTGAGCAGCGAAGGGAAAATTCATCTATTCAAGTTTACAGAGCTTTAATACATAAGAAATAGAACTTCCTGCTGGAACAAAGGGCTGCGACTGCTACTGTAATGTTATTTACCACATTGTCACTAACCCAGTTAGCCAGTGAGAGTGGTGGAAGAAAAACTGCAGCCTACTTAACCAATCCATTGCAATTAGTATTCGCCAGCTGTAACTGAAACTAGAGGTTTTTGATCTGGGGAAAACGAAAGAACAGGTCGCCACTTAAGTTCCGCTTTGAGAGACATCTAAGTTAGACGTGGTAACGATGGAACTACTATAACAACATTGAAAATTGTAAAAAATCCTTTCCTCTCTTCTTTTCCGCTTTACTATTCAATCCCTCTTATCCTTTAGCCTACTTATCTATTCCTACCCTATAAATTTTTGACCTGTCAGGAATCGAATGCGGGACCGCTAGCATCATAGCCAGTCGTTTTATCCACTAAGCCATTGAGTGATCATTGTAGTGTGAAGCGAGAATTCATCTAGGCCTATTTAAGTTTAGAGAACCATGTTGGTTCAAGGGGATGTCTTGTGTTCTATTTACTCTTAGTAAGGAACTCATCAATATGCTCTTTCTAAGTTTTTTCATAAATATGTTTAATTTGTTTATTGATTTTATATTTGCTGGAAGTTTATTGTATAGTTTTATCCCTTTATAATTTGGACCTTTTTCAAAAACAGCTAATCTGTGCTCCTTTACCCTGTAATCATTTTTGTTTCTTGTATTACGACTGTGAATATCGATATTTTCAACTATAATTCAAAACTTAGATAATAAAAACTTTGCTTCAGTGGATAATTTAAACTTCTAAAACAACGTTTCAACCACTCCGTCTGGCCTTCCTCAGGTTACTACCTCAGCATGAACTGCCAAGGGGTGGACGAGGTTGTAGAAAACCCATGCTTCCCTCTGACTGCGTCATCACAAAACAAGGTATTCCTACCATGTTCCCGAATCCATTCCACAGGAATGTTGTAATCGACCTCTTCTCTGTCACCTGTCGGTGGCGTGGGAAATTTTAACTCAAAATTTTTATTTCTCCTTTTCTTGAACCTTCTTAATAAATCCATCCACTCATCACCCAGGTCTCCTCCATATCTATTCAAACTAGGCCCTTGATTATTGATAATATTCCAAGCCTCACATATTTTTCTCTTCTCCAAATTGTATTCTACCCTCACAATCTCCATATCACCAATACCATGCTTTTCATCGGCCATGTGTTGACTAAGTCCCGTATTTGTCCTCCCGTAACTGACATCTCTTTTATGCTCCTTTTAAAAGTCTTGTATGAAATGTCCTTCCTGTCTCTCCGATGTATACCCCTTCACAATCCTTACAAGAGATTGAGTACACCCCCGCACACTCCATTTTATCTTTCTTTTCCTTCCCAATTCTTTTATAATCTGAAAAGATCCTTTCAATAGTTTTATCTACACTGTACGCAGGTACAAGGTCATATTTTCGAAAAACTTTACCAAGACGCTCCCCCACGGTTGGGTTGTAAACCATACCTACATATTTAGTGTCATTGTTCCTACTCTTATTCTTCTTTTGCCTCTTTCGACTTGCCACCTCGTTCCATATATTCTCAATCTTTCTTTCACAATAACCATTCCTTTTAGCCTGTCTGAAAATTTCCTCTTTCTCACTACTCAAATCTTCTAAATTATTACACAAAGCAAGGGCTCTGCCCACAAAGTTACGCCACACGTTGTCTTTAACCCTTTGGTGATGCGATGAACTGTTATGTATATATAAATCTCCCTTTCCCGGTTTTCTATACACACCTAACCTAATTTTCGGATGGTCAAGGGTAATCTTCAGGTCTAAATAGTTCAAAGTATCATTCTCAGGTTTTTCAATGGTGAACCTAATTCTACCATGACAAGCGTTGAAATCTTGTACCAATTGCTCAGAAATGTAATTTCTAACCAAAACGAATACATCGTCCACATACCTCATATATAGAGCCCGGATTTCCATGCAAATGCATGTTTTTATATACTTTGGTTAGACTTCTCAAACTTTGTAGTTACACATTACATGACTTATGGATTCCAAATAAACATATTTTTTCCGTGCATGTTTGCATATTTCGGCCTTTTTATGGCAAAATTCATGCATAATGCATGTTTTGGATTTTTTTGGTTTAATATAGCATATTCAGACGTTTTTAATGCATATAAACCATCATTTTTTGGTTTTAGTGCATAATATCAGGATACCATGCATAACTGTGCATATTATGAATGTGCCTCCCTAAAATCTTGGCTTTTCAGTGAAACGTATAAAATGTTGTATTGTATTGTCATTGTTATTTGATTGACTTGGCAACAGAGTCTGCCACCTGCATCAATTTGAGAGTGCTTTACCCTAAATAAACAGTAATATAATACACCAGGCTACAAAAGAAAATGCCGACTCGCCGATCTTCCATTGAAAGAAAACTGCTAAACAGAATGTTCACTGCTTGAATTTGTCAGTCACTAGCCATTGTTGAAGACGTTGACTTATCTTTAGAATCGTGTTGTGGAGAAATGGGCGTGACAGTTAGGGAAAAACTTAAGAAGGTAGGGCCTACTTACTTCAAATCCTGATCTTAAACTTCTGAAAACAGTGAAAGACGTATTATGTAGAAAAAATGTAAAAGACATTGAATTCGATCTCACCCTGAGTCAAATTTCTTCCCTTAAGTATGCACCTGTTACTTCTTGTGAAGTAGAAAGATCCTTTTCTGCCTTCAAGAATGTCCTAACTGATAAATGCACGAGTTAAAGTGAGGAGAATTTGGAAAAACTCATATATTGTTTTAAGAGAAATTGAAATATATTGCAGTGCAGTGCGGATTTTTGATAGTGCATGTTTCGCCCTTCATTGTGCATATTTGGAGATACGATAGTGCATGAATGCATGCATGTTTTTAAGTTTGATAGTGCATGAAAATCCGGGCTTTACTCATATATAATACAATATTGTCCAAATTCCTATTTATGATAGTCCTTTCCATAAAATACAACACCACGTCAGAAATAAAACCAGAATCTGGGTTACCCATAGCCAAACCCTCATCAATGAACTTATCAATATTTTGTTGCTGATTATTTGTTTTGATGTCTATTATTAATCGGAATATGATCAGGCTGGGAAATGTAAGTAATTTTAATTTCTTAAAAACCGAGAGACCATTGAACATTAAATATAAATAGACTAAATAGTTATTTATGATGTAAGACCGTCATATAGAGCATAGCCTTTCCCAAAGTTAATAACGTGAGCTAGCGAGTTTTGTTATTCAAGTGAGCCTGTTTATTTTTTATACTGGTCAAACGTCATTCGTTTTGTTATTTTGAATTGTTAATCTTAAAACAATATTTTCAGTTCATTTATGCTTAGAGTCGCAATCTAAAAACTTTTTGATAATTTCTAATTGTAGCGGAATTGAGTCTCTTTTGGTTGGCAGCAATTTGTTTGAAAGAAATCATTATTTGAAACAGTCAAACATCACAGGAACATGTGCATGAAAGATTGACAGTTATAGAAGTTATAGAAAAAACCAATAATATACTAATATGGAAAATTCATCCCTATAAAATGAATTGGAGACTTTGAATGAATGGGGAGAATTGAAGGTCATATGTAATGTTTTGAGCGAAACTAAATATTGTGTTCGCTTACGTTTTAGTTTTGCCAAATTGTCAGTAGGCCAATCTAGTTTATTACCAAATTTTTATTATTTATTATTTTTAATTTTTAAATAGTTTTTATGTTATTTTGAGTTATAAGTGATTAATAGATACACGATAATAGTGGTGAAGGAATAATAGTATTTGTAGTTATTAAAATGAAGGAAGTGGATAATTATTACCGTATTTTATGGACCATATGACACACCTTAAATTTAGGATGGAAATTTAAAGAAAAATAAATTTAATGTGATTCTAAAGGAAACATTTTAAAGGGAGTAATATACTTCATTGCATACACAATGGAATCAGTATAGATCACTTCTAACTTAAAATCTACATTGTACAAAAATCTCGTCTGTACAGGTGGCATCGCGTAAATTTTAACAACTGAACTGATTTCTCATGAAAGGCTGAAAATAATTTTACACCCTCTAACTCTCAATTTAGCATGCGGTTAATGTAATGTACGGGACAAGGCTGTTTAGAGGTCATTGCCTTCATTTAAACCACCCTGCTGAAACAACTCCTTTCATGTAAGAGAACTCAACATACCTTTCTTTTTGCATTGTATGTACCTGGCTTCCAGCTACCCTCATTTTACGATTGTGATAAGTGCACTAATGTACAGTCTGTGCAAAAATTTGTAACTGTCTTATCGTTTATAACACTTTGTTTATAACTAAGGTATTCCGACAATATTTACCATAATTTTAATTTTTTTTTGCACTCCTTAGCTAGTAAGTGTTACTTACGAAAGTTGTTACATGGATCGTAACTTGACATTACCACATGTAATCTTGTTGCTAGGGGCGACGGGCGGAAAGTTACTTTACCGCCCGCAAACACTTATTTGTGGGCTGTAATGACCAAGGCCTCCCCGCTTTATAAATATTCGGTTGCCATAAACAATAACAAATGCGAATCACTTTCTGAAATAAATATCAATCTTCAATAGTGTATATACATAATATTTTCAGGTAATATAGCAACTGTCTATCCTCTGCTTCCTCCTTCAGCATCCAATATTTCCGCTTTTCCCTTAAATTGTCCAACAGCTGAATTCTTCTTCTTCCAAGTCTAGTTGTACCCTCCAATCTTCCTTCTACGACATCATGTAATAAGCAGTTCCTTCTGAGAATGTGCCCAACCCAGTTTGCTTTCCTCTGACGAATTGTGTGTATGATTGACTTCTTCTCACCCACTCTACTCAGAACCTCTTCGTTTGTCACCATGTCCATCCACTTTATATTTTCTATCTGTCTCCAGCACCACATTTCAAAACTTTCTAAATATTTCTTCTCTAATTTCCTCAAAGTCCATGTCTCTGATCCATACAAAGCAATACTCCAAATATAACACTTCACCAGGTTTTTACGTAGCTCTAGGTTCAGACTACTAGTTAGCAGAGTTTTCTTCTTCATAAATGCTTTCTTGGCCCTGGCAATTTTTGATCTTATCTCCTTGGTGCAATAGGCATCTTTCGTCAGTACACTTCCTAAGTATTTGAACTGGTTCACGTTCTCTAATTCTTGATTTCCCATGATAATTTGAAGCGGCTCTTCTCTCTTCGATATCCTCATCACCTTCGATTTACCTATGTTGATTTCCATTCCATACTTTCTTCCTGTTTCCACCAGCCTGTCAATCATTCCTTGCAATATTTCTTGTTTCTTTGCCAGAATCACCAGGTCGTCCGCATATTTGATGGTGTTAATAGCGTATCCTCCTATCACAAAATCCCTAACTCCTTCTAAGGCTTCTTTTGCTAGCCAGTCTCCATAAAGGTTGAACAAGATGGGTGACATACAACATCCTTGACGCACACCTCTTCCTATTTCTACACTGTTGGTCACTCCATGTTCTAGACACACTTTCACTTTTTGTCCCAGGTACAAATTGCGGATTAGTCTCCTGTCCTTCCAGTCAATGCCTATTTTTTTGAGCATGTCCATTAACTTTTCCCAGTTCACTCGGTCAAAAGCTTTTTGCCAATCAATAAAGCAGACACACACTTCTTCGTTGACCGCTAAAACTCTCTCTGATATAATCCTTAGCATTCCAATTGCATCTCTAGTTCCTTTTCCTTTCCGGAAACCAAATTGGTCTTCTCCTATTACGTCTTCTATTCTTCTTTCCAGTCTTCTAGTTAGTATCCGTGCCACAATTTTTCCTACGTGAGATAGCAAGCTGATAGTTCTGTGATCACTACACATCTTGGCACATTTCTTCTTCTTTAGTGCAATCATAGTTACCTCTAGGAAATCTTGAGGCCATTCTCCAGTGTCATAAATTCGGTTGATAAGTTTGGTAAGTTTCCTCATCCCATTTTCTCCTAATTCCTTCAGTAGGTCCACTGGTATGTCATCGTCTCCTGTGGCCTTTCTATTCTTCATTTCTTTTATGGCCTTTTCTACTTCATTCTTCAATATGCTAGGTCCTATATTATCTTTATCCACTAGTTCTTCTGTTTCCATCTCGATGTCTTGTGGTCGATTTTGCTTGTCGTAAAGCTTTTCTATGTAATTTTCCCATATTGTAAGAACTTTTCCAGGGTTTGTAACAAAATTCGCGTACCAAGTTTGAAAACCTGCCGGAAGGCAGAATACTTACTACTACTACTAATATAGCAATTAATATAATTAAATTGATATAAGTAACCGTCGTGCAAAAAATAGCATGCAACACAGGCATTTACGGGTCTCGAAAACTTCTGTTTCCTCGACCCGTAAACGTGCCTTTCTGCCCTTGTGTCGCAATATACTATTTTAGTGTACTTTGGACCATTAGACGCACCCAACATTTAAGGCTCTGTTTTCAAGATAAAAAAGTGCATCTTATGGTCCGTAAAATACGGTAATTGGTATGAAAGGGAAGAGAACGACAGTGGCATCTAGTGATTTCCTGAATAATCTCTATAACGTGCTAGCACCTTTTTCTTTTTATAGACAGAGAGTGTTTTATTAAACAGTGTTTACGATTCAAAACAACAAGTACTGTACAGTACTGCATATGGAGAAAATTGACCTGCTTAACTTTGTGGCAGTTCTGTTTAAAACCAGAACTGCTTTTCTTGTGTCCCTGAGCAGAAACACAATGCCTGCTTTATGACAGTAATAAAGATATTGATCTTAAGAACTTGAATCAGCCAGAGTACAAAGTGTTAAGGTCATTCGAGTAATTTATGAATACTCAAAGGAAATACTTATCATTCCAGATAGTAGCCTACACAGTACACGAACCTTTAACAAAATTAAAATAAAAGCAAAGTGATCCCTATAACAGGCCATGGAGGCCCAGAGTGTTCCAGGAAGTTGAGGCTCCCAGATTTTAGACGTTCGGCACATGAAGGTGAAGGTGGTCAGCCTTACGCACCTGCCGCCTTTACCCGCAGGATTGCTCCTGGTACTCATTTCTGTTAGAGGCTGAGTCGACCCCAGGGCCATAGTGCCGCTAGAAGGATTAGGCCAGTTGAAAATCTCCAACAACCCAATCAGGGATCGAACCTGCAACCTTCCGGTTTGTAGCGCAGTGCCTCAACCACTACGCTACAGCATACCCCTACTAAAATAAAGGTAAAAATCTTATATGAAACTCATAACTTCCTCTGCACAAATAAAAGTTTTGCCGCTTCGTATATATCTGTGACATTCTCTTCATGTAAATTGGTTGTAAAAATGAAGAGAATGTTGTTACCACACCACATCGCAACCCCGAAGGATATAAAACTCAAACAAAATCTGATTAATGCACTCTCGTAACTTTCTTTGCTTTAAGCATGGCCAATATATCTTTCTTACTTCTCACTCTGATGTAGAATAAGAGGCCGTATTGTAAAGAGCGCGTATTCATTTGTTTCAACCTGATGCAAAGCTTTATTGTTCACCAGGCAAGACTGAGTTTCTACAAACAGTGGGCGGCTTTTAACTATCCTTCAGAGAATTTTAATACAGTGGAACCTCGTTAGCACGTTCCTCATTACTATACTTTCCCGCATAGTACCTCGGTTTTTGGAAGTCCCGGTCCCAATCTTACTAACTACTTTTTGTAGATCTTGTAGATCTTTGGAATGTACATGTACTGTTGATACTAACAATGACAGTGATAAAATGTTACACGGTATGGTTTTTTATTTTCTGTGAGGTTCACCCCGAAACAGTACACACACTCACAGAGTGAAAATTATCTAGAATTAATGTTACTCCCCATAAAAATCTAGATGCGTGCAAATAAAAATAATTTAAGGGGGGACATACAGCTTTCGATGCTGAAAAATAGGTGAAGTTCATTTTTTTCTCAGCAATGAATTGTTATGTAGCCTTGCAATCTGGCATGCTCCATATTGACTAGTTCTACAATTGTGTACTATTTTCAGAATTAATTTAACTATTACAGTTACAGGTGATTATTATTACAAAATGGCAGCCAAATTTTGTGCCGTTTCCCTGATAACTCAAACATTTATTAATATATTGCAGTGAAAGTTTGCATGCAAGAATATTTGATATTATATATCAACACTGTCTAGAATCATTGACGTAACTTTAATAGTTTATTTAAATATATATATATATATATATTTCTAATGTAAAAATTTCTAAAAAAAATTAACAAGTGATGAATTATTTTAAAAAAAATATATTTATACTGCAGATAATCCAAAGATTCCAGATTATGTTGTTCATATGATGTTTACAAATAGATAGGAAAAAGAATCAGTCAGAAATAGTGGTATTTATGAAAATTATCAGGGAAACGGCACTTCAGTGCACAGAATTTGGCTGCCATTTTGTAATGATAATTACCCATAACCGTGACACTTAAATTGATTCTGAAAATTGTATGCAATTGTAGAACTACTCAATATATAACATGCCAGATTGCAAGGCTACAGAAAAATTTATTGCTGAGAAAAAAAAAAATGAACTTCACCTATTTTTCAGCATTCCCCCATAACCGTGTGTGTGTTAGAAAACAGTTTAATAATTTAATCTAATCTGCATTAATTTTTTTAGCACTTAGTACAATTTATTTACTTTGCGAGAAATTAAGTACAATACAAATTATACCATCCAAATAACAATATTATTATTATTATTATTATTATTATTATTATTATCATCATAATCATTATTTACAAGTTAGCAAAAGTCATTTACACCCCAAAGTAGAAAATATTCGAGCTCAAATAAAATTTTCAAATTTCATGAAAATGCAGCTAAAAGCACAAACATAAAATCATACAAGCACAAACTGATGCATTGCATTTAATTCAATTCGTATTGTGTTATGAGGGTGAAAATGTGTTTTAAAATTCCATTCATGTTTACGGAGTAGCTATATTTGACCCATCTCTAATGGGATACAGATAATAATACAACCAATATAAACTTCTGGTCGTATAGGGGAACTCAAAGATACTCGGTGAAGCTGCCTCAATAACTGGAGCTATTCACAGAATCCATAGTTTCAAATACATCTCAAACTTGGAATAATAGATTTCTCCAAGAAATGCCAATACTCCTAAACCACACCCCGTAAGCAGTAAGTAGAAAGAAACTTTCATATGTGACAAACTGAAGACGAAATAGTCATTTTCAGGAGGAGTTTTTATAAAATATTCCATATAACGATCCACATATTCATCCCTCCCCATATTCAAAAAGAAAGAGTTGCTAAGTCCGTCTAGTATTCCAGGATCACGCAACTGACGTAACATGTCACTGACAGGTTTGTAGAAAATGCTATATTTAGGCATATATAACGCGATTGTAGACGGCACAGTTAGATCTCTGACGTAACACAGTTTGTATCTCTGCTTCGACAGGATTTGAAACATTCGAGCCTGCAAATCATTAGCAAGGACACTGATGTTGTGTTGCATAGTTGACAAAAAAAAAGACCTTTGGTCATTACTGATGTTAGAAAGCCCTTCTAAAAAACGATGTATTCCTTCAAATTTGTTTACGTCGAACCAGTCGTGTTTACAAAACTCATCAAATTCTTCATAACTGCACCATTCTACTAGTGACTCACCTACGTAGTGATATAATCTACTTCTGTTGAACTCTTCAAGCGTATTGATCTCTTGAGTTTTACCAGGGTCTACCAAGTAACTTGTGAAAAATGCCTGGAAAATTGTGCTCACTGCAAATGAGTAGATTACCCAAGACAGGAAAAACATTCTAAGCCGTGTGCCATTCGGCATTGCACTGACCCCGACAGAGAGAAAGGCGGCCCACAGATTGCAGAACCCTGATGACGTATCATGTAAGACTAATCCAGCTGCAAAATGGATTTCTATCCAGTGTATACACCAGTCAGTCAGCCCAGCTAACAGAAATGTTAGACTCACGATGAACCAAACCGGAAAAGTGAAGACCTCATAAAACTTTCCCTGTCTTGGATTCGATTTTGGACAGGGAACAAACCATCTTAACTTTGTTTGTATGTATGGTATGGGAAAGTTATAAGTTGACAATTGCTGATATATGGCTGAATCTAGATACAAGGCACCGTATGTAATATCAACATGGGATTTTAACAGATCTTTATTATTAGGGGAATATTTCACAAGAGTCAGATTTAACAAACTGAGAATCTCCCCCAAAATGTATTCTTCCACTTTCGTGGTTGTTGATTCATGTTCGGAGAATTTTAGAGCCACAATAGGGCATCCACTGAATTCTTTAGGTAATTTATTGGGGAACAATGATGCATTGTTTTGAAATCTTCCCACATTTCCCTCTGTCCAAGTGTCTATAATCACTGGATGATCGTGGCTGCCACATTTCTCCGGAAACCTGTATGGGAACCAAGTGTAAACATCTATGTGTGCATCAATGTTTCTTCTTCTTCGTCTTCGTTCAGGGACAAGAAAAATGGAATTTACGAGTGCAACGTATACTAAATGTAAAGATAAAATTTTTAATACGTCCATTTTGTCTATCAGATTCAGGATAACCGTCACATACAAATTACTGGATGATGATTCAAGCCCGAGAAGAGTATTAATTTGATCCAGGAAAGTAATGTCCCCATATTCATCCTCCTTTGTTTGCCAGATAAATAAAATACATTGGACTGCTGCAGGATATTGCGTTGTGAAGGGTAATTCATTAAACATTTCTAGCTCAGTATAATTGGTTTGCAATAAGATCAGTTGCCATTTTATGTCATCGTTGAGAGTTTCTGCCAAGGAATCGATGACACGTTGATAGTTTCTCCTCTCTGGTTTGTACGCAAGTTGACGCCTGATTACCTTTTGGCCGTATGCTTCATTTAACGAAGGAAATGTAATGTAGACAGGTCTGTCCGGTGTGAAGTTGTTGGTTATGATATTCTTCAAACAAAGGACAATATGGCGTTGTTCTGTTAGCAGTATGTCAGAATTTACTGCAGCCAGGATGAGAATTAGTGCCAACACTGCCCACGTTACCTTCATGGTGAAATGTACCTGTTGAAACGAGTATACTGAGAATGTACCAGCAATATAAGTGATAATGTATTGTACAAGAATGTCATCAGCCATTGCTTTGATTGTTCACATATTTTGTAAGTTGTGAATATAGTTTTGTATTATCTTAAACGTATAACCAATAGCATTATGACATTTCGTTTTAACCAATAATTTAATTATTTTAGTTATCCAATTAAAAGAGAGTTCATTGGCGCCTGAATCACTGGGTCGCTTGCAGGAAGGGTTTTGAATACATTTCGTCTTATTTTAGAGTTGACGGGAAATCATGTGGAAACTTTTTATGTGGTATTGACCAGGAGAAAAATTGCTCATTGCTTTTTAATTTTCAAGCCTATGTTTAATACATCCAAAATTGCTAAAAATGTTAAAATTCTTGATACTAGATAGAATTACGAACTCAAATGGGATTCATATTATGATTTTATCATCATTTAGTTATCCAGGGTAGTTTTTTACTAAAGCAACTATACTTCGCATGGTTTTACAAGCTTGCGACAGCTGCACTGCCACCAATTGGCCGGACTTGAACTCAAACCAACAAGAAATTGGCTCACCAAGGGAAGTCTTGTATTTTAAAGATTTCAATAATGTTATTTGCATGACAAGATAAGCAAATAGTTAATGGATCTACGCTGGCACAGCAAGTTGCCCTGAAGATAGCATAGGAATGTCGAAAAATAAAAATAAAGGATATTTAGCTATGTTTTAAAACAGAGATATCATTCTATTTATCGCAAGTTAATATACCAAAATGTAGTAACTCTGATAACTGCAATTGCCAAAATAAGAATACCTGTATTGTAACGCTAAATTGTAAACTGTAATTGCTGTAAGCGTGTATTCCAGACAGTTGAAATCAAAATAATAGTGCCAACAAAGCAACTCCTTTACATTTGTGACCTTTCTTTCCTTTTTATCGACTCTGTTCTGAAGCGTCTTAATTCGTTTCTATAGCCATACTTGTAGAATGCTTGTTCATTGTGCAAATGTAAGAATGTCATTACTATAATAACACTTCGAATGGATTGTATGGATTTTTCTGTGTACTTTTAAGTGAGTACTCAACATTTTTTGCAATAAAATGACGACCTACTATTTCCATATTTCAGCCAAATTATGAAATCAATGTCCCACTGAGCAAGTTGTACCAAACATCATTTCCACACAGTTGTTTCTGGCTGTGTCCACCAGAGTATGTTTTAGCCAACATGGCCTTAATAGTCTGTCAAGAATTGAGCTTAGTATGCGATACCCAACCTTATTCCCTTAATCAGTCAGATAGTACTAGGAGCCTAACCTAAGCCAAAAGTATATACTTATAGACCTATACAGTTTTGAGAGTCTTCACATTATATATATACATATCGTCGCTTAAGAAACAATACCGCGTAACTGACACTTTTGGTGAAAATGACATTTTTATACTGTTGGCATCACTGAAATAGCGCGCTTATGATGAAATATCGGTCAAGATAAAATTTTGTGTCATGACCTTGTTTATTATCCTGAAAATGTAAACATTGTACGACGCCTAATAGCAAAAATAAACAGTTTTTTGCTTCTCCTGTAAAATTTGTGTTTTGTTAGTTACGCGGTATTGTTTCTTAAGCGACGATATATATATATACTGTCGGAAGTTAAAGAAAATCTAATGTGGAACTCACATAATTTCCTGTGCCCAAACAAAAGGTAACCTCTTATATTTGATGTATGACATTCCCTTCCTGTAAATTTGTTGTAAAAATGAAGAGAATGTCGTTACCACATCACATCGTATCCCCGAAGGATACACAACCCATATAATAGGTTATTTAATAAATGTGCCAAGTAACTTTCTTTAACCTAAGCATGGCCAACAATACATCTTTCTCACTTCACATTCTGATACAGAATAAGAGGCCATATTGCAAAGAGCGCGTATTCAATTGTTTCAACCTGATGCAAAGCTTTATTGTTCACCAGGCAAGACTGAGTTTCTACAAACAGTAAATGTCTTATAACTAGGAACCGGATTCTTAGGTTTTTACCTATTTTTTTCCTTCCAATACAAAAAGCGCTCATACACTTTTTCGAATCATGTCCATAGGATTCACCCACATTAATTCTGTGGCACCTAAAAATACCTAAATGGGGTGTAAAAACCTAAATATACCTAACGGGGATATAAAACCTAAAATATCTAATTTAGGCTCCTTTTTTTTGTATTTTTTGTTTGTCAGTTGAGAAATCGATATTTTGCGGGGAGAGAATAATTTTTGTCGGGTAGAAATTAATACCGCCCAGCGTTTCTTTCAACCCATTGTCGTCTAGGATGGACAGTATCAAGAGAGGAAAAGAGTACCGGCGTATTCCTTTTAAAACATTCGTACGAACAAGGATATAGATTTCTGTGTTTTAAAGAGCTTGTTTTTTGTTTGCCTTTAGTACTGTGAGTTTTAAGAAGTGTTAATTATGCCGAAACAAATTAAATTGAATTTATTACGGCAGTGGATTGGCGACGATCTGAATTTCACTACAAATGGCAAAGTAAAATTTTGTCATGCCTGCCAGAAACACATATTATTTACCTTTCTAGAAAAGGAGGAAGTTTTCGTCCCTAGTTGATCTGTTGTGCGGTTAGCATGCGTAACAACCGAAAAAAGGAAAATAATCAGTTTCACATTATCCATATCCAACCATAAAATATTTTACTCACTAAATTAGAAGAATCGGATTCAAATCCTGAAAAGGGTAGTGTCTAGATACAGTATTAACTATGAACTAAGAGATAACAGGAAGAACTTCACAGTTGAGCATCTTTAAAGATATTTAGTGATATACTGTAACCAGGAAATGTGAAGCAATCTTGTTTTCACTGCTTCTTTTGATTGTTTATACCTTCTTTCTTCAATTGTATAACATTGTCTTAAAACAAGTTTACACAAATTTAAGTCATTTTTTTGAAGTTAAACTTTACAAGTATTATGTATTCAATCCTATGTAGCACATTCAAATTTATTACACCGATTATTCTACCCGAAAACGATATTTTGGACAAAAAAAACCTAAAAAAAACTATTTCACCTAATGGAAAACCTAAAACAGTGTTTTTAAAGACCTAAAAATCCGGTCCCTACTTATAACTAACCTTCAGAGAATTTATTTTTGAAATTTTTTTCAAATTATAGTTTTAGCTCTTAGTATAAGCACCTCATACGAAATTGATACATAATTGCAAGCTGTTTTCAAGAATATAGCAAAAAATGAAATATGTACCGTATTTTACGGACCATAAGATGCTCCGGACCATAAGACGCAACTTGATTTTAGGATTGAAATTTCAAGGAAAATAAATTTAATGTGATTCTAAACCAAAAACGTTAAAGGGAATAATATACTTCACTGCATAAGCAAATTATACAATGGAATCCGTGTAAATCACTTCTAACTTAAAACCTACATTGTACAAAAATCTCTTCTGTGCAGGTGGCATCGGGTAATTTTAACAACTGAACTGATTTCTCATGAAAGACTGAAAATAATTTTTTAGTATACGCTCTCTAAAACAGCTGCTTATCGGACTGGTAACATGCCGAAAAATTGCATAAAAATGCATTCAAAATGCACTTTTATTGGCCTTGTCCTTTAAAGTCGTCATGGCAATCTATAAACAAAACCCAGATGGGATTGACCAGTCACACCAACTTTAACATGGATTTACGCATATAATTGGTCATAAAACAACAAATTTAAGCCAACACGTTTCTTTATGATAATCGGAAACTTTACCAGGATTTTTTGCAAAACACGGTAGCCCACTTCATCATATGACAACAAATATAAGCCAACAACTTTTCACATTTTGGTTCACATGAAAAACATTCCTTACCATGGATGCAACAGCATTTAAATGCCATAATATATCTCTTCTCATAGCCTATTTCTGCCGTGAAGTTGCTGGCAGCAGCTCCAATTCAATGTTTCTGGCTTGGATTGAAATTTCTTCGGTATTATCATTTATATTTTCATAACTTTTCGTAAATACTAGTTGGTATGCAATATTGTTTACAAACAAGAGACTCTATATTATGCATCTATACTGCTACATTTGGTATTGGTTCGTACGGTCATTGTTGTTTATTATTCAGACGGCCATGAGAATATAACTTTAGCAACTCTCCCAGGGCATGACTGCCTTTCGTTATAATTAATTATACGGTATTTTTGTTTTATTTCATATAATTTATATATTAGAAATTGGAAAAAGCCACTGAATCCTTTACAGGCAAGGGCCTCTTACTATCGGTAGGGTTATCTCAGTTTGTACACATGGGGTGAGCTATTTCCTGTGTGCAGGCTCGGATTTGAGCTTTTACTTTAACTGTTAGTTACTGTTTGTAGCTTGTGTTCCATTTTGAGTCTAGAATGAGTGACCTGTACTTTTTCTATAATTCACTTCACTTCACTTTCAGTTTCTAAATTATGTCAACATTTTATTCTAAATCTAAAATTGTGATTTTCCACTCCCTCCTATCCCTTTCTACTCGTGACCATTGCGGTCCTATCACTTCTATGAAGTCCTGAGCCCATCTCCTTCTCGGTCTCCCTCTTGTTCTTTTTCCTCTTCTCGGGTCCCAGATCGTGGTGGCATAGACCCATCTGTCTGCAGGTAGTCTGGCCACATGTCCTCCCCACCTCCATTTGAGCTCTCTTGCCTGTTTATGTGCCTCTTCGATACCACTTCTTAGCATCAGTTCTTCGTTTCTTACTTTGTCTACTAGTTTAATGTCCAAGATTTTTCTCTCCATTCTGCGCTGGCATCTTTGTATCTTCAGTTCTTGTTGTTTAGTCAGCGTCCAGGTTGACTTCCATATGTTAGTGTCGGTATGATGCAGGTCTGTAGTGCTTCCAATCTTAGTTCTCTGTTAATGTCTTTGTCTAGGAGTAAGAATTTGAGTCCCCAGAATTTCCCCCATGCTTGCCTTATTCTTCTTTCGATCTCATTGTCCCCATTTTCTGTCAGACTGACTGCTTGGCCTAGATATATGTACTCGCTTTTACTAAAAAATATTGTATGCACCATGTACGCAAAAACTTAGCGGACTCATCCAGTATTTCAACCTTGGCTTTCGCCTCGGCCGCTATACTAGATTCGTCCGCTAAAGCGTTATTTTGTGCATTTGATATTACACCCTCTAATCCTCAACTCAGCTTACGGTAAGGTTAATAGGACAAGGCTGTTTAGAGGCCATTGCCTTCATTTAAACCACCCGACAGAGACAACTCCTTTTGTATAAAAGAACTCAACATTCCTTTCTTTTCACATTGTATACCCTCCTTTTGCGACTGTGACAAGTGCATTGAAGTAGGCCTTACAGAGATGCCAACTGCTACGGAATTTCCGTAGTTTCTACGATTTCCTTGAATTTGTTACGGCAATACGGAAATTGTACTGAATATTACGGATTCTACGAATCCCAATATCTATTTTTATAATGTTTCGTTTCTCCCGCGAACATAAAAAAAAAGTTAATGTGTCAGCAGAGATGTCAACTGTTATCATGAGAAATAGTTTGTAAAAGAAAACATCCGTTGTGTTGGCGACATTGGACACTACAATCTTTGACGTGTGTGTTAACCAAAGATATTATATCTTACAGTTATAACATAATTGTGGTTATAACATCTTTGGTGTTAACATATTTCCTCTTTTTTATCATCACTGTAATGCCGCTGACGACTCCCGACGCCGTTGCTTGCTAGAAGTTTTATTGAGTGTTGCATTGCAAGTAGAATATTGAGGAAATATGTCGTGTAAACGTAAAACCAGTGACGAATCTGATGGACAAAAACGAACTGCGGAAAATCAGCAGTTTCGAAAGCAGTAGGCCTATACGGAAGATTTTCTTTGCCTCGGACCTTCAAAAATTTCACCGAATCACGTATTTTGTGAAACCTGTAATTGTGATTTTTCGGTTAAACATGGAGGACTCACACTACTGATAACCACCTTTCAAGGTTGGCATCTCTGGGCCTACAGTCTGCCAAAATTTGAAAAAATCGAATTGTTTAAAACACAGTCTGCCAAAATTTGAAAAATCGAATTGTTTAAAACACTTTGTGTAACTATGGTATTCCGGCAATATTTACCATAATTTTTATTTTTATGTACTTCAGACCATTAGACGCATCCAACTTTCTAGGCTCTGTTTTCAAAGTAACAAAGTGTGTCTTATGGTCCGTAAAATATGGTACTCCAATCTTCAAATCACTCGACATCAAAGGAAATAAAGTTGATGCGAATATTAATGTGGAACTCTTTGTTTATTTTCAGGCTCAGATGCCAGATCCTAAAACGTACAAGCAGCATTTTGAAAATAAGCACCCGAAGAATGAGATGCCTCAAGACTTGAAGGATATCGCTCTATGATATCCCTCTAGGTGTGTTCACCTTCCTGGACTTTACACTTTTTCTATTGGGAACATTGCGTCGTGATGTGGGGCGGGGTATATCTAAAATTCCTGTGTTTTAGATCATTCTTTAACATTCTTCCATTCATCTGAAGTGCTACGAGATTGCCTTCCAGAGAGACTGGGTGATGAAGTAGCTAGGTGAGAAACTAGTTTCCTTAATTTGACAACATTTCAATTTTTTGAAATTTGAATTTAACACAAATTGTGCTTTCTGAAATTATTGTATATCGTTTAAGTTGTGATTAAACCATAAACAATATATTTTGGTTCTGTTTGTTGTTAAATAGGTTCTTGGTAAAGAGCCCTTTTACCCTCTAGTTTTGAAATTAAAATTTATTTATTACGTAATGTATTACACACAGGGTGGCTGTGAAAGTCGAATTGGAGCAAGGCTCCTTTGAGAACTCATTTTTATACCCTGTGTTATGTAAAATGTTGTCACTTCTTCCTTGCAAAAAAAAGATGTTTTAGCGTAAAAGAAGAGAATGCCGTATTTACTCGCGTAATGGATGCACCCCAACTTTTTGGGTTATAAAAAAATAAAAATTCCTTGGTTAATAGTCGTATCGGTATTTCATTTTTTAACAAAAAATTGTTTTAATAATGTCTGAAGTTGTAAGATTGGATGCTTTTTTTTTTTTAATTCAAGTTTTTAAAGAACAGTGCATGGAAATGTATTCGAGATTGGTTCTTACTATAATTTGTCCCACTGAAGTTTGATCCTGTTCAAAACAAAGGGGAGGAGAACTCACAGAGAGTTCGTGGAAAATTCGCATCATGTGACAAAACTTGATTGGTTAAAGTCATTAGCATGTGCCATTACCAGGGTGTGGCTTGCTAGTGTTCATAAGTTCATGCAACAGTAATATCAACATTTACACGTGAAATAACAAACTCTCACTGGCATCGTCATCATTATAGTATATCAATTAGCAAACAAAACAAAGGATCCGTTGTTCTCGACGACCCTGCGGGTGAGTTGTACTGAGAATAAACAAACTACCGTTATCACGGTGATGTCATGGGTTCTCACGTGCGGACTATGACAGACACGCCTCTTTGCTTTGAACAGGATCGTTCTTAAGTGGGATATAGAATAATGCACAAAACTAAATGATTGTTGATTAATAGACAGTTGTGTTGATAAACTTGTGTTTGGACAATGGATAAGAACCGCCCAAAATATTCAAGTTATTGAAATTCGCAGAAGAAAACACATGGTACCAGAGCCACTGGACGAGAATTTGCAGTTTTTCTCTGTGTATGGAAGTGCTAATTATTGACCCATCAATGGAGATGGTTTGTCATGGCTACACAGTATGTTTATTCGCAGAAGATAAAGTTCAAAATTGTTTAGTTCTTTATAAACCACAGAAACTTACAGTAATTTAGTTTTTCTGGAAAGGGTCGGAAACACTGGAAAAATGAGAATGAAGATGCCACTTTAAAACATGTCTCTAAACAGAAAATGGCTGTTTGAAGGTGAGAATTACAACTGGCCGTGAGTTGTGCATGGGTCGCATGATCCAGAAACAAGGTTGGGCACTTCATGGCAATCAACACTAATAGTCAAACCTTTGTATAACGATATTTGTGGGCCCTAGCAGATTGGTATTGTTATATTGAGGGACTGTAATGTACCACATATTAGAAATACTGCATGCAGAAAACTGCACAATCTACAGGATAATTCATGGAACAAAAGGTAGAATGCTAATTTTGTTACTTAACTTACTCGCTTCCATTGAATTGTAACCATAGCTACTTTACATCCGCAGACTAAAAAATTACTATTCAGTCTGGTTTAACATCACGGATCATGGCACGCTTTAAGCTCAGCCATGTCACAGTATAAGTATTAATACAGTAAAGAAACTGTGTATTAAAAGTCCTATGACAACATGTTGACTGGACGACACTAGCGCTCCATGCGGAGATTGAGTAAAGCTACATTCTCATCATATGAAATGGCTTGGGAAAATACATAAACACATCGCAAAATATGTTATGTTAAAAGAGAAAAATACAGAATGTTTTTATTTAATGCAAATCTAATTTTAAATTTAAGAAATAATAAAACAGATAATGTATTATATTCTAGTTAAGAAGAGGTAAACAATACCTAAATAGGCTACTGTTAAGGACTGTACCTAAGCCTAGTATTTTTTCTTTAAAATCATTGCCCTTTAATATAATTTATAATTCAAATTATGATAATAAATAGCCTACATATTAATTACGTAAATTATATTATAGGTCTGTCACGTTGTTCAGCCTGCACGTCATTGTTGACAGTGTATTTTGATTCTTTGCCTTATATGGCAATATACGACTTCAATTTATTGTAGGTCTATGTAGCGTCAATTACTGCAGGATGGACTTCATTAAACAAAACAAAAAAATTCAGGAGCATTTGGAATTGAAGACACCGTGGGTACAGCAGTTTTAATTAACGAGTTTTTATAGGAATTCATAAACTGTCTGTTTCTGCGTGTGTCAAGCATAGACGGTAATTTTCACTCAAATATTTTACATATTTTGTTACTAGGTTTTCTTGTCGACCATTAATGACCTATTTTATACACCAGAAATCATTACAACAGAATAAAATATAAAAATATTACATTAAAGTAACTTGAAACATAACCACACCAGAATCACGAGTAGGCTAAGCCAGTAGACCTACAATAAATATTACTTATTTTCGTTCTTACCTTTCTGGATGTTTCAAGAAAGGGAAGAAATGCAATTCAGGATTTTGTCTTTTATTATTACTGAAATTTACAGCAGAATAATAAGGTCCTTTCGAATATAGCGTGTTCTGATAAATACAACACTCCTATTTATTTACATACTTCCCGGAGTAGTTTCTGTAGTCTTACATAATGGCCGCTACGATCGCTAGTAAATGCGCGCGCATGCTCGGCTGGCAGAAAAACGGGCTGAGTTTCTGTACTGTATTAATACTTATACTGTGGCCATGTGTCAGAAATTTCAAACTAGTAGATGTTGGAAAGAAAGAAGAGAAAGATAAGCAAATTCAAGACGTAGCTAAGGCAAAACTAAAACAGTTGCTCCTTATATGGTGTTTTAATTGCACATTATGTACATGTTGAAATAACAACCTAACATAAGGGATGGTTTTAGCCTCACGAATCTTTCTTTTCTGGAATTTATAAGTAATGTAACAGATATCAGGCACCCAGAAAACAATACTGGTGGCTGGGAGGGAAACTGATCTGATACCACCTACCATCCATAGGGCTAAGCTACTGGTTTGCAATAACAATTCAACCTCCAAATATCGTTATAAAAGGGTGTTTCTAAAACAGCTTCATCGTTATATACAGGGTGTTAATGAATAACACCGAAATATTTTAGCTGTGTATAGAGGGGACATAGACAAGTAACTTTTATTAGGAGACTTTTGCTCTATGGATTTAATTTTTCCTGTTACAGCATAAAATCTCTCAGGGCATGGCTGCCACTGACTTCTAACATTAGAAAAAAATGCACAACAAAGAAACTTCGTTGTTAACACTGCAGTCAGTAGTTATGAATAAAAAAAGAATAATGCTGTGACAGCCAGTCATGTGATTAGTCTGTACTTTTTGCAGATTATGAAAACTTTAAATTATGTAATATCTGTGGATAAATGATTAAGAATCAGGTTTTTATCATTCACTAAAAAGGCACGAAGTCAATATAATGAAAATTTCAACCCTATTTTGCTTCATTATTGACTTATGAGCATCAAATTATAATGACTTTAATGCCCTGTAGCATACACATTTTACGTCATAGAGCAAAATTCTCCTAATAAAAGTTGCTTGTCTATGTCCCCTCTATACACAGGTAAAATATTTTGGTGGTACAGTAGAACCCCGATAATTCGAGCTAATTGGGGCTGAAGCTACCTCGAATTACAAAAAACTCGGATTATACGGAAATTTCACTAAATCAATGGGTAAATCGCAAATAAATGTTTAATGAGCTCAATAATGGTTTAAATAATAAATAAATAAACAATATAGTAGGCCTACATACCTGTGTTACGCCTGTATGTATATATTGTCAAACATTTCCAATTTGCTACATCGGCATCCTTTAAGGATTAAGTCATTGTCTAACCCTTAATGGAGTGGAACGGGAAAGCGATTCTACTAGGAAAACACTTTTAATTACCATTGTAGGGATTACTGTAACAATACAGTATTCTTTTCTGAATGGATGGGGAAATATGCACTGTACAATTGATTGACACAAGGTCCCGACAAAGAAAGATCGAACCTAACGGTTTTTGTCAATCTGTAATAGAAATGCATTAGTAGTCTGAAGCCAAGGTTATTTCTGTGTATTATGAACAAAAACCCTAAGTGGGACAGTTTTACCTGCAGTTTTGTACATGGAAAAATTGAAAGAAAGCTCAAAATGTAACACATTCGGAAGTGCGTAAAACTTACTTGTTGTACACCGTATAAAAACGGGATTTTACTCTAGTTTTATGGACAATTTTAATTTTCTTAAGACCAGCTCGAATTACACGGAACCTCGAAATACCGGGGCTCGAATTACCGAGGCTCTACTGTATTCATTAACACCCTGTATATATATTCAACATTATTAAGATACGAAATTCGTCTAGACAAAAAAAAAAAATTGTTATATGGGGGTTTTTCATTATATTGATGTTTGCTTAACAGAAGTTTGTCTGTATCACTGTTCCTAACCTAACTGCCACTTACCAAGAATCTTGCGTTGGTATTTAGTGCAAGGCGGAATTGTGCGTAATAAAGGAAACTAAACCCCAATCAATATATGAATTACTCGCAGCCACTATATCGATACATATGCTGCCGATCGTTAGCCGGTGCATCTTACAATAGGTGTGTTTTTTTTAAACATTTTTTCTTTGCATAAAGTACACACCCTAGTGTTTTGTTATAAAAATCTGGGGGGAAAAAGTATGTCTATTACGCAAGTAAATACGGTATTAATGAAGCGAAGGAGAAAATGTGTTGTTGAGAGATTCAAGTTTTGTGTTAATATATTCACCTAGATTTAAAAGGTAATATTCAGTCTTGTTTTAGATCAAGCACATCTAAATAGAATTTAATTACTTAGAACTTTACAATTCTATGTACACGTCTCAGAAAATGTAGAGAAAACTGTAAATTCTCTCAGTACGATTCCTACAAGCCACTGAAAGTTTTTGAACGAAGTTGTCTGTATCCAACCATCATTTATTAATTTGTGGAGTCTTATCATAACTAGACCTGGGATTTTAGGCTCTAAAAAAGTTGGTTTTAGGCGCCTAAAATAGGCTTTTAAAACAAGTAAATAGGCTTTTAAACTAGATGTGTAAAAAATGTGTAAATAGACAGAAAATAGACTTTACAATATTACAACATATACTTCAACTGTAACGTGATTTTTTTTTTTTTTTTACTGTTAGAATCGTTGGTATATCTATTCTTAACAGAAATAACTGCAAAATTAAGACAGAATTAAAAAGACATTTATCAAAAGCAGTTATGGGTCATTAGAAAAATTAGATCACTGCAGGCCTTGAAGGGTCTTGGATTTCAATAACGGCCAGCTCATGGCCTGCAGATATTGGATGGTCGTGTTGTTAACACACTGGCGACTTGACACAGTATGTCCCTTCTTACTGCTTGCTCCTTGTTCTTTTGAGCTAATCCTCCCCGTCCCCCGTCAATCATTTTGTTTGGGAAAATCAAGTTTCTGTGAAAAACCGACCCTTTGCTGTTCTGCTCTTCATTCAAGGAAGTCCATGATTGTAAAAATTACAGCTGTTTAATTTTATTTTAAATGTACAAATAGGCATTTTAGGCACTAAAATAGTAAAATAGTCTCCAAAGGTCCAAATAGGCATTTTAGGGCACTATAAAACTCTATAAATGTGATTTATCATGAAACATCAACGTATTTAAAAAATTTCATGTTATTTCATAACTAGAGCCCGGATTTCCATGCAAATGCATGTTTTTATATACTTTGGTTACACTTCTCAAACTTTGTAGTTACTCATTACATGAGTTATGGATTCCAAATAACCATATTTTTTCCGTGCATGTTTGCATATTTCGGCCTTTTTATGGCAAAATTCATGCATAATGCATGTTTTGGATTTTTTTGGTTTAATATAGCATATTCAGACGTTTTTAATGCATATAAACCCTCATTTAGTGCATAATATCAAGTTACCATGCATAACTGTGCATATTATGAATGTGCCTCCCTAAAATCTTGGCTTTTCAATGAAACTTAAAAATGTTGTATTGTATTATCACTAGGAGGTGCCCGTGGCTTCGCCCACGATAATTCTTTTAAAAATTAAAAATTAAGTGCATAATAATAATTATTAAAGCATTATATTTATTAACACTTGCACGCGAATCATTCATAAACTAAGCCATTAATAATTAATGAAACAGCTAAAATTCCGGCTTTAAAGCGCCCCCTGGGAAAACTATATCAGAATCGATTATGCAATTCCAAAGAACCTGTGAACACATAATACGTATTGTTTCTCAGCTGTTTATTGACATGAATATGATGTGAATTTTATTGTATCAATTAAGTGTAATTTTCAGAAATTATATAATGTTTCAAGGGAAGGAATGGTTTGTTTGGATTATTATTTTCAGCGATATTTCAAGAGTTAAAACATAAATATTTTACAGCTGTTGCCTCCGGCTTCGCCCGCCATTATTCATTGACTCCAGGATTTTTAAGAAAATTCCACTGGTAGATTATTAAAAATGTTTGTGGTTCCGAGCTATGAAAATTGTAAGTAAAAATAAATTAGAATATTTGTTCATTGTGTTCATTTCACTTAGGCCTTATATAATAAAGAAACAGTTTTCCTTCCTAATTTTGTAGTCGCCATGAAAGTTTAGACTGCGAGAGACGAACATCGCCGAGTATACCCGATGTCTCACGAAGCGGGCGAGCAAGCACGCTATTTAGGGCCGTTGAATTGTATAAGAGTAGATTGTTATTTGATTGACTTGGCAACAGAGTCTGCCACCTGTATCAATTTGAGAGTGCAAACTACTGTTTACCCTAAATAAACAGTAATTTAATACAACAGGCTACAAAAGAAAATGCCGACTCGCCGACCTTCCATTGAAAGAAAACTGCTAAACAACAGAATATTCACTGCTTGAATTTGTCAGTCGCTAGTCATTGTTGAAGACGTAGAATTATCTTTAGAATCGTTTTGTGGAGAAATGGTTGTGACAGTTAGGGAAAAACTTAAGAAGGTACTTAGTTCAAATCCTGATCTTAAACTTCTGAAAACAGTGAAAGACGTATTATGTGGAAAAAATGTAAAATACATGGAATTCGATCTCACCCTCAGTCAAATTTCTTCCCTTAAGTATGCACCTGTTACATCTTGTGAAGTAGAAAGATCTTTTTCTGCTTTCAAGAATGTCCTAACTGATAAACGCACGAGTTTAAGTGAGGAGAATTTGGAAAAACTCGTATATTGTTTTAAAAGAAATTGAAATATATTGCAGTACAGTGCAGATTTTTGATAGTGCATGTTTCGCCCTTCATTGTGCATATTTGGAGATACGATAGTGCATGAATGCATGCATGTTTTTAAGTTTGATAGGGCATGAAAATCCGGGCTTTATTCATAAGGAACAAAATAGGCATTTAAAATTATAGTAATTGATATCCGGGTTAGGCCGCGTCGTGTTTATGGTGTCTTCTGACGTTTCGGACAACATATCGTGTCCTTCTTCTGAGAAAGAATTGCAAGAAAATAAGTGCCTGTGATTAGTAAATAGTCGCAGTTGTCATGACGTCAGTGTTATTGTTTCACGCCAGATGTCACTAATCTTATAACCATCTTCCCTGTTTATGTTATGGGGATGTTTAATGATTTCTATTGCTTCTGTGACAAGTCTAGGGAATTTTCTGTTTTCATTTTAAAAATGCGAACTAAGTTAAAATAGGCATTTGCCTTAAAATCCCAGGTCTAATCATAACCAATGAAGCACTGGCTTAAATCATATTTTTGGGTTAAAAAGTTCATGTCATCTTGCGATTCTTCTTCGCATTTGGTTTCTACAGTGTCATTAAGAACTTGCTCCTAAGCACTTGTGCAGTCAAGAATCCGCTATGAAACGGAATTCAGTTGGTATGGTTACAATGTTCTGCTACACGCATTTATGAAGTAAGAAATAAAAGTATCGTATAACTCACCTTCTTACAAAAAAATGTTGAAAATGTTTACCAGAGAACACTTTGTTTACTTACAGAGTGGCGCACGAAATGTCATACCATTTAATTATCTCATAAATATTGTAATATAGCAGTTTCGATGTTTCTAACAGTGCTAGTGTAAGCCGAATTTCGTGGAAATTTCGATAGGTGTCATCACATGTCGGATTTCACCATGACAACGAACACAGACATTAGTTTGTAAAATGGCGCACAACAGGCGTTTGATTGGTGAACAAAAGGTGAAAGTTGTTCTGTTTTTCGCCGAAAGGAAGAGTGTATTTTTGACTCAGAGACGTTTTCGTGCTCTCTTTAATACAAGATGGACTCCTATCAAACAGATAATTTACAGACTAACCGAGCAGTTTGTGTTGGAAAAAAAAGCGGTCGCGACGGGCTAGTGTTCGTACACCTGAAAATATTGAAGCGGATTTCATTGCTTTGACTCGAAGTCCGTCTAAAGCACTTCTGCAGAGTTGGGAATCAGCTCAGAGCGCATGTAATGGAGTTGTGCCATGCGTTATCTGAAGACTTGTGTCGAAAAGTGGTGACGAATGTAAGGGTTCGTTTGCAAGAGATTGTGAGGCAAAACGGCGGTCATATTGAACACACTCTGCATTAAAGACAAATTTTCATGTCCTAATGATCAATTATATGTATTTTATATAAAGCTATAATAAAAATTAATATGTGTTATGTGTAAAATAAATGGTATGACATTTCGTGCGCCACCCTGTATAATGACTCATTGCTGCTATTTCATCCTGTATCATATTCAAAAATATTGAATACGAGTTGAAATTATCACACACACACGTCAACAATAGAAAACAGACGCACATCAATAGTAAAGTTTCATGGCCTGCTGCGAGTCTGAAAGCAAGACAGGGAGAAATGCAACCTTCGCCTGGGTGGCGAACATAACAGAGCTGTGGATAGACTTATGGATGGCATTGTATTTTCAAAATGTTGGGTACAGATAGGACTTTAGGATGCTCAATTATCTCAAACATGTTTCTAGGAGACAGAGCAGGCCTTGTGGGGTTCGTTTGTTGAAATGTGTAGCAAATTTATTGAAAGCTGAACTTATGTGCGTGAAAGAAAATTTCCTAAAAATGTGCCAGTATTGTGTGGATGCAAGAGGAGAACATTTCCAACATCTCTTGTGATGAGGTACGTGGTTATTTTCATTGTAATTCCAACTATAAATGTGAGAACCTAAATCATTTCACCGATATTTCACCCATTCGCTCAGGAGTTGGAGCTGTGCCTGCCGCAACGCAGAAAACTTGCGTCATTGGCCAACTCTTGCGTGGGACTCACTGTATATCTACTAACAATCCAAGCCTTGCCATCCACCAATAAAATTTCCAAGTCAGCATTTCTGTTTATGTGTGCATAAATGTGACAGACCCGTTCTGTAGATTTACAGAGACGTAAAAGTTTTTTTTATTGTATTTATTTTTTTATTTTTTTTATTTTTTTATAATTTTCAGCTGTGTTTATGCTCCTTTTAGCTACTATGTCATATCAGGAGTTCATGATCTGTGTCTTTACAGTAGGGTAGGCCATGGAACTATTGATTGTCAATTGTTTCTATTATTTTTATGGAGTAAATTTCAACTGATATTAATTTAAACGGATATAATACAGGATGAAATGGCGAGGATGATTATTGGTATTTAAATATCCAATTCGGCTTTTGCCTTTACAACTGGGGAAACCATGAAAAAACCCATGTCTTATTGGTCGGCCACGGGATTTGAACCTGAGACCTCCCGAATGAAAGTAAAAAAGTTGTAAAAAGGTAAAAATGAAATATATTTAGACAAACTTGTCATCGTCTTCAGTGAATAATTTAAAAATTTAAATCATAGCCGCGACATTTCATTTTTTACTGTTTATTTTAGCACAAAACTAATTTATGATGTTATAGAAAATGTGTCATGGTTTGAACCTATATTACTTTTTAGGGTGCTTTTTTTTTATATTCTTGTGCCTTTCAGTGACTTACAAAACCATGACAGATTTTAGTGATTTTATATTATGTACAAAGTTTCATTCAGACCTGAATAATGTGTAGTCTACTGTAATCTTGTTAAAAGCTGTCGTAACTGTCAGCTGGTTTATCGAAATAGTTTTTGTGTATTAGTTTGATTTAATAAAATTAATAAGGTTGGAAATACTGTTCTTTTTTGTTATTTCTCTATTCCTGGAATGTATTGTGAGTATATTGTATTTATTCTTGCATCAAACTTTTTTTTTACTGATAGTCACTACAGTAAAACCTCGGTAGTTCGAGCCCCGGTATTTCGAGGTTCTATGTAATTTGAGCTGGTCTTAAGAAAATTAAAATTTTCCATGAAACTAAGGTAAAATCCCATTTTTTTATGGTGTCCACATGTAAGTTTTATGCACTTCCGAATGTGTTACATTTTGAGCTTCCTTTCAATTTTTCCATGTACAAAAATTCAGGTAAAACTGTCCCACTTTGGGTTTTCATTCATAATACACAGAAATAACCTTGGTTTCAGACTGCTAATGAATTTCTATTACAGATTGACAGAAACCGAGGTTCTATCTTCTTTGTCGGGACCTCGTGTCAATCAATTGTACAGTGCATGCCATCCTTTCAGAAAATAATACTGTATTGTTACAGTAATCCCTACTCCGCAACAATGATAATTAAAAGTGTTTTCCTAGTAGTGCTGCATTCCGTTCCACTCCATTAAGGGTCAGACAATGACTTAATCCTTAAAGGATGCCGATGTAGCAAATTGGAAATGTTTGCCAATATATATACAGGCGTAACACAGGTATGTAGGCCTACTATATTGTTTATTTATTTTTTTAAACCATTATTGTGCTCATTAAACATTTATTTATGATTTACCCATTGATTTAGTCATATTTCCGTATAATCCGAGTTTTTTGTAATTCGAGGTAGCTTCAGTTCCAATTAACTCTACGCCTTTTGATATGGTGAATTACCTTATGTGTGACTTGAAGCTTTCCGTAACTAGCAGGTGTCCATGGCTTCAGAGCAAAATAATTTTAAAAAATGTATTAACATGTACAGTACATGCGAATCATTTACAAGGGTGGAATGAAAAGTAACGCACAGTAATTGTTTTTACAAAAAGTTTAATAGGTACAATTACAAACAAATGCACACATGAAGGGACATATTTTGTCTATTTTTCTATATAGTCGCCAAGTTTCTCAACACATTTCTCCCACCAGTTTCAAAATACCCTGTTCATAGAAGTCTGTTCAGTTGGAGCATAGCCTTCTGCTGTTTTCACTTCTCCATCTGACGCAAAGCGTTTACCAGCCAGGAATTTCTTCATGGGACCAAACAAATGAAAGGTTATCACGGCCATGTGAATTTCACTCGGGCTATGCCCTTTAGCAGGCCCGACAAGAGGGAGGGGCAGCCGGGGCCCGGCCGACCAGGTTTTATTTTATATTTTCTAAATTTACTCTAAAATAAAACTGCTTATAAGTCAACAGCGTAACTTATGTTCTATGTGTTTATTTTATCTGCATTGTCCTGTCGTATAACGGTGACACAAAATTATCAATTAATCTAAAACGGATTACCCTTGAAGAAAAATTGCTATTTCTGAAAAGTAGAAGCTCAAATCCTTTTGGACTCAACAGTAGGCCTCACTAACGTTCGGCATTTAAAATAATAATTTTCAAAAGATTAAACTGGTAGGCCTACATACAGATAAAATTGTTCCTAATTATAACATTTTAATGTATTTTTCCGTTTTGTGCCCGGCATCAGTTAACCGATTCGAACCTAAATCAATAGGCTTCGTCCCATGGGCGTTACAAATGGCATACCAAGTTTTATGAAAATCCGACAAAGCGTATTTGAGTTTTCCCGCTTACAGACACAGAGACAGACAGACAGTCCTGTCTACCATACAATCTTATGAATTACTGGTACCATTCTGGCACTTAATAATTATGTAATATCATTAAATAATCTTTTTGTTGCATACATTATAAAGGACGAGTTGGGTAGTGAATTTAATATTTGAAGGGGGCCCGGGGATATTTGTCCCTGGGGCCCTTGCTTTCTCTCCACGGTCCTGCCCTTTAGCCCATAAAAATTGCACTACACCTCGCTGAAGAAATTTCTGTCACTCCACAGAGCCTCTGTTTGTTGTGCCACCAGAACTTTTCCGCAATGCTCTTCTTTCCCAGTTGTTATGACATCAGAGACAGGCCACTTGCAATTAATTCCATCCCATTTTCTGTCAGTTTTTCGTTCATAACTCACGAATGAAAGCGAAAATAGATTAAAGCAAGCGAATGTTTTGTGATGAAAATTTTCAACATCTTCTGTGAATAGCTAAGTTTTATGTTAATTTCATTTCTTACTTATAACATTATAACCATAGGAACTGAATTCCGTTTCTTAGCGCCTGCACAAGTGCTGCGGAGCGACTTCTTCAGTGTGTGGATTGTTTGCATTGTTCTTCTTGATATGATAAAGATATTTGCTCTTATTTCCGCGATGCTCTTCTTTCCCAGTTGTTATGACATCAGAGACAGGCCACTTGCAATTAATTCCATCCCATTTTCTGTCAGTTTTTCGTTCATAACTCACGAATGAAAGCGAAAATTAAAATTTCGACTTCAAGGCTTCGTGAGCTAATCTTTGCAACGTCTACTGGTTAAGTATAGACAGGTCAAGCACCTGAAGTTTTATTTTCATGCCCTTGATCCTGTGGGAACTTAAGCCACTGTTGCACTAAGATATTTTCTAGACAATGCTTATTATTTTCCCAAGGCACTTCCCATGTGAGAAATACTCTCACTGCAGACAAACTGTAGCAGATTCACCTTAATCTCGGTTTTTCACATCTTCCTTAACGTTATGTAGTATCTCTGTATCTGTATCTGGTACCCTATGATCCCCGGGTGGGGCGAAGGGGCCTCCAATGGAGGTTTCATTACCTATACTAATTTTGATATGCTTATTTTCCGAGAGAGGGTAGAGGGACAGGTGGTAAGCCCATCGCCTCGCAACCCCCCTCTGGAAACTAAGTATTTCTTGGACGTGAAAGGACCGAGAAATTTTGTCCAGAGGCTCTAATTTAGGCGTGGAGTTCTTTTACTTGCCATAAATCTACGACACGGGACCCCCAGCTTAAAGTCCCTCCCGGAGGACTCCGTGTCCAGGATTTTTACGTCCCTAAAAATCCATCGACTGCGGCCGGGTTTGATCCCGCGCCCTGCGGATCTAGAGGCGGGCACGCTACCTCTAGACCACCGCAGCCGACTTGTTATGTAGTAACCATTGTATTTTATTTGGGTATGAAAGTCTTCACTGACTATAAAGCGTATGCACCCAAGACCAGTCTTGGGCACATTTTAAGTGTGAAGAAAATTAATTGTTAATTGTCACCATAACAACTAACAATTGAACAACTGTAATTGTGGAAAATTACAATTAACAATTCATTAATTGTTAATTGTAGTGGTAGCAATCAACAATTAATCGTCAAACGTGTTTTGCTACAGGTAACAATTAATTACTTTTTAATTGTTTTATGAATTAAAATAAAAACTAACAATTAAAAAGGACTACTGTACGGGCCTGGTGCGTGAACTGGTATCATAAAAAAATGCGCAAGTAAGATAGTTACAAATAAAACACTGATATTAATACACATCAATGATTTTAATTAAACCTGATTAGACAGATAACGACAGATTGTAATTCCTTATAATAGTTTAGATTTAGATTAAAATATAAATAATGGGTAGGCCTAAAATGAAGGATGATATTCTTTTTTTTAAGTAAGTAGTGATGATGCAGCGGTCGGGTGGTAGGCCAAGTCCTTCCGGGGATGTAGCGCCACGGAGTTTAGTTTAGTATTGACTTTTATTAATGTAGGTAACATTTTCGAAATCTTGTAAAGAAATATACATGCACGTAATGGGAGTCTCTCTTTATATAATACATTGTGTATATATATATTTTTTTTATATATTTCAGCTGTGTTTATACTCCTTTTAGCTTCGAGGCTATATCATGAGTTCTGGATGTTTGCCTATACAGTAATGTAGGCCATGGAACTACTGCTTGTCAATTGTTTCTATTGTCGGTGTATTTTATGGAGTAAATTTCAACTGATTTTAATTTAAATGGATATGATACAGCATGAAATGGTGAGGAAGATTCATGGTATGTAAATATCCAATTCGGCATTTGCCATTACGACTGGCCTTACGCACCGGCGGCCTTTACCCCCAGGATTGCTCCTGGTACTCATTTCTGTTAGAGGCTGAGTCGATCCCAGGGCCATAGTGCCACCAGAAGGATTAGGCTAATTGAAAAACTCCAATGACCTCATCGGGAATCGAACCCGCTACCTTCCAGTTTATAGCGCAGCGCCTCAACCACTAGGCTACGGTGTAGCCCAATGATTCTGTACTCTCTAATTTATTTAAATAATAATGCACACACTTAATCTCAATGAGCAAACGATCTTAAATGTCTTCTGCTCTTCACGAAAGCATAGGCCTATTGTTATTAAATAATCTATTGATACTGGTGGGTTTTAAATTATTTGATAGGCGGATGGTCTTTAACTTTCCACTGTCGAAAATGTATTTTTTTTTTTTTAAAGATTGGTACTTATTTCCTTTTGTTAAAAAATCCAGTGGATCACGGATGCACAGAGCTTGCTTGCTACGTTTCAACCTGTACCTCCAGGTCTTCTTCAGGCGAATACTGGATAACATCGGGGCGCTGAGCTGTATATATGGGTTCATCTGCCGGTAGTTGCAGGTTACCTGAAACATAGAGAAAAGAGGGCAGTATCTACAAGGAAAAAACAACTTGGTATTTAGCTTACATGGCATATGTCAAAATTTTAAACTTAAATAATCTTCTATGCAAAATGGCAAATTTTCTAGTAAGATGGATTTGACTTCATATTTAAATTTTTTTATGTTGCATTGCTTTATGTGTTTAGGCAAGATATTATATAATTTAATACCTCTGTGTGAGATACTCTTAAGACTTCTGGGCAACCTATGACAGGTCATATGTATATTATGGGATGTTCTGGTATCATACTTGTGACATTCATAATTTTTTCTGAAAGAGTTTATATTTTGATAGATAAAGCTTACTGTTTCCAAAATATAGATGCTTGGTATTGGTAAGATTTTTAGTTCTTTGAATACATTCTTGCTCTCTGATCTGATAGGGACTTGTTTAATAATTTTGAGTATTCTTTTCTGTAGTTTGAAGATCTGAGAAGATTTTGATGATGATCCCCACGTGATAATGAGAACTGAATGAACATAACCAAAATATACAGTTCTTAATAGATCTACTGGTAATGCTTTGACAAGAACGCGAAATGCATAACATAGACGACTTAGTTTCTCAGATAGATCTTGAATGTGACTATCCCAGTTAAGGTTTGAATCTATCCATACACCTAAGAATTTAGTACAAACCACTTCCTTAATTACGGTATTCATGAGGGTTACATGGACAGGATCATGCAGTTGTTGATTAAACGTTACACAGACAGTTTTACTTGTATTTAATTTTAGTTTATTATTAGCTAACCACTGCTCTAGATTCGAAGAAGTGTCATCTATTTTCGCTTGTAAGTTGTTTTTGTTAGAATCATTAATTATTATGTTTGTGTCATCAGCAAACAGAACAGTTTCACCATGAGGCATGTTTAGGGGGAGATCATTAATATAAAGGAGAAAAAGAATTGGCCCAAGTATTGAACCTTGGGGTACTCCTTGTGTCATTGTTGTGAAGTTTGATTTTGATGACCCAATTTGAACGACTTGTTTTCTATTGTCTAAGTAGACCTCTAATACCAAAGTAATGTAGTTTATCGATCAAAATTTTATGATTAACTGTGTCAAATGCCTTACTAAGATCCAGAAATAGCCCTAGAGTTTGATTTTTCTTGTCTATCGCATTAAGGATTGACTCCGTGAATGATATTAGAGCATTATTGATTCCTTTACCCTTTCTGAATCCATATTGAGAACTGCAAAGTATATTGGAGTGTTCTAAGAAGGGAACTAATCTGTTGTACATCAATTTTCCTAGAATTTTAGAGAATCCTGATAATAGTGAGATAGGTCTATAGGTTCTCAACATTTTGCTTGTCACCCTTTTTAAAAATTGGACAAACCTTTGCTACCTTGAAGATTTCGGGAAATTTTCCTGAGCACAATGATGAATTGCAGATATCGGTGACAGGGATTAGCATTCAAAAATCAGGGCAGCCTATATTAAATAAAATTCTAGGCTTTCATTAGGTCAATTTGTTTCATACTAATCATTAGAGCCCGGATTTCCATGCAAATGCATGTTTTTATATACTTTGGTTACACTTCTCAAACTTTGTAGTTACACATTACATGACTTATGGATTCATAATAACTAGGGATGGGTCAATACCTGATTTTCTCGATACTCGATACCGATACATGATTTTTTCCTCGATACTCAATACCTTCAAAATTTCCAGTTTCAATAAATAGATACAATAAAAATTAAAATTTGAGAGAACTGCTTAATACCAACTAAATTAATTAAGTCTGCATATTTAATGAGACAAAATTTAATATCATCAGTAGCCTATAATTATTTTTAAACTCTACATTAAAACTAAAATTAGTTTTTTAAACAGTCCACTTACAAGTTTTTATTAAAAAATACTACCATTCTCACTTAATTGCAGAATTACAAAAGTATCGAAAAAGTATCGAGCGAGTTTTCTGAAGTATCGTTCGATGCCGATACCATGCAAGTATCGAGAGTATCAAGGTATCGAAAGTATCGAGGACCCATCCCTAATAATAACCATATTTTTTCCGGGCTTTACTAATCATGTTAGATTTGTTCTTATTGAAAAAAGTGTCTTTCAGAGTTGTCTTTGCTATAATTCTTGTATTGAAACTTGGTGGTCACAGTTTCTTTTCAGTTTGTTCATCCTGAATGGTGCTGATATTTTCACATTTTGGCCATTTAAACTTCCTATCTTGCAATTTGACTAGCGAACTCCAATTGTCGATGTTTGATTACAATTACTGTCATGAATCAATGGACAATTCTATTTGATCTGTTGGGTGAACCCTGTCACTTCCTCCCTTAAATTTGAGATAACTCAAGCTATTGCATGCAGCCAAAAAGTAATTTTAATAAAATCAGGTAAACTGATGTAACAAAGTGCCAGTATGTTTTTGTTTAATCAGTTATGACTGCAATTATGATATGCAGAATATGTTTTCTTTAATTGATTTCCAAGTTAAGCTCCAGATTTATTCATTAAGCAGTGCTTACGGAAGAAAAAAGGTCTAGTTTTTTTAATGAGATTAAAATCTTCCAGCATCAGCTGAACTGTGCAGATTTGTGATATCTTGACAATCGCACACTCACATAAAAAAAAAAAAAAAAAAAAAAAAATTCAAATTGGCCGGTTTCGGGTTTTGAACCATGGACTCCACAATGTGAGGCCAAGACGTTACCATCTTTGCCACCGGGGTCATTTTAACAGTTTAGTTGGATAAACGCATGTAAATCAATAGTGTTTTTTTGTCATAGCTACCTGTATTTTAATTTCCAAGGCCTTATAATATCACAGTAAAACAATAGGCAGTGTTGTCAAGAAAACTGATTTTCATTTTTTTTTATACCGGTATAAATTCTTTCGAATACGTATATTACCATAAAAAAGGCACTAAATTGGGTATTACTCCGAAACAGGTCAGCCGATTTTATCCATTATAAATAGACGTTTTCCCATGGACATTATAAATGCGTATACGAAGTTTCATAAATATACGATAAAGCATATTTGAGTTATTGCGCCTTTAAAGTAGACACTCAATTGGGGTTTACTCCGGTACCGGTCAACAGATTAGGTTCAAATACAATAGGGCACTTCTCATGAACGTCATAAATGAGTATACCAAGTTTCATGGAAATCCAATACAGCGTGTTTGAGTTATGGTGCCTTTCTATTAGAAAGGAGCCATAATCTATTAAAATAGGCACTAAATTGGGCATTACTCCGGTACCGGTGAACCGATTTGGTTCAATATCAATAGGGTTCTTCCCATGGACATTACAAATGTGTTTTCCAAGTTTCATGAAAATCCGAAAAAGCGTATTTGAGTTATGGCGCGTACAGACACACGGACAGACAGACGGACAGACATTTTTCGTCCCCACACACAATCTCATAAAGTACCATACTGGCACTTAATAATTAAAAAAAAGCTTGATTAAATTCAAATCTAGGACTATTACCACAGGTTAAGGGATCATTCTATACAATTAGGCCAAAAGAAACAGTATTTGTCATATTTTCATATTTTTTTGTTAGACCTGTAGGCAGTACAAACTGCAATCGGTCATGTAAGCTATTTGCATTAATACTTATCAACAACATTAATACTTATCAATAACAACCTAAGCTATGCTAATTCAATCTATAATTATTTACAATCTTATAAACATATAATTGTACGAGTCAATTGTTATACTAATACTATAACCTAAGTGACACTAAATTAACAAAGTATACTTATAGTTTACACTAATTTCTTACCTTTTTACACTAATTATTTGCACTAAGTTGTTCTATTCTATTTGTATGTCAGATTCTAGGTATTCTTGAATATTATAAAAAGGATTTTTTTGTAGCCAGGAATATAGTTTTTCTGTAAATAAATTTGGGGACATTTCTTGAAGTTTATCTGGTAATTTGTTATATAATGTTATCCCAATATTGTTATGGTATCCTTTTGTTTTGTTTAGCCTACACCTAATTAGATCAAGTTTATTGTGATTTCTAGTCTGATATGTATGTACTTGACTTCGTGTTTGATAGTTTTTTTTTACTAATGACAAGACATCAAAAATGTATAAATTTATTATTGTTAGTATACCTGTCTCTATAAATAGAGGCTTGCAGTGCTCTAATTTTTTAGCATTAGTTATTATTCTAATTGCCTTTTTCTGAATGACTAATACTTGATTAATTCCTACCCCATTACCCCATACTACTAGACCATACCTTATTATGCTCTGAAAAAATGCATAATAGGCAGTCTTTACATAATTTAAAGATACACATTTCTTTAATCTACTTATTAAATATATTACACGTGAGAGCCTTTTACAAACCACTTCTGTGTGTTCTTTCCATGATAGATTTTTGTCAATGGTTATTCCTAATAATGTTGCATTTTTTTCAATTTCATGATCATTTTCTGGAGTTAGTGTGACAAGTAATGATTTAGTTTTTTCCTCATTCAAATATAGGCCATTTAAAGTAGAGACGAGACTTTCATGCAAATGCATGTTTTTATGAGAACTTAGGACATAGCTCAAACTGAGTACTTACCCATCATGGGCGTCGGCAGGGGGGGCAACTGCCCCCCTCTGGATTGCCTTATGGATTCATTTATTTGTGGTACTCTTTGTCAACCTACAGTTGTAGCATGGAGAATAAAAAAAAGAATTACTTTATAATGAGTTTAGCAAGTATTAGCTAATTATAACTATAATATGTATTTATAATAATATCTCACCAAGGCCATTGCTCAAAAGAGCGTATTCTGTTAACTTAAAAAAATTTGTAGCCTCGTCGAATTCACCTTGGGTTCAAAATAACGATCCGGTTAGCTAAGTGAATATTAATGTGTTTAGCCTAATCATTTGAAATTGAGGTCCGAAATTGATTTTGCCCCCCCCTTAATAAAATTCCTGGCGACGCTGCTGTTACCCATGTCATTACTTTCCGGTTCCAAATATGCATACTTTTTCCGTGCATGTTTTCACCTTTTTGGAGGAAAAAACATGCATAAAGCATATTTAGGGCTAAATCATGCATATATACATTATATTCAGTTTTAATGCATGTTTAATGGGTTTTCAAGAAAGTGACATCGTGGCAAAGTTTCCGTATCTTCGATTTTTATTACCCATTTTTACAGACGTTTGTGAAGTGGCGCCAGATGTGCGAAAAGGAATTTGACCTTGCCTTTGTCCACCCCCACCTATTTCCGGCCCGAATTTGGGGTGCATTGTATTTGTCAGAGCTCGGGAAACCTGCAGTATCTTTACAGCGTGTGCAGTGGTTAGTGTGATTGTCTGTTCTGTGATTTGACTATGCCTCCAGCTAAATGTTCCAAAAGCGAACTCCTTGCACAGTGCATACGGGTAAGGATTTTATTAGATCAGATGGGGAAGTCGTCTTCTGCGACTGTTTCAGTAAAGAGGTAAGCACTTTTATTCTGTTTCCGAATATTTTCTATGGCAGTTGTTTTTTGTAAAACATTATTAAAAACCTTAAAGGGTCAATCCATTAGAAATGAACCAAATTTAATAAAATTTGTTGCTCGACATTTTTGATTTTCCTAATTTTTTTACCAGTTATTTCCCAACTAAAGGTGAGTTCAAAACTATGGTAAATTTTTTTTTGGGCTCATACTTTTTTGGCGGCCATTTTAAGTTTGCTTTTTAACCATATTTCAGTCGAAAACATGTTTTGCACAAATGTATGTAACTCTGATAATTTTATAGATAACAAGAAAAAATAAACACCAAAATTATCAGAATGAAATGCTCTACATTTTGTTTTAACACAATATTACCTAAGTAGTGAGGAAAGTGAAGAAAAAAATTCAAAACTTCAAATTGAAATTTGACTTAAAACGGGAGTTTTAGTGCCGCAAAATTATTAGAAGGAAGAAAGACTCGCCCTTAATTTTTTTTCTGGTGTAGATCTACTATAGGACTACTCGCTGTAGAAGTTTAAAGCTTGAGAGCTTTACGGTTTTTTTTAATACAATTTTTAAAAAATGCCCAAAACCGTATTTTGCCAATATTTGAAGTAGAATATCTCAAAAGGGACTGAGTGAAAATTATGAAATTTATACAGATAACACCTCCCCCCCCCCGAAACTTTATGTCATGCTAATATGTTACACATTACACACTTTAATTTCTAAGATTGTAGACAATTTAATTGCAATTGTAGAAAATTCAGACTGGCTCGAAAGTTCATGAAATGTCATCATTAGGTAGATTTCGAAGAAAAATCTACCTATTGCAATGGATACCATGTCATGATTTTCGAAAAATTCTTTCATATCTTTACGTTTCATGCTCCCCTGAGTAGGAAACCACTGCCTGTTCAAAAAAAAATTGTGATATTTATATATATATATATATATATATATATATATATATCTTTACACGCTAGCGGCCGTAATTTTGAAGATATTTGAACCAAATTTTAATATGTTATTTCTAGGCCCAATAGTTCGGACAAGTTCGTTAATGAGCAAAATTGGCCAAAGGGGGTGGTCGGGGGAGGGGGTTGAAATTTTAAAACATTTTTATCTCGGCCCCTATGAAGTATAGAGGGAAACTTTGTTTGAATAAATTAGAGTACTCCCTATGGGGTTCACCAACGATTCGGGGGTTCGAGTGAGGGTGGGGGTGGGGGATGAAAATTCGAAACTTTTGAAACCACGTCTTGTGGGGTATCGTTGAAAAGCTCTTGATGAGTACTCTACAAATCAATAAATAGTTTCTTGATAGCTCTCATATGACGCGAGATTTTAATGTTTGAAAATAATAACACTTAAAAGAATTATTATAATATCATAATTTTGTCTTGTTTAGCGGCTTTGCTAATTTTATTCATTGCTAATCTTGCGCACGGCCTCCCAGAATATTATATCCTATTCGTGTTGTCAAAACAAATGACTGTAGGCTCTTCCTCTTTACCGAATTCAGTTCTTATTACTGCAGGTTTGCCATGCCAAGGCTAAAGAAGAAGAGTGCTATGCAGCGACAATAAATTAAACCAAAAGCACTACGAAATCTGCCTCCGCCTATAGGCCTACCTAAAGGGATTTTTTTCTCTGAGATGATCACAGACAATGCAGGGAATTTTGAAGATATTTGAACCAAATTTTAATATGTTATTTCTAGGCCCAATAGTTCGGACAAGTTCGTTAATGAGCAAAATTGGCCCAAGGGGGTGGTCGGGGGAGGGGGTTGAAATTTTTAAAAATTTATCTCGGCCCCTATGAAGTATAGAGGGAAACTTTGTTGGAATAAATTAGAGTATTCCCTATGGAGTTCACAGTGACACCAACGATTCGGGGGTTTTGGGGGTACGAGTGGGGGTGGGGTGGGGGGATGGAAATTCGAAATTTTTGAAACCACGTCTTGTGGGGTATCATTGAAAAGCTCTTGATGAGTACTCTACAAATCAATAACTAGTTTCTCGATAGCTCTCATTTAAGGCGAGATTTGAATGTTTGAAAAAGTGCTCTTTCCTCTTTTTTGCAATTATTATTGCGGGTTTGTCATGCCAAGGCTAAAGAAGAAGAGTGCTACGCAGCAACAGTAAATTAAACCAAAAGCACATTGAAATCTACCTCAGCCTGTAGGCTTGCCTCAAGGGATTTTTTTAAATATATATTTAGAAATATGAAGTCATTTTTCAATTCTTCTTGTCATATTTTCATAAATTTAAGGTCATTTTTAGGCATTTTTAGGTCATCCACTTCTGAGCCCTATGATAATATTGTTAGGCTTATCACAGCCCCTCCCGAAAAAAATCTTGGATACGCTCCTGATTCCAATCATAGAGTAATGAAGTAGATGGGGTGTATCAAGTCTGCTTATGTATCAAGTGTCCTCGGGCTCCCGTACAATGATAGCTTCTCAGAAGAAAGGTTTTAGACTATTTAAAACAATAACCTAAGAAAACTGTTTGAAATACAGTAACAAACATATTATTTATATTCTACTCATGATCACTAGACTTCGGACTTTTAGGTCGCTAAAAATGCGGTTTTAGGTACCTAAAATAGGCTCTAAAAATTGTAAAATAGGTTCTAAAAATCGTTAAATAGTCTCTTATAAAATCATTAAGTTGCCACTTTTCTTAAGTATCTCAGTTGCAATGCAGAATATTATATATGGTACACAGAATTATGTAGACCTATTACTAGGGCCTGTATTACTACCATAACAGTGAAAACCTAATCCCTGCGCCCAGAAGCTACGCATATCATATCATATATACTAGGATATTCAACCCCTTGTATCCCTCAGTGATTCAGAGAACTACTTTTTTTTAAACTGGATGTGGGAGTCGGGAGAAAAACACTAAATTTTCTTGGGAATTCCAAGGAATTTTTCTACTGAAGACGAAACATTCCTTACTATTTAACCACATACAAATGTGTCATGTACTGCACATTCGGAGCTAAAAATTTAGTACGAACTGAAAATAAATGCTAGAATTTATGATAAAAAATTAATTATTTTGAACTTTAGAGGAAAAACAAGCAAAAAAAGGCGATATTAGGCTCTAACGTAAAAATATGCTGTTTTAGGTCCTATAAAAGTATCAGTTTTAGGCATAGTCACTTATGAAACATGCATATACAAGTTTTCGTCCACATATCACTTAAGGATTAAAATAGGTTTTTACCTAAAATCCGAAGTCTAATGATCACTATACAACTGTTAGTTACTAAAAATAGTGTATTAGGCTACAATGTGCCCAAGGACACATCATATTCAACCCCCTCCAAATAGAATTTCACTGTACGCCCATGCCCTTGGTCACTACCTTGCACCTGTACCCTTAATACATTTCTTGCCTAAGGTTTAAGATCTTGCCTGGAATTCTATATTTAACCAAGATTTGTCACATTACAGTTCTGTTGAACAAACAAACCTAAACAGATATTAAGCACAAGTGAAATGAAGGTGCTAAGAACAATTCAGGGGAAAACTTTATTAGATAACGTACACAATACAGAAATTAGGGACAAATGCCAAATTCAGGACATAACTAAATTTACCAATGACAGAAGAACGTTTTGGAAAGAACACGTTGATAGAATGGAAAACAATCAATCGCCTAGCAAAAAAGGCTCAAGAAAGCAGTCCAGACGGAAAAAGATAAAGAGGAAGACCTGAAACGAGATGGAAATACAGTACACATGACTCATCTGAGGAATAAAGGGGAAATAAACAGGATACCATCCTACATCACAAGAAAAAGAATAAGAATAAGTTCTATTGACAGAGTCAAAAGCTCTTTCAAAGTCTATAAAAGCCAAATAGGCCTACAGTGTGACCTGCCACTGATTGCTCTGCTCCAAAACTTTTCTTACGAATGGTACGAACCTTCATGTCGAAACCCACCCTCAAACTTTGTACAGATGTAAGACATCCTAAAATGGAATAGTACACAAAAAATCCGATGTGAAAGTCACAGAACTTCTTCTGCCCAAATAAAAGTTAGCAGTATTCACACATCCTTGTACAGAATCGCCAGACACAATTTTACGCTAATTATCCTATAAATACCTCTTCTTTCAATGATGCGACTAAAAGTGCAGCCCCCCCCCCAAATAAAAGTGACTGCAGACGTTTATTGAACTTTGCGCCGTAAAGAATAATTTCCGAAATTTATCGAATATTTCCCTCAGATGCTTCTTTACTCTATGCATGGCCAACAATACATCTTTCTCACTTCACATTCTTATATATACAATAAGAGGCCGTGAAAGAGCGCCTATTCAGTTGTTCACCACGCAAGACAAACTTTCTACAAACAGTGGGTGGCTTGTAACTACCCTTCAGAGAATTTTTGTCGAAAATAGTTTCAAATAAAAGTTTTAGCTCTCAGTATAAGGAACACATGTGCAAATTTTAAAGAAAATCGTTAGAGCCGTTTTCGAGAACATCGCGAAAAACGAAAATTTTCTTCGTGTAAAGTCCCCTTAAAAAATAAGAGAATACTTGTCGCCAATCTTGGGCACACATCTTCAGAAGGTACCTAACCCAAATACGAAATTTTGTTTTCATACGATTTTCCGTTTTGGAGCTAGCGTGTTCACAGACAGACTCAGGGGGGCCTCAAAACGTGTATTTATGTCAAAAACTCAACTTCGAATTTTAGGGTCGAAAACAATACTTCCTCTACCTATAGTACCTATGGTACGGGCAGAGGAAGTAACTATTAGCTGCCAGTTTGAACTGTGAGACCATTAAATTAAAGCGATCTAGTTGGTTACCCCTGGAATTTTGTAGTGACTCATTCAAACAGGGGCTTGTTTCTTATTATTATCTCAGTATAAACAACGACCGTAGGGATGAATTGCGATCTGTATGGCTATAAGGAAGTCACCATTCCCCACTTCGACCTATAAAAATATAAACCATCCCACGCAGCACGATATGTATAATATACGTATATTTTAGAGCTACATATATATCTTACGATTGGTCAAAGTCAAAACGTAAATTATACGTATATTTTATGTCCAATATATACATGTATAAAAACTGTTGTAATTTAATCCTGCTTTATATTTATAATATATCAAAATTAAAGTTACTGTTACATAAGTAAGATTAAATATAAAACAAAATCGATTTGATTGTTCATTTGTAACATCAAATTTACATACCAACTATACGTACATTTTACGTCTAGAATTGGACATTGTAAACACCGGTTTATTGTGTTTTACTCTAGTAAATCGATTTGGTTAAATTAAGGGAACGCAATAAAATTTACTCACGCTAATCAGAAATTAATTTAAAAAATGGTTTAAAATGATTACATCCGTACATTCAGTAGGACTATTTTTTATGACTGGCGGCCATCTTGTCTGTGACGTCTGCAATGTAGATCTGCTGATTCAAGGTTGTATTTTGTTGGCTGTTGGTGGTTGTGCATGTTTCTCGTGCGCGATTCCTTACCTATTATTAACAAGAAATTGTGTGTGGAGAGAATTGCACTGTTCTGTTGCAACTACTCCCTATGTATATAACATAGAAACGAAGAATAAATGTACATGTGTGTGTATTTAAAGCTGACGAAATATTATGCAACGTGCAGTGATCTGTAGGGTAATACCCTAGAATACATTTCCTAATTTAGGCCTACCTGGTCCTTCATGTAGAAGATTAAATGAGGCAGAAGAAAAACATTTACACATAAAACAGTACTGGTAAGTCCCTGTGCAAGATTTGTTTCACATATATAAATTGGCCTATCATAACCTCAACGACTTGCAAACTGATTTATAATACAAATGCTGTGGTAATTAGCTCTGATCATAATAATTTACGATAACGCTGCTAAAGTATTTCTTAATTGTTTCAGGAATGCTGTAGTGTTGCTGGCTGTAAAAGTAACTACAAGTCACAACATGAAAGTGTTAGTACATTTTCTTTACCAAAAGACCAAGAACTTAAGAAGACATGGCATAGAAAGATTCCTACAGACTCTACAGGGGTAAGCAAGCCTGTTATTTGTGTGAAGTATTTTCCTGAAGAGAGTGTGATAAGAACAGAGACATTTGTAGTTAACGGTGAAATAAAAACATTTCCTAGAACTTGCCCTAAACTGAAACTTGGTGCAGTACCATCAATATTTCCTAATCTGCCTGAGTACTTGTCAAGACCAAGTCCATCATGCAGAAGATTAATTGATGCAGAAGAAGAAAATTTAAACCAAGCAGTTGCAGCAAGCTTAAAAGAACTTAAAAGTTATGCTGAATGACAAGCTCTGCATTGTTTGGAAGATGTGATGCAGTACTTCCTAAGTGTAACAGAAGGACTTAAAGGGCAGTGGATTAGCATAATGGCAGTAGAAAGGCTAGTGCTGTGCTTAATGGATGTTAATGATGATGTTCCGAAGATTCTTGGTTCAGTGTGTATTATGAGCGATCTCAGTGTTTTGCTTACAATAAATAATTGCAAAATACCTCAGCAAGAAGTCCCAAAAAACTGCAAGATAGTAAGCACAAAAAGTGTTCTTGATGACATTTTTAGTTATTGATATCTCTTATGTATTGATAGTATATGTAAAATGTATGTGAGCAGTGTACATTTATGAACCAAAGGCCCTATATAGGCTACATAAATTATATATAAAATATACGTTTGATAGATCATCTTGACATATTTTTTACGTATAGATATTGTACATCAATAGTATGTATGCGATTCTTCGTATAATTGATATATATTATATGTCTGTATTGACATGAATAGACGTACGATATACATCAAAAAGTGGGACATTTGAGCGTATATTATACGTAGATTTTATTTAACCAATATGTATTATATACATTAACTAGATCTAGGGATAACGCAATTTTTACATATATTTTACGTATGTGTGCTGAGTGGGATGAGTGTCTCTGCAGAAGTCCTAAAGTGCTTTCAGTTGCTATAAACGTGATTTTCATAGACTTTCAGTGCGAACTGGCAGCTAATTTTTTGTGTTCTACATGTGTACAATGTTTTGAGAGTGGATTTCTACAAGAAGGTTCGTACCATCCCCTTGTTGGGGTGTTTAACGTAGGTTTATTTCTTCTTCATACAAACCGGGACTTTTGGTTACATTTCTGTTTTACCATTCAGTCCCTTGATTACTAAACAAACATTCTATAACTATTTCTACCTATTACTTAAAAACAACAACCAATATACTATATATTATTTCCTACGTCCCTTCAATTTATACTGTTGCTATCTTCTATTTTATTTAACTATTTCGTTTTAACTACAATTAACAATTTCCCCATTATTTTCAATAAATCCGTATTTTTTGTTTGCATAGCTTCTTATATGCTACCCCTTTATTAATTTGTAGTAATTTACCACCAATTAAATTTACCCTCCACCTCTCAGTTTCCTTACATTAAAAAATTATATGTTTTGCATCCTCTTCCTCGTTACATAATGGGCATATTCCCCTAGGTACCGATCCTCTCAAGTTTTTCAGTCTCCAGATTCCTAGTCTCCACCAGGCCAAACTGGATCTTTCCTCCCGATTACATGAAAATAGATAAGCTTCTATACCCCATTCCGATTTCATCTCTGCATAACATTGTAGTGATTTAAAATTTCTCATCTCCGAAAACATTTCCTGCCTAGCAATTTCGTTACACTTTTTTTTTTTTTTTTTTTTTTAAAGTTTAGTTTAGTTTAGTTAATTTGCATATAACCCATTCTGTTCCATATTCAATTTAATCCTACACAGTTTATATTCTCTTCTAAACTTTTCCACCAATTATTCATAACCTTTGTACTTTGTAAAAATTTTAAACAATCTTTTTCAAAACTATCCATGTTAGAGTGTTTATAAAATCCATGCAGCTATGCTGTCTTCGAAAACCAGCCTGCTCCTTTCAATTAATGTAATTCGAGAAAATTAAAATATTGTTGAATAATATACCTAAATCATTCATTCTGGAAATTTTCTTCAATTTAATATGATTAACACAATATTGCCATACAATAGATCTGGAGAAAGTCATTATTTTGCATTTTACTTTCTTGCGTATACGTAGTATAGAGAAAGTATTGTGATCGTGACAAAAAATCGAAATCGAGATAGCACTGGGAAAGCATGTTTCACGATGCCTAGAAACCGAAAAAAATGTTTTTGGAATGACATCTGTCTGTCTGTGGACAACCACAGTGGGTAAACGGTTCATTGTATTTAGTTCATTTTTTTTAATTAAGGACTTTTTTTGGGATTTCATCGAACCGCCCAGAAATTGACTTTTATAACCAACATAACCAACATAGACCAACATAAACAGGTTGACGTAATGTATACAGATTTTCAAAAGGCATTTGATAAAGTTGATCATGACTTCTTACTTAACAAATTAGCTCAACTTTCTTTTTCCACTCACTTTATGAAAATTATGTGCTCATACTTAAGAAATAGAACACAGGTAGTGAGTTATCAAAATCACTTATCTGATCAGTTTGTGGTTAATTCTGGAATTCCTCAAGGATCAAATTTAGGCCCTTTATTGTTTCTATGTTTCATAAATGATTTACCGAACGTGGTGAACAACTCCAATATTTTATTATTTGCTGATGACATTAAAATATATAAATCTATTGCTTCAGTTTCAGATTGTTTTCAACTCCAAAACGACTTAAATAAATTATATACATGGAGTAATAAATATAAACTTCCATTTAACATTAAGAAATGTGTTAAAATGACATTCAATAGATGTAAAAAGACTATATCATACGCCTATAATATAAATAATGTTAAACTTGATTAAGTAATGGAAACTAGAGTTCTTGAGTTTTGTCCATTCTGTAGCGATAATCTTAATGATTTATGTATAGCGTAGAGCTTTATCACTGGTACTCACTACTAAATTAGTAGTGAGTACCAGTGATAAAGCTCTACGGAAACTAGAGATTTAGGGATAACATTTGCCAAGGATCTCAGGTTTAACAGCCACATTGAAACAATAGTTTTAAAAGCGTTAAGAAATCTAGGTTTTATTATAAGGAATTCATGCACATTTAGCGAAAATACATTAATCAGACTTTATAATTCATTGGTCAGACAAAACCTCGAATATGGTACAGTCATATGGAATCCAATGACTATTAAACTTTCTGATTCAATAGAAAAAATACAATCAAAGTTTTACAAATTTTTGATATTCAGAAGTACTGGCCATTATCCAACATATTTGAATTACCAAACGCTTTTAGAACTATATGATATTAAAAGTTTAAAATTTAGAAGAAATAGTCAAGGTTTAATATTTCTTCACAAATTATTGCATTCAAAAATTGATGATAATAATATTGTTAAGAAGATTTATTTTTACGTGCCATGTAAACTAAGTAGACACAGGAAGCTATTTTTTACCCCCAGGGTAAATACTGATATTCATAAAAATTCACCTTTAAATAAAGTAACCACTTTGTATAATAAAATTCACTTTTTAAATTTTGATATACTTAGCATGTCCGAAAATGAATTCAAAAAAGCTTTAGTTGAAGTTGATTTAATACTGAATTAAAATCACTAAACGTAGTTACAATCAATTGTAGTTAGTGTATTGGTTTAATGTATCATGCCAAACATTCTCCTCACTCACTCTTTCTTTCTTTCTTATCTTAATTCTCAAAGGCATTATGTACTGTGATTATAACCTGGCAACTGCTGGAACCCAGAAGTAGCTAGGAATTTCTTTTTCTGCTTGTAAAGTTTTTTTTGTGTACTTTTTAGTTTTATCTTTTGTGTATTCTTATCTTTTGTATCTTATGTTTTAATTATTTTGTATGTATGCATTGTATTTTTGGCATGGACATTGTAATTGGGTTTTATACCTGTAATGTTCGTTATTATTAAATAAATAAATAAAAATAAAAACTGACTTAGGGGACTTTCATGAAAGGTTTTTGAAAAATTTTGATTTTTTGAAAATTGGCTCTAACGATTTTAATAAAAATGTAAAATTGGAAACTCTTATATATGACTAATGAAATAGCTATATCCATTTATCCGGGAAAATGACTTCGGGGGTACTTCACTCGTATCTATTTTCAATTATTCTAGATTATCTCCATTGCAGTAGGTGATACACGAAAACCTGTCACAGTGAAGTTGTAGAGAAAATTAAATTGAACATTTTTTGTTAAACCCATTTTTTTTATAGAATTAGTAGGTATCAAGATAACAACAAAATAAATATGACTTGAATGCGAATTTTGGAACATATGTTAATTAAAATACAAATGATACCTTGTTGCCCTTAGTGAGAAGAAAACTAATTGTTCTAAAATGCAGTCAGTTTAGCTCAATCGTAATGAACACACCAAAACCAATTACAGCGAGGTGGTATAGGCGAATAGGGAAGAGGTCCTGGGTTCAAATGAAACCTCGTGGCCGCCCAACTTTACCAGTAGGCTATTGTAATTAATAACTCATTCGTGTAGCATTTGCTTTATTGTTCAGCGATATCTCAGTATGTCCTGTATTTTGGCCTTTGAGATTGAGGAAACCATTCAAACCCCGAGTTATTGTTGTTGTTATTATTATTTTTTTATTTTTTTTTATTTTCATTCTTTTCACGGTAAAAGTTTTGAACATATAGATTGATCCTGATGCTTTCCGTTCTAGATACTAGTATACTTTTATGAAAATGTAATAAATAAAAAGATGTAATTGCACCATTTATTTCATGTTTAAAGGTAATCTATTATATCCACTCCATTCACTTTTAAAATTATTTAAATCATTCCACAGAATCATTGGGACTCAAAGTTTGATACCGGTTTAGATCACATCTGAAGGGATTGAACACTAATATGAGGGAATTATAAAAAAGAAAACTAAATAATAAAATAATATTAAAATTGTTTGTAAGATTTAGACTGCCATAACAAACAAACTACTAGACACAATTGGCTGAAAACACGACCCAAATCCAATTAGAGTTGCATGGGAGATTAAAATCTCTCTCTCTCTCTCTATATATATATATATGAGGCTTTGTCCTGACTGACTGACTTAACTAATGACTGACAGAGAATCAACGTAGAGCCTAAACTATAATAGCTAGGGACTTGGAATTTTGTTTCATAAATGTAAGTGCTCACTAAGAAAGGATTTTGAAAAATTTTGATTTTAACTGCCAAAAATAAAATGTTTTAGAGGAGACATAATACCTTTTTCGACAGAATTATCAAATCCAAATCACAGTTCACATGACAACATATTGTTGCCAGTGGTATCAGATGGGTTTGGAAATAAATGAAATGGGAGTTTGACAAATTAGACAAGCTATCAATATAATTCATGTTATAAATAAATATTAAAGAATGAAATCCACTAAAAATAATGCAGTCTCATAACTTTCTCTACCCTGGACATAGAGAATACCATTTTCTCACTTCACATTTTGATGTAAAATAAGAGGTCATATTGCGGGGACAGCTTAATCCAACTGTCCCAGTCTGAGTGTGTGTCAACGAGTATGCCATATCAAAAGTCTGTAAAAAATTCTGTCAACTGATACATTATTTATAGTTGTAGGCTTTGTATTTTTAGTTGAGAAATATGGATGTTTGCCATAGGCCCTAAGAATGTAAAAGGAGTCAAAATAGGATAGAACATTATTTTGTCCCAGGTTTTGGGGAGGAAAGTATGGAAGTGGTATTGAATTTCTTTTTGATTTCAGCTCCGAAACGGTTGTATGGTAACATGAGAGTGAGAAATAAAATATTCCCTAAAGATAATACAATTTTATGTTACCAGAAATTCTGTACCTTCTGATTTGAACCCCTACCAGGATCGGTGTGTAGTAGCAATGGGGTCTCCTCTATGAGTCATAAAAAGTTATATCAAGGGTTTTCTGAGGGAATAGTTTGAGTGTGATAAGTCGTTCTTCCTCAAAGCTATAAAGCTATAAAAGGACCTAGAGTTGAAAATAGAAAATCATAATTTATTTTTTGAATTTCATAAATACAAAACCAAAGCGATGCTGGGCCTTTTAAGCTACAGGGAGTTCCACGCAAGAGTTGGCCAATGACGCGGGTTTCTGCATCGCGGCGGAGACAGCTCCAACTCCCGGGCGATCGGGTGAAATATCTACGCTAATAAAGCTGCGATCGGTGTAATGATTCAGGTTCTCACATTTACAGTTAAAATTACATTGAAAATAACCATGTACCTCATCACAAGAGATGTTGGAAATGTCCTCCTCTTGCATCCACACAACACTGGCACCTTTTTAGGAAATTTTCTTTCACGCGCATAAGTTCAGCTTCTGTGATAGAGTTAATTTCTCCTGTGATACTGTCTTTAAGTGTTTCTAACAGTAGCCTATGTGACTATTATTTATGGGGAACTTGAAAAATAAAGTGCATGGGTCAATTCGCAACACATTAGAACATTACAAGAGAAATTAACTCTATCTCGGAAGCTGAACTTACGCGCGTGAAATAAAATTTTCTAAAAAAGGTGCCAGTGTTGTGCAGATGCAAGAGGAGAACATTTCCAACATCTCTTGTGATGAGGTACGTGGTTACTTTCATTGTAATTTTAACTGTAAATGTGAGAACCTAAATCATTACACCGATCGCGGCTTTATTAGCGTAGATATTTCACCCGATCGCTCGGGAGTTGGAGCTGTGCCCGCCGTGTCACAGAAACCCGCGTCATTGGCCAACTCTTGCGTGGGACTCACTGTAGTATTTGATAACTTCCAGATAAATTTTCAAATGCTGTTAGAAAGAATTGGTATTTATTTACATTATTGTTATTGCTTTTGCAACAACATCAATATCTTGTCGCCCCCCCTCCCCTTCAGAATTCTGGCGACCAAAAGTGATTTTGCATCCTGACTAAAAAAAATAAGTATGTTACTTGTAAAATTAAGGTCCGATCTGATTAGCAGAGCTGAGCAAATCGGCAGCTGGTATTTTAGAAGTTAGTCTAGTTAGTAAGAGGGTATTAAGTCAAGAAAGTCTCTTAATCGCTGACACCTTCGTGTGTTGCAGGAGTTATGGTTGAGACATCTTCTCAGAGTTGCTTTGGATCACGAGTGTCGTCGCTGCTGCAGCAACAGCTCTGCATCATACTCGGACTCAGACAGCAAATCCGAGTAACTGCTTGTGTTCAGGTGTGAATCACATTCTTTTTTACCTGTACATGATTTCCATATATTACTTAGCACGGATGATAATGCGAAACAAATTATGAAAACATGAATGGAGGTTTTATACAAAGAATTTCACTAAATGATAAAACTGACCTTGGCAACTGTTGGAGTGTGTGGAGAATGACTATTCCATTCATACACCGTGTGTTTGATATTGACCAATAACGTTTAGCAATTCCTCAGATATAGACCAATCACGACCATTTATCTCATAAAATGCTTGCTATTAATTTGAGGATACTATTTTATCTGATAAATTCCTCTGATCATTACTGGACATGTAAGGCATCAACGTGTTGTGATTAATACGTCACATGCTGCCATTAAGCAGCACGAAAACAGATTATTTTACACAACATAACTTGTTTGGAGATTTGAAATAATATAAATGTACATTGATTAAAAAGACAATTTCGGTTCGGTGCAAGCCAGTTGGTGTGCTTTTATTCTTTTCTGCTGTTAGCTTACCTGAATGAAGTTAACTATGTCTTATTTGCACCATTGGTAGCACTGACCATAGCATGGTAACTCGAATCGATTCATGGTTGGTTGATTCATAGTATGCTGTGATCTCACAGCTGTCGGTTTTGTTTTTATACAACCAAGCACAAAAGTAATTATTATTTGTATAATCCGTTACATTTTTATTCATGGAATAGTCTTAATATATCCAACTCGAGTTGACGAGTTTCATCAGATAATTTCGCTCCTGCTGCGCAGTTGCGAACCTATCGATGAACTCATAAACTCTTGTGGGATTACCTATGAAAAATAGTTGTCCAGGTCCATCTAAAATTTAGTTAAGTTCCTTGTATAAAATATCCGCTTCTTTAGGTTTTTGTAATATGTAACTTCCACATTAATAACTGTATATAGTGAAACAAGTTGTGTAAGTCCATGCAAAAGTTATTGAAAGCATGCAATCTGCTTGATATTGTGCGGGTTACACTCTGATTGGTTGGCAATGGTCGGATTAGTGACATGTTAAGTTAGGGACAGGTAATACTGTAACCGCCGAAAATTCTAAAATACCGTGCTTTTGAGGATACTAGAAAATATTTTTCAGACTTCTACATTTACTGTTAGCTCCCGCAAGTTCACTAGAATGAAATGCAATTCTTGAGTACCTGCAAGACTATTCATAGCACAGATTCAGTCCTCCACGGTCCTCCTTTCTGCCAGTTTTAAATCTCATTGTGACTTGATTTTGTGTACAAGTGCAAAGTGATTTGTTAATGCCAACACAAGTAAAGGAGTCAAATGGAAAGCTTTATTGATATCGGAGGAGTTAGAAATTCTCCGTAAACATGATGAAAACACTGGTATAAGTCAGAAACTGTTGGGGGAATCATTACAAATCCCTTCTTCGACGCTTAGAACAATATTGCAAAATCGTGAAGCAGTTTATGAATTGTACTAAGTTACGGTATTGTAGTGTATTTGTTCTTACTTTTTTCTGAAAGGAAAGAATATAAAATACCCCTCAGCATAATTACTGTATTTAATCCTTAATTTTATTCAACAAATGTTTATTTTCATTCATATCTTGGTGTTAAAATTTTTGACCCACTCTTGCTAGTAGGAGGTCCTGTGTAATACGCTATTTTTGCGCGGCCCATTGAAGAGCATCTTGCTGAGGTGTCACTGTACTTGAATGAAAAGAGTCAGTCTCATTAATCAGTGTTCAGAGAGCCCATATATTTATTTATTTATTGTACTAAGAATATTACAGGCTAATGCCCAATTACAATATTCTCGCTTACATAATACACCAGATTCAAAAATTCAAGTGACATTCAAAATAATTAAGCTAATGCTACAACAATAAGAAAAAAAAAAAACACTCACAGAAAAGAAAAACACAAACACAAAACAATATGACAATTACACAAGGGAACATAATATGAAAAAAACAAATAATAATAATACGAATAGTTTTGGAGGAAAATATACATGTCAGAAAGATTCAAGTAAAGAAAATGACATGGAGCAAAATTTATTAAGTATTATTTTAAAATTTTCAAATTTTTTTCACATATATTTTTAAACCGCTTATTGTTAGTATTAAAAATATCTATATTGTCCATTTAGTGCAACTGATTGTATAGTCGGAGTACATTATAAAGAGGAGAATTATTATGAGAGTCAGTGTTTACTTTTGGGATGAAAAAAAGATTATGCAATTTATGAGATCTATAACGTGGAACATAAAAATATATTTCTTTGAGAATATTAATATCATCTATTTCATTATTAATTAATTTGTATAAAAACAACAATGCATGAATGTTTCGTCTGTGTGATAATTCAGGGATATTGAAATACTGTAACATAGTTGAATATGATTCAAATTTAGGATAGTAGTTAAACTGTCTGAAATACGTATATTTTAGAAATTTATTTTGAATGGACTCTATCAATTTCTTGTATTTAATGATAGTAGGATTCCAAATTAATGAGCAATATTCTAATTTTGGTCTGACAATGGTTCTGTATAGTCTAAATAATGTACTTATACTACAATATTTTGAGTTTCTGATAATAAATCCAAGATTTTTAAGAGTTTTACAAATAATATTATTAATATGATTCGAGAAAGTTAAATTATTGTTAAATAATATACCTAAATCATTCATAGTTGTAATTTTGTTCAACTGAATACCATTAATACAATATTGCCATGCAATATTATTTTTAGATCTAGAGAAAGTCATAATTTTGCATTTTTTAATGTTTAAAGGTAATTTATTATGTCCACTCCATTCACTTAATTTATT
>CAXKWD010000006.1:175194569-175328180 GCA_964059195.1 Ectobius pallidus | reverse complement strand
AGTGTCTATTATAATAAATTATATTAGAAAGGCGCCATAGCTGAAATACGCTGTATCGGATTTCCATGAAACTTGGTACACCAAGTTTCATAAAAATCCGGTAAAGTGTATTTGTGTTACCGCGTCTTTAAAATAGACACTAAATTAGGTTTTACTCCGGTACCGGTCAACAGATTAGGTACAAATTCAATAGGACACTTCTCATGGACGTCATAAATGCATATACCAAGTTTCATGGAAATCAAATACAGCGTATTTGAGATATGGCGCCTTTCTATTAGAAAATTGGGCATTACTCCGGTACCGGTGAACCGATTTGGTTCAATATCAATAGGGTTCTTCCCAAGGAATAAAATGTTTTTTCCAAGTTTCATGAAAATCCGAAAAAGCGTGTTTGAGGTATGGCACGTACAGACACCCGGACGGACGGACAGACGGACAGACATTTTTCGTCCCCACACACAATCTCATAAAGTACCATACTGGCACTTAATAAACTACAAAAAATGAATATTTAAATTGTATTGAATTGCACTACAGGTGAATTAAGGTGACTATGACCGCATCAACAGCTAAAGAAACCTCTGCTCAATGAGTTTTTACCAAAGATTCCAATTAACTGTAGTATAAGACATGGAATCTTTTCTCCAAATTGAGGGCAGTTTTTAATGAATCTTGTCAAAAGTAGCATACGTTGTATAACTACACAAATGTTTAATCTTTGTTAAGTTGTAAATGGAGGTATTATTGATCCTCCTGAGAGAAGTTTCTAAGGAAAATTTACCTTCGTTACATCATGTGATGTTGATAGGTCGTTTTCCCCCTGACAGACGTCAATGACCCCCAGAGAATTTAGAAAATTATGTAAATGTTAACTATGTACATGATTGTCAATCACAAATACTTGCTATTAAATGTGTGACATTACATACTTTTATGATTTCAAATACTTATTTAAGTTATTTACATATTCCATCATTTTTATAACACGTTTATGTACGTATTTGCCAAATGAGAATCTTAGCTCTAGTAATAAGCATTATATTATTCGAAGTGGAAGTTGGCAATACACATGCGTAGGTTTCGGATGTTTATGACCCAGAGAAGTGGAAAATATAGCTGTAAATATGCCCTTAAAATCGACTAAATATGTCCCAAAATACCCTGAATATGACCTAATAAAAGTAAAGAAACTCATTTAAAAAAATGTTACAATTCAAAACGTTTAAAGACACTAAATTCTTACATCACACGAATTGAATGAGATAATAACTTTTTAACAATTTTACAGGTGATTTACAATTTTCATGTAATGAACTTTTATTTTTAAAGAATTTTCTCCTGTTTGCTCTCTTCTTACGTATCCCTATAACATATAAACAATTGCATTAATTTTAAAATTTAAGTTACCTATTAATTGGGCATAAACATCAAATTAATGAAATAAATGTCAAATTTAATTAGACCATGTAGTACATACGCCGGCGTAATCTTGTGGTTAGCGTCGCTGACAACAGATCCGTCGGCCCGGGTTCGATCCCCGGTACCTCCTCGGATTTTTCTGAGGTAGGGAGGTCTGGAACGGGATGCACTCAGCCTCGTGATTCAAATTGAGGAGCTACTTGATAGAGAAACCTATTAGGCCGTGGGTGTCGGCATGCTGACCACATGCCCCCAATCCTGCCAGCTGCCTATGGTAGATGACGCAGCGGTCGGGTGGTAGGCCAAGTCCCTTCAGGGATGTAGCGCCACGGAGTTTAGTTTTATTTAGTACGTACACTGTATATGTGCTGCTTTACTGAATGTATAGCTGAAATATGACGTTAAATTAAAAATATTACCGAAATATGATGAAGACCATGAAAAGGACCAAATACGACTTTATATTTTTATATTTTAAAAAATATGATAGATCTGCTTTAATTGATAGAATTTCTTATAATACTTTATTAAATTAATTTAATTTTTTACTTTAATTGGTAGAAGGTTGGTAGCGCAACAGTTATTCTTATATAAAATTATCAATGGTATAATTGATAGTAATGAAATTTTAAAACGTATTAAATTTAATGTAGTGCAATTAAATTTAAGGAATAGGGAATTGTTATATATTCCTATCATTAAATAAAAAATATTAGGATGTCCATCTTTAATTCAAATGTGTAAACAATATAATTCTCTATCACTTCAAAATGCTCTTCTGGATTTTGACTTATCATTAAATCAGTACATAGGATTTCTTCATAAAATGTTAACTTATATATTCCATATGAATTGGCTTAGTTTTTAGATTGTCTTGTTAAATTAATTGTAGTTATTATAAATCATTTATTTATTTTCTTTTTTATCCTCACATTCATTCATTTATTGTATTGTATTTTTATATTGTACAACGCGTATTGGCGAAGCTACGCCACCTGTAATTGGGATTTATTCCTGTAGTTGGCAGAATAAATAAATAAATAAATATGGAAAATAAAAACTGTCCGATTAGGATAACTAGCGTGCAATTCGTGTTTAATTTGTGTTTACGGAGGAAACGAAGGTCAGGATAAAAATATGACATGTCATAAACATCCTAATTTTACTCATGTGTTATGGTGTCCGATCGAAATATATAATCAGTTCTCAAATGTTGCCTTGGCGGCCCTGCCTTGTGCATTTACTAGTAATTTCAAAAGAACTCATTATGGAATAATTTTGCATATGAGCTGGGGAGGATGTCACTTATCTGACTTCTTCCTCTGGGAGTTGCGTGTCAGTTGTACAGGACTATTTAACCGTGAATCCAATTTCAAGGGATCGTTAAAAAGAGACAGTTTTTCATTTATGTTTTCAGAATCAGTATATCTTGAAGAAAATTCCTGAATGATCTTCAGAATTTAAAAGAATTCACATTCGTTGGAATACATTTGAGAAAGTCGAAAAAATGCATTTTTAAAAAATAATGTTGGCATTCAAATGATCTCAACTCACGTAATCTGGCTGGGTTCTAAAAGGGCCAATGTCATCAAACTTGCTTTTGAGATAACTGACTTTGAAGCCTTTATAGAAGTAACATTTTTTGCTGAGAACTTCCGACATTGGCCTCTAAGGTTTCTGTATTATGTCTATTAATAGCAACAGACATTGGCACTTTCAGTATACGAAAGATAAAGATTGGCCGAGCTCAATAATGCATAGATCTCATTTTTCCAAGAAATTGACATTGACCCTTTTAGAACCAAGCCACAATTATGACCACATAATTCTATTGAATGATCGAATGAATGATTTATTCTTGTATCTCGAGTTATACAAATGATCACCCCTGGTGTTACAGAAAGTTTTTCACCAAAGGGCGTCTGCATACATATAAACTCATACATCTGAAATCAGTACTACTACTAATAAATGTTTACCTTATGTAAGTATATCCATTTACCATTTCTAACCAATTTCCCCTAAGCAGCTAATTTGTTTTTCCCATTTTATTTTAACTATATATATAAAGTTTCCCAGTTCCTTTAGTGTTTTTGTGTTTTTTGTTACAGTTAATTTCTTTATTTAACTTTAACATTTTTTTACTTAAAAACTTATGTCTTAGTGTTTCAGTTTCGGGACAACTTAAAATTATATGCTCTGCATCTTCATTACAAAGACATAATGGGCAACGACCTTTCTCGAAATTTCTTCTTGCCCCTCTAAGCTTCCATATCCCTAATCTCCACCATGCCAGCCCAGCTTTTTGTTTCTTCGAGCAGTCATTCACATAATTTTCCATACCCCACATTTCCTTCATTGTGATGTAGAATACTAAAGATTTCTTTTCCCTCATTACGGCAAAATGGTTTTGCCTTTGTACAGGGTGGACCAAAAGTCGCGATCGGATATTTTGTATGTTAGTTTATGCAATAATAAAATGCCACAATTGACGTAAAAACTTTAATACTTGCTACTTCAATAAATAAGGGATGGAAATGTGGCAAAATAAAGTTCTCTGGGCCTCTCATCGTCTTTCCTAAACGTCAAAAGTTTCGGTATGTGCACCATCGTTTTCCGCGCACGGTTGAATGCGCCGCCATGTCCTTCTGCTTGCCCGCCTCAGCATTTCGGGAGTGATCGTTCTGAAGATACGGATGATCTCTCTTAAGTTGTTCAACAGAATCCACCCGAATCATTCCAGCCCAAGATTTTCTTCTAAGGAGGACCAGAGCCAGTTGTCGCACAATGAAGTTCTTGGGATCTGCATTTCTGCCGATCGCTTCCTTGTTGATTTCATCGGTGAACCCTCCAATGATTCACTCAGACGATTACTAACATCATCGCCGCAATATTTTTTAGGTCTTCCGCTGCGTTTTGCATCCAATACAAAGCCTTTTCAGAAAGTCTTCATTTCCAGTTTCCCTAGTTTGGCTTCAGTGAGAGCTGCTTTATTGAAACGAAGAAAGGAGTTCTTTCTGATTTCTTCGTACGTTTCGCCAGTTTGTTCTTTTTCATGTTCTCACTAACAATGAGACGTTCCTCAATCGTATATTTGCTTGTATCTGCCATTGCTTACAACACAAACATAACACAGCGCTTCACATCGACAACAATCGCCTAAAAACCCGCGCGCAAGAAAACTCTGGCTTGTCACTAAAACATAACAATGTCCTTGCTTTATCGGAAAATCGAAAACTAATCCTACAAAATGTATATGAAGGGGTTAAATATTCCTCTCAGCCTATGAATAGTTTTTAATTAGTTTTCAGTTTCGGAAAATGAGATATTACAATATAAACATTATCCGATCGCGACTTTTGGTCCACTCTGTATATCATTACATCTTTTAATAACTATTTTTGAAATCACATTGATGTTTTTCTCCTCGTTCAATACTGAATTCCATATCCACTTTAATCCTATCTCATCTAATGTTTTCCTAATGCACTGTATTCTGTTTCGATTACCATTATCATTCACTTGGGATTGGAAGCAGAACATAATTCTATTACCACTGGATATAATAGAAAATATACCGCTAAAACACAAGTTTCTATAAGTTACTATAAGAAAAGTTGGCGATCTTGGTCATGTCAGACGATTTCACAGTAGCCTACCTGTTTCAGATATATTTACTGTGGAATATTAAGATTCTCAAAATATTTTAGCTTTTCTTGTGTACAGGTAGGAGGAAAAATAGTGGACCGACTCTTGTAGCTGATTTCAGAGCCATGTTCTAGCACAACTGTCAGTTTGATACGCAATTCTGCATCAGCTACTTTTCTAATGGGTTTCGAAATGACCTAAGTCAACAGTCGACACTAGAACAAATTTCAATACATTCCTTGCTATCCTGTTCAGTGGCTCATATCGGCAACTTAGATATTTTTGTCGGTCCGCTTTTTTTCCCCTATCTGTACATATACATTCTTTGCTCAAATAGAGTTTTTTTCCGTTATGGGCAGGTAAAACATTTTGTCAAATGCATGATTTACTTAGGCATATAAAATTTATTGGCTTATGTGAACACTCAAAACATCCACCGTCCGCCGTTGATTATTATTATTATTATTATTATTATTATTATTATTATTATTATTATCATTATTATCATCATTATTTCACGTTAAAAGCATTGTGCATAAAGTTAAATATGTATTTTAAAAAATAATTGTCTCCATAATTTACTGTTTTCAGTGCTGGCTTTTAACGCGTATATGCGAGAAAGTTTGTGCAACTTATTTTGCACCGTTTATTTTTTAATTTGACCTTAACAGATTTGCAACTTATCCTTGTTTCGCGGGCCGCAACAATAACTCGAAAGGGCCGCGTGTCGGACGGGCGGGGTGCATAGAAAGAGATACATAGATCAGAACAAGGCGCGGAGACGGCCAAAATGATATCCGGGGGTACATGGGCCTAATGTTATCCGATATTCATCTCGCAGGAGAGGAAAAACCCCCACCTAGGAAACTAATCTCGACAGGGATCCAACCCGGGCCCGCTGTGTGAATGAGTTGTGAATATAGAACCGGACCATGGTCTATGCATGTACTGAGCTTTCTGAAGCACCACTGTAGCCTCGCGGGAAATGACGCTGCGCTATTTTATTCTGACGCGTGGTATTGTTGTTACTAGAAAATCCTTGACCTCCATGATAAAGCAGTCAAGAGCAATTTATTATAATTATAAATAATTAGACACCACTAACAACTGAACCTATTCAGTACAAACAGACAGAAGTTATGGCTGATGAACCGTCTCAGAAACACACGTTACAAACTACGAATAATAATAATAATAATAATAATAATAATAATAATAATAATAGTAATGTAATATTTTTGTTGTTGTCATTATTATAGTAAATTTTTTAGAGATGAAATAAATTAGAATATGAAAACAGAAATAATATTGTGTGGAAACATTAATACATACCGCGGTTAAAATAAAACTGAAAGCTAGAACCTTATACTATAAACTACAGTCCTACACAGGGCCGTATTTCTAAATAGGCTAAGTAGGCTGCAGCCTAGAGCGGCAAATTTTCAGGGGCGGCAGTTTGGCAATTTATTCAAAAGTTAAAATCAAGTATTTAAGAAATATCGTAAGAAAGCTATGTAAATTTGAACATGAAGATTACGTGGGGTGAGTTGTTTTGGAGAAGTTTGTATATTTTTCAACAAATAAACCAGTAATTAACTACATTTTCACCGTGTAGGACAACTTAATTCAAATTGAAATCAGTTCTTCAATTACGCAAAAGACAGTCATTAGCATTAACATATAAATACTAATACTAGCTTAAAAGACCCGGCGCCGCCCGGGTTTTGTATTTTGTAATTGGAAATTAGCTTATGAAGGATTTTCAATTTTAAATTCTAGGTCCTTATATAGGCATTTATAATTTGAAATAGGAAGAACGACTTATTACACTCAAACTATTCCCTCAGAAAACGCTTGATATAGTTTTTTATGGCTCATAGAGGATCTAGAATGTTGCATCCCATCGCTTGTACAGTGCACAGCAAGCCTGGTAGAGGTTTAAATAAGAAGAAACAGAAATTCCTGTAACATAAAACTGTAATATCGAGGCGGGAAATTTCCCACTCTTATGTTACCATAAAGCCTTCATACTTTTCTCTCCAAAAACCTGCGATATAATATAATAATATACACATTACCATACCTCGTTTTGTTTTCTCTATGTCCAGGGTAGAGAAAGTTATGTGATTCCATTATTTTAGTGGATTTCATTCTGTAATATTTATTTATAACATGAATTATTTTGATAACTTCTCTTATTTGTCAAAAGTGCATTTCATTTGTTTTTCCAAGCCCATCTGATACCATTTGGCAACAATATATTCTGTGATTTGGAATTGATAATTCTATGTAAAAAGGGATTAAGTATTTTCAAAAACATTTAATTTTTGGCATTTAGAATCAGAATTTTTCAAAATCCTTTCTTAGTGAGCACCTACATTATGAAACGAAGGTACTGTCAAAATTCCAAGTCTCTACCTGTTATAGTTTAGGCTGTACGTTGATTCCTGTCATTCAGTCAATCAGTCAGTCAGTCATTCATTCAGTCAGTCAGGACAAAGCCTTTTATATATATATAGAGATGTTTAAAATAGTGATCACTGATCTCCAAGAACAAATTAATTAATTAATTTCGAAACCCATTTCATTTTTATCGAATCTTAAAAGAAATAATTAAAAAACAAGTAGATAGCTAATTTGATTATATAATTTATTATGTAAACCATTAAAATTGTAGTTTAATCTAAACTAAATGAACTTTACGTTTAAAAAAGATGAAAACACCAATGAACTCTCTCCTTTTGTTGTATAAAACAAATGTATTAAGCAAATATGAACTATAGAGGGGCGGCAAATGGACTTTAGCCTATAGGCGGCATAATCTTAAATCCGGCCCTGGTCCTACAAATTAGGGAGCTATGAATCCGTATGCCCTTGTGACAGCATACTTTTATACTACGTTAAACAATATAATTAAAAGTAAAATTATGTAATTCGTGCAATTTATCTAAAAAAGATGTCATTGTTAATAAATATGTTTTAATTACTAAGTGCCAAAATGGTACTTTTTGAGATCGCGTGGACGGGAAAATGTCTGTCTGTCTGTTTGTCCGTGTGAATGTATGCACGATAACTGAAATACGTTGTATCAGGTTTTCATGAAACTTGGTATACGCATTTATAACGTCCATGGGAAGAAACCTATTGTGGGTGCCACTTCTTAACGACTTTTTTTCCAAGAACTGCTGGCAGCCTAATCCTCTTCGAACTGTCAATCAGTGAATAGAACGGTAATTCATACTTGTCTGCAATGCAATACAGTGTTGCCAAATACATACCACAGCACGTTTAGGCCTAGCCTACTTCATTGAGACGTGGTGAATGGCAGCGGCAACACTAGGGAAAACTACGCGACTAAAAGAGCACCTGTTCTTTGTCAGTGCAGATTTTTGGATTAGGAAACAGTGTTATATTCTGTTTTCAGATAGACGATGGTTTGGGACAAGGTCATCTTAAAATGGCATGTTATTGGACCAAATCGGGTGACCGGTACCGGAGTAACGACTAATTAACGGTCACATGCTTTTCTGTTAATGTTTATGATTAAAAATAATATAAAGATATTGTAGGAAGTGGAACTTCCACGAACTTTTCAAATTTTGCCCGAATTCAATGAAAAACAATGTGGTAACCTTTATCTTCCAGGCACGAAGGAGGCATTAGCCTAAATACGAGAGGTCAGTTGCCGTGATTCAGGCACCACAAAGTGAATCTTATACGTCCCATTTCCTTCTTTTCCTATTCTGAATAAACTGATCGTTTCTTTTGATGAATAATTGAAAATATTTTCCATGCTGACATGAAAGACAAGACTTTCTTTCGCATTAATTTTTCACAAAGTCCAGTTCATGTTTATACTGTGTTTCTTCCCGTTTTTTCCTATTATGAAAAACACCTAACCTATTCACTTTAGCACTCGGCGGTAAATACCAGATAAGCCTTTGTTCTCATGCTATGTGTTTGACACAAATATTTTGTAATTATAAATAATTAGACACTGCTAACAACTGAACCTCTTCAGCGCAAACAGACAGAAGTTATGGCTGATGAACCGTCTCAAAAACACACGATACATACTACGAATAATAATAATAATAATAATAATAATAATAATAATAATAATAATAATAATAATAATAATAATAATAATAATAATAATAATAATAATAATAATAATAATAATAATAATAATAATAATAATAATAATAATAATAATAATAATAATAATAATAATAATAATAATAATAATAATAATAATAATAATAATTACTGTTAATGTTGTTGTCATTAATATAATAAATATTTAGAGATGAAATAAATTAGAATATGAAAACATATGTTTTAATTCTCTCTCTCTCTCTCTGGTACCCTATGATCCCCAGGTGGGGCGAAGGGGCCTCCAATGGAGGTTTCATTACCTATACTAATTTTGATATGCTTATTTTCTGAGAGAGGGTAGAGGGACAGGTGGTAAGCCCATCGCCTCGCAACCCCCCTCTGGAAACTGAGTATTTCTTGGACGTGAAAGGGCCGAGAAATTTTGTCCAGAGGCTCTAATTTAGGCTTGGAGTTCTGTTACGTGCCGTAAATCTACGACACGGGACCCCCAGCTTAAAGTCCCAGGATTTTTACGTCCTGAAAAATCCATCGACCGCGGCCGGGTTTGATCCCGCGCCCTGCGGATCTAGAGGCGGGCACGCTACCTCTAGACCACCGCGGCCGACTATATGTTTTAATTAATTTTATATAAATACTTGTAATAACTGAATTTATTTTATCTTATGACTAGTTGATATTCAACTTATTTTAATGAATTTTATTGATATAGCCTTACTAGTGATTAACTCTATTATAAAATAGGCCTACTTATATGTAACAAAGAACAGTGTCTCCAGCTTCAGATTTCCTGTTAGATTCTAATAAGCTTATATTCTAGTGCTTAAGGCTGAATATCTAATCTACTTTTCATGAAAACAGAAATAATATTGTGTGGAAACATTAATACATACCGCGGTTAAAATGAAACTAAAAGCTAGAACTCCTATATTATAAACTACGGTCGTACAAATTAGGAAGCTATGAATCCGTATGCCCTTGTGACAGCATATTTATCTAATACGTTAAACAATATAATTAAAAGTAAAATTATGTTCTTCGTGCAATTTATCTAAAAACGATGTCATTGTTTATAAATATATAAATACCAGATATGTCATTGTTCTCATGCTATGAGTTTGACAAAATATTTTAGTGACATTGATTTATTTATGTTGGATGGACACTTGGCGTTCTGTTTCCGGGTTGAAATCCTGCCAAGGTTGATGGCAATTGTGTGTGCGTAAATGCGGTATTCACACGTCTGTGGGTCATTGTAAAAAAAAATTGCCGTTTATTGTCACAGGCCTTCTAGTTGAGATATCAAGCAATTTGTTTTTTTTTTCTTTCTTCAGATTTCTCCCCAAACCCATGCAAGTTTCTGCGCCACCCTAAATAATTTCTATGTATACATCGTGGAACGTAGCGTTCATGTTTATGTAAAAAAAAAAAAAAAGTGGGGAAAAGTAAGGAGTGCTACTATCACAACCCAGCAACAAGACAGCAAGAAAAGTGAAAATAAGATTGATGAAAATTGTTTTGTGTAACACTCTTTACGTAAATTGCTGTGTCACGTATTTTGTAAATTATTTTCATTCGTCTCCAGCATTTCAAGACAACAGCTCAGTCCATTTCTATTTTTAAAAAAAACCTGAAAACATGTTGAAATAGGACATTCAAAATGTTAACACTCATTACAAAGTCAGAAAATGAGAAAAGCAAAATGCAGGTATGATGCCATAGAAAACCAGTCGTTCAGAAAAACCGAAGTTGAATGTTCAATCTGGGGATCCTGTCGAAGAGGCAAAACGGCAATTTGTTTGAGAATGACCCATGTACATTAGAGTCCTATGAAAGAACACAAGCATGGGTACAGTATACAGCCGTCGTTAAATAAGCAAAACAATCAAAACGACGTTGGCATTGGAAACAAACTCCATTGTCTATTGGCCAAACTTAAGTTTGGACTTCCAAATTTTCCAAGGCTGAAAACTCGGACTTTGACGGCCCTCGTATGACCCTCCAGGGCCTTTAAATCTGCGTTTGCCATTTTGAAAGTTTTTGAGGGTAAAAAATATTTTTTTTAAATCTAAAGTTTTTGGAACTGTCCCATCGGTATCAAGCTAGAAGCTATGTGTGTGCCAAATGTCAAGTTTGTATCTCATCTGGAAGTGTTAGAATTACAGTGAAACGCGTGGTGCGTGTAGAGGAACTGGAGAAGGTGTGTTTGCAGTAAAAGAAATTAATTTGATGGTGTGACGTAATCATGTGGGGTGCGTGTTTCACGCCCTGTGATCATCTCCCATATCGCACTCTCCTCAATTAGTGGCGCCACGAGTTAGTGTTGCCATGACAACCGGTGCATCTGGGAGGCCATGACCACATCAAAACTTACACGGCCAGAAAAATAATAGTCAATTTATGATCAGGGTGTTTAACTTTTGTAAGAAAAATCTTATGTGAAAGTCACATAACTTCCTCTACCCAAATAAAAGTTAGCCTCTTAGACGGAGCTGTTTTCGAGAAAATCGCGACAAACGAAAATATTGTAAAGTTCCCTTAAAAATAAAATAAGTGTCGCCAGTCTTCTGTTCACATCTTCACAAAGTACCTGACCCAAATACAAAATCTTGTTTTCATACGATTTTTCGTTCAGGAGCTAAGCTGTTCACATACACACAGACATGTTTCCGAATATAGTATTTTTGTATTCAGGTGCCCTCAAAACGTGTATTTATGTTAAAAAGTTAATTCCGAATTTGGGGGTCGAAAACAATACTTCATCTACCTATAGTACGGGCAGAGGAAGTAAAAATGAAGAGAAAAGATGGGAAATTAATACAATGTCACATGGGCAATGTAACTTCCTTACTTCACATTCTGATACAGAATAAGAGGAGCGTATTCATTTGTTTCAATTTAAGCAGTATCTGTATACTCTATTAACAGAGCTATCTGGTGGTAAAATTTGTTTCCTCAAAATCAGGATAAGTCCCAAGAAAATAAACAGTTTAAATTAAATCTCCATTCAGGAAAAAAAAAAAAAAAAAAACTTAGGCTATTTTGTTCTGCCCAATCTGTTAAAATCTGTACAATTGCGTTATTTCCGCGCTGTGTATACTTGTAAAATATAAATCACCTGTTAAATGCTTGATTTATTAACAGGAACAGGCCTATAACCTATAAGTAGTTTCGGTGACTTTAGTGTCAATGTTATTTCTTACGGGGAATTATTAAGTGCCAGTATGGTACTTTATGAGATTGTGTGGGGGACGAAAAAATGTCTGTCCGTCTGTCTGTACGCACCATAACTCAAATACGCTTTTTCGGATTTTCATGAAACTTGGTATACCCATTTATGACGTCCATGAGAAGTGCCCTATTGAATTTGAACCTAATCTGTTGACCGGTACCGGAGTAAAACCCAATTTAGTGTATATTTTAAAGACGTGGTAACTCAAATACGCTTTACCGGATTTTTATGAAACTTGGTATACACATTTACAATGTCCGTGGGAAGACGTCTATTCATAATGGATAAAATCGGTTGATCTGTTTCGGAGTAATGCTCAATTTAGTGCCTATTTTATGGCAATATACGTATTCGAAGGAATTTATAAAAAAAATGAAAATCAGTTATCTTGACAACATAGCCTATTGTTTTACTGTGATCTTATAAGGCCTTGGAAATTAAAATACAGGTAGCTATGACAAAAAACACTATTGATTTACATGCGCGTATCCAACTAGACCGTTAAAATGACCCAGGTGGCCGAGATGGTAGACCTTTCTTCTTCCGTAAGCCCTGCTTAATGAATAAATCTGGAGCTTAACTTGGAAATCAATTTAAAAAAAAAACATATTCTGCATATCATAATTGCAGTCATAACTGATTAAACAAAAACATACTGGCACTTTTTTACATCAGTTTACCTGATTTTATTTTTCTATAACTTCACTAAATCCACTTCCTAAAAATAAACATTATTTATCGCTAAATGGATAATTCATTTCTAGAAAAACCGGATAAGTCCAACAGTTGATTTAAATTTTAATCCAAAACAACTGCTTATTTTCATAAGAATTAACATAGAACATCAGCTATGTACATTCTATATTGCACACCGCTTGTAAAACTTAATTTTAAGTAATGTGTAAATGGGAGGAAGTTTTTTTCCCTGAATAATCAAATTTTTGAATTTGTCTTGTAATTGTGATTAGCCCCTCTACATTAACTTAGGCCTATATGTTACGTTGTTTAGTGGCCACGTGGAGTTTGTTTGTAACACTACCTGTCACTTCACAATAAAATATGGACTTTTGTTACTGAAACAAGTGGACATGTTGTGAAATACTAGATAATGTTTCTCAAGCTTCCAACCGGGTGAGTCGCAGGATCAATTACCAGAGAAATCATGCCTAGAGGTCCGTGAAAGTGGTTTTATTTTTTTTAGGGAAAATTCGTTTATAATTCAATATTTCGGTCTTATTAAGTGCCAGAATGGTACTTTCTGAGATTTTATGGTGTTAAGCCCGTCTGTCTGTACGCGCGATAACTCAAATACGCTTTCTTGGATGTTCATGAAACTTAGTATATGCATTTATAACGTCCGTGGGAAGAAGCCTATTGATTTCGGACCAAATCGGTTGACCGGTACCGGAGTAACAGACAATTAAAGTACATCTTTTCTCTCTTTGCCTTAGTTTTACTTCTCCCTTTAGGAACATTTAAGCGACCCAAGCCACCCGGGCCAATTAAAGTTCGTATGCTTTTTAAATGGGAAATCATGACTATACTACAAAGCCGCGTTGCTAATCACTGACTCCAATGCAGTCAGATGTTTGTAAATTCACGCCTTGCTTTAGATGTGAGGCATTTATTGTGATTTCTTTCTGTTGCTATCCCACTTATTCCTTCACTTATGATTATCAAACTTTCTCAAGAAAACGTGGTCTAAAACTCAGTAGTTTGTGATAAACAAAGTGCCAGATAAAGTCCGACGGGGACCCGTGTTGCTGCAGCTGTTCGTCAGAAAATCAACAAATTTGGTTGGGAGATGCTCCAGCTTCCTCCATATAGTCCAGACCGTCAGACTTTCTTTTGTTTGGTCCCATGAAGAAATTCCTGACGGGTAAACGCTTTGCGTCAGATGCAGAAGTGAAAACAGCAGATGGCTATACTCCAACCGAACGGACTTCTATGAACAGGGTATTTTGAAACTGTTATCACGATGGGAGAAATGTGTTGAGAAACTTGGCGACTATTTCGAAAAATAGACAAAAGATGTCCCTTCATGTCTGCATTTGTATGTAACTAGCAGGTGCCCGCGGCTTCGCCCACGATAATTAATTAAAAATTTAAAAATTAAGAGTATAATAGTTATTAAAGCATTATATTTATTAACACTTACACGCGAATCATTCATAAACTAAACCATTAATAATTAATAAAACAGCTAAAATTCCGGCTTCAGAGTACATTCCACGATTAGAAAGCACCGCCTGGGAAAACGATCTCAGATTCGATTATGCAGTTCCAAAGCTAATTGTGAACACTGATAATAACACTGCCTTCTAGGCTGTGTAATTCTCGAGACGGTGGTGGATAATACGTATCGTTTCTCAACTGCAGGTTGACAGATGAAAATGATGTGAATTTTATTTGATAAATTCAGTGTAATTTTCAGAAATTATTTAATTTTTCAAGGGAAGGGGTGGTTTGTTTGGAATTTTATTGCACGCGTTATTTTCCGATCCACCTTCGTAGAGATGTTGGGAATGTCCTCGTTTTTTTAAGCATTTCTTATGTGATTTCCTGGCTTGTATGAAGTAAACGGGTTTAATAATAATACAGTCAAATTTGGTTAATTCGACGTTGGATAATTCGAAATATTGTATAATTCGAATAAATACTCATTCCCCTTGAAATTCCTATATAAACGTATGTAAAAAAATTACAATTAATTCGAAGTTTTTAAGCTTAATTTGGATAAATTGAAGCAAAAATTTGTGTCATGTTAATGTTGTAAGGATTCCAAGAGTTAATTGCTTCCGGGAATTCCACAAGAATTCTCTAATTCGCTGAAGAACCCTAGTCGCTAGCAGCCAGCAGGTATCGTACTAAAGTGTATTTTTAACCACCGTTATCTTCCTTTTGCTGAATAGCTGTTCAATGGAATGCGAAGTTCACCCCCTCCGCTACAGTCTTGGAGGAATTCAACACACCTGTGAAAATTTTAGTGTTCATTCTATCCTCCAAGTGTGACTGTGTTTGAAAATGTCAAAGCGTGGAGCATACACCAGCTCCTTTATTAACTTTAGGGTTACAGTTTTAGTGTGGAAAAAAATGGTTTTATTTATCATCCTAACAACAGGATGGCAGTCTTTGAGGTAAGATTCACTATACAATAATTATTATTTATAGCAATGAGTTTATTTTTAACATTTTTACGGCATTGTCATTTAAAAAGTCACAGTTTTGGTTAATTCGAAATTTGGATAATTCGATTTTTTTCTAATTCCCCTTGGGGTTCGAATTACTAAGAGTCCACTGTAATAATAATAATAATAATAATAATAATAATAATAATAATAATAATAATAATAATAATAATAAACATTAACCTCTGTCTATAATCAAGAGATAATGGATTGATCCGGGATAGCTAATTGTTTTCAGGAGAGCTGTTAATCTTTAAGCCAGGACAAGATAACAGGTATTGTTATGCCAATCTCTTATCGGGAAGACAAATGGCTCCTGCCAGCGCTATCGATCCATTACGTAAGTTTTAAATCATTCACTTTTTAAACAAGATTTCATAAGAGCTTATGTTATGCAGTTCTGACAGTTGTAAGGCCGTTTATCTTTGTTTATTAAAATTAGACAATGCTTATTTTTACGACTGGCATATGTAAAGTCTGTTGCACTAATAAAACGCATTTAGTATTATTAATGTCATCAATTAGATCCATTATATGTTTTTATTTATGAATAAAAGACGATCGCAAGAATTCTTGTTTATCTATATTAATAAAAATGAATTTCCAAAATGTATGACGGAGCATCACTTGAGAACTGCTCGACCGATTTGGCTGATTTTTTCTTTGTTGTGTTCCTAATTGTCAGGACAAGGTTTGTATGAAAGAAAATTTTTGGAAAATCCACGGGAAAAGTCGGAAATGCGGCCAAGTTAGATAGTTATGCTGTCAATTGTTTACATAACGAAAGTAGGCTATTGTTTACAGTGTTCACATAGGGCTTTGAAACTATATTATAACACTGGGCTTTAACAAATTCTGATACTATCGATGTAATTAATACATTTGTCAAAATAATTCTTGAAAAATGAAATCCACGAAAATAAAGCAGTCACATAACTTTCTCTACCCTCGACATGGAAAATATTTTCTCACTTCACATTTTGATGTAGAATAAGCGGTCGTATTGCAGGGACAACTTAAGTGTGTGCCAGTGAGTATGCTATATCGGAAGTCGGTAACAAATCCTATCCACTGATACGTCACTCATAGCTGTAGGCTTTGTATTAGTTGAAAAATAGGCCTAGGGATGTTTATCAGAGGCCCTAAGCATCCTAAAGAAGACAAAATGGGATGGGAACATTTTCAGTCCTACGCGCGCATTATATTATGTCCCAGTTTTTTGGGAAGGAAAGTATGAAAGTGATATTGAATTTCTTTTTTACTTCAGCCCCGAAACGGTTGTATGGTAATATGAGAGTGAGAAATACAATTTTCTGTCAAGACAATGCAATCTTATGTAACCGGAATTTCTTTTTCTTCTTATTTGCACTCCTCCCAGGCATGGTGTGTAGAAGCAATGGAATGCAACATTCGACATCCTCTATGAGCTATACAAAGCTATGTCAAGCGTTTTCTGAGGGAATACTCTGAGTGTGATATGTCGTTCTTCCTCATTTCGAATTCTACATACATCTCTATATATATATATAAGGCTTTGTCCTGACTGACAGGAATCAACGTACAGCCTAAACTATAACAGGTAGAGACTTGGAATTTTGATAGTACCTTCGTTTCATAATCTAGATGCTCACTAAGAAGGGATTTTGAAAAATTCTGATTCTAAATGCCAAAAATTAAATGTTTTTAAAAATACTTAAGCCCTTTTTACATAGAATTATCGAAACAAATTCACAGAACATATTGTTGCCAATAGTATAGGTGGGTTTGGATTAAATGAAATGGATGTTTGATAAATTAGAGAAGGTATCATTATAATTCATATTATCTATATTAATAAAAGGAATTGTCCTCGATATCCAGCGAAATCTACTGAACGCAGAGATCTGAAATTTTAAACATAGGTGGGCTGAAGGGGCGGAAAATGCACCGCGAAGCCGGAATTTTAATTTTAGTTTTCGTTCGTGAGTTATGAGTGAAAAACGGGCAAAAAACGTGCGTTTTTTGCGTTTTCAAAACATAAGTTTTCTGTTATACATTTCAATGTCAAATCAATTACAGTTGGCTGTGGCTATTTTTGTCATACCTTGAAAATAAAACTTTCGCGATCGCTTGAATGTTGTAAGCCCTAAATATGGTCAAACGTTGTTGTATTTGGACGAATCTCACTATACAGAGGTTTTCTGGGCCAAGGGACTCGAATCTGAGGTCGCTTTTACCAGCCGATGCTATCTAATCGTGGTATGTAGTCCACGCGAATTAGGTGTTAATAAATATAATGATTTAACTAACTATATTATGCTCTTAATTTTTAATTTTTGAAATAATTATCGCGGGCGAAGCCGCGGGCACATGCTAGTATTATAAGGACCTAGAGTTTCAACATCGAAAGTCCTCCGTAAGTTAATTTCATATTACAAAATACAAAACCCGGGCGACGCCGGGCCTTTTAAGCTAGTTTTTTTTATATAGCTTTCATCTCTATTAGAGAAATGAAGATACAATAATATAGTAATGAACAAGGCCCCCTCTTACAGGAAATTAGAAAAGACGCGTTGTCATGGCGACATAGTAAGCTTGTAATCTTGAACACACGGAATCACAAGGCAGTTTCCTGACATGCGCAGTGTCCACCTAATTCAGTGTTAGATTTATTATTTTATCACAAACAGAATTACATTTTAAATTTGCATATCAGGCGATGGTGCAAGCCAGCTGATGGTTGTAGGCCTCCTGATAGAAATAACCTTAGGCCTACATACATTCTTCGATATCCATCAGTTTCAAGCTTAATTATTATGAACACATTTTAGATTATGAAAATAAAGATGTTATAATACAGTGTACGCCGTTTAATGTAATCGCGGATAATGTTATCAATCGGGTTATGTTATCACTTTTATGAAATCCCGTATGGATTAATACTCATACATTGAAAAAATGCTGTTCACTGTGATCAAAGATTCGGTTTATGTTATCACATTTTCCTTAATATTATTATTATTATTAGGGATGGGTCGATACCAGATTTTCTCGATACTCGATACTCGGTACCGATACATGATTTTTCCTCGATACTCGATACTTCGATACTCGATACCTTCAACATTTCCAGTTTCAATAAATAGGTACATTAAAAATTAAAATTTGAGAGAACTGTGTAATACCAACTAAATTAATTAAGTCTGCATATTTAATGAGACAAAATTTAATATCATCAGTAGCCTATAATTATTTTTAAACTCTACATTAAAACTAAAATTAGTTTTTTAAACAGTCCATTTACAAGTTTTTGTAAAAAAAATACTAGCAACCTCACTTAATTGCATAATTACAAAAGTATCGAGCGAGTATTCTGAAGTATCGTTCGATGCCGATACCATGCAAGTATCGAGAGTATCGAGGTATCGAAAGTATCGAGGACCCATCCCTAATTATTATTATTATTATTATTGTTATTATTATTATTACAGTCCATGGCCAAGTATGTTACCTGACTTCCTTCGTTAACCGTTGACATTTAATATTCCATTGTTCTTGGGAATAAATATGTATATGCCGACGATTGCACAATGGAACAATTATCATATGTTGCAGCCAGGTTAATAATTTTGCTGTGACGCCAAACAGAAGAACTGAATGATGCATACTGATGGATCATTATGGCTCCTGGAGCTGTCATTGTGCCCCTCAACTCAATGACAATAGACAATTCCTCAGCAAGCTAAAGTAATATTATCTATTTTATGGAACCCGGAGGTTCATTGCCGCGCTTACCTGAGCCCGCCATTCAACCCTATTCTATGCTAACTCCAATCACCCTCGCAAATCCTACTTCCTTTTAATCTATCCTAATATTTTTCTCCCACCTACGTATAGGTCTTCCAAGTGGTCTTTTCCCTGTCGGTCTCCCAGTCAATATTTTTGAGACATGTCAGGGGCGGTCGTCCGCCGGCGTGGTCTTGTGGTTAGCGTTACTGACTACAGATCCGTCGGGCCGGGTTCGATTCCCGGTACTTCCTCGGATTTTTCTGAGGTAGGGAGGTCTGGTAGGGGTGCACTCAGCCTCGTGATTCAAATTGAGGAGCTACTTGATAGAGAAGTAGCGGCTCCGGTCATGGAAACCACCATTAACGGCCGTGGGTGTCGGCATGCTGACCACATGTCCCCAATCCTGCCATCTGCCTTCGGGAGATGACGCAGCGGTCGGGTGGTAGGCCAAGTCCCTCCAGGGATGTAGCGCCACGGAGTTTAGTTTAGGCAGGGGCGGTCATGCCTTGGGAGAAATACGAACCATCGCGTGGGTGGCGAACATAACCAGAGCTGCTGAGAGACCTATTGATTGGTTACAGTATTTTATAGGAATCACCGGAAATAAAAGATGTGTTTCAAGGAGGTTGGAACCGGAAGGAAGAGAGCACGTGCCAGGATGGGACTTATCTCAAGGCCTTCAGATGTCTCCACTATCGGTAGCAGTCACTGTACTTAGCATAGCCCAATTAAATACCGTATCAACACTGGTAGTCGTATATCACAACCAAGAAAAATAGTTCAGATAACGCGAGCTTCATTAAGTCCACACTAGATTAGGATAAGGAAATTAGTTTCTTCCATATTGCATGCATAGTGCAGTCGGTCAAATAAAAAACGTCGGGACTCGTATGCAGATAAAATTGAAGTTTTAACGCATTAGTTCACAAGTTTCCTATAAAAAACATAAAATACAGGTCATTCTCCGAACACATGAAGCCATGCGACAGGAGGGAAAAAATGAACAACGATGGAAAAAAATGAACAACGCGGAAAGCGCAACACACGATATTCAACTTAATGTATTGACATAATTCATTTTGCTTTGTGTCATCGCGCCACATACAAACGCTAGCTTGAGAGAAAGTGTAGTTAGGGCTGTAATTGACCTGCATTTTTCGGCCTCTGAAGCAGCGAGAAGGTTCCATATTTATGAAAGAGCAGCTCGGAGGTGGGAACTTTACTATAATGCGACCGGAAGTTTTTATAGGAAACGTGGATCTGGCCGGGCGCGTATTTCGATGCTAGATTGGTTGCAGTTGTTGAGCGTAAGTTATTGATTTTGCACTACAAGTACCGGTATTATAAAATAAAATCTTTAAAAAATGCTCCTTGAATAAACATATTCCTCGCAAATTTATTCATTATTATTATAAGAACTTCCATGGCAAGAATATGGCGGATTTGAGGCATATGGCCACAGCCTTCTATATATGTTTGTTTTGGAACAAAACTGACTAAATAATCAAGAAAATACATGGACAGACAAGAGGCAGGTGTGAACCTAACCTTAAGTCTTCCTGTACATGCGCATATGCTCGTTCGTGATACTTAATCAAATAACGCCCGACGGTTTTTATTTGACCGACTGTACACAGAAATAGGCTATGATTGAAATGACAGTCATTGATTTTTTTCAAATCTTCAAATCTTATAGTAATTCATTTTCTCCCTTAGAAAGAATATGTGTGCCAAAATAAACAGATTGGGTCAAACATAGGAAAAGTTAGACATTTCGCCTTAAAATTGACATTTTTTGGCCCTCCACTCCCCGAAGCCCTGGACCAGAGGCCATACTCCGCTTCCAACAATTTTTCGGCGCATTTCTTCTATTGCTCCATTTTCCGTTCTTGTATATCCTAAATCAGCGTTTCTCAACCTATGGTCCGCGGACCACTGGTGGTGCAGATGGTCCGGAGACATAATTAAAAAATATAAAGCAAATGGAAAGTAAAGAAGTAAAATTTTTTCACATATTTCGTCATAATGACCTATAATTAATACCCCAAATATTAAAAATATAGGCCTTCTTTTAAAAATGGGATGTAAAATAGTTCTATTTTTTATTATTAATCATTATTATTGTTATCATTATGTATTTCATGTTTTTGCCCTGGCTGAGTTGTAGAGAAGGCCTTATGGCCTTAACTCCGCCAGGTTAAATAAATAAATAAATAAAATTAGGGGTCCGTAAATTTTTTTTAGGCATTTTAGAGGTCCTCGGGTTCAAATCAATGGGGAGCTGGCAGTGTGTGAGGAAAACCCCGAGAAAACCTCACCCGTAGCGGGCAATTGCTCCATGTTCCCCACGTGTTCAGGCCTGATTTTAGTACAATACTGTATAAATTGGCTCATTGTATTCTTATAATAAATTATTGTAAGCTATTATGCAATGCCCCTGGTTTTATTTAATTTAATTATTTGAGGGTATAACGTGGAGAACTTAAGCTTTCAGAACTAGTAGATATACAAATATACAAAATGTATAATATCAGTGTTCAGCTTATGTACCCCAGGAAGCGCTAGTATCTCAGCAGCTATCAAAAGGCTTCACTTTTATCAAAGGAAAAATGTACAGAGCTTTGCGACTGTTTGACTTATGCCGGGTTTCTATAAACTGGAGAAATACCTATGGGTAAATTATCCATGGGCAAATAGTTCCTAATCGCCCACAGTGATATAATGAGCAAGGCATTGGAGTTGTACAGTTAATTTAATTCAGAAGGCTTTGATTCTCATTGTTTAAATTATTATTGATCCTATGAGAGGTTAAATTTTATCCAGCCATCCATGAAAGGATAAATTAACCCGAAGATTTACCCTTGGAAAGATCTAGCCCGAGTTTGTAGGAACATTTTTTCTGTCATTTTCATATTTACCCAGAGGACGTTTATCTAGAAACTGGTCACAAGCATGGGCGTACGGTAAGGGGGGGTTCAGGGGGTTGAAACCCCTCCCGAAATATCTGCAATATTTTGAAGATCAAGGTATAAATCATGGAATGATATAAAAAAAAAAACTCCGGTTCGGTTGTTACATATTCTACAATTTCGTACATATCTAAGCATTATTTAAGATTTATCGTAATTTATTTAAGATTCGAATTTCAAAATCTCGTGGTGTTAATAGTTTTTCAGCTTATTAACAGTGATGTATTACTAGTAATAAAAAATCCCTTTGGAATCTGTCAAATGACAACTCGAATACTCCTGCCTAAATCCATCAACCTGTTCGTAAAGTCAACAGTAATCACGAAATTATCACAAAATTATCATGAAGTAATCGGCATTAATCGGGCTTTTCTACCAGTGGATTTACAGATGACTTTAAAAACGTGCCCTAAACATCAAACAGTAGTATGATAATTTTTCAAAAGAAAGTTTTTATTTATAGACTCTAGCTTAAACGAGAAATGGATAGAAATCTCAAGAAAATCAGTTTCAAAGACTGAGCTGCATATTAATTTATTACAGTGTATTAATTATCACAGTACAACTGTTTAGTAAATAAAAAAAGTAATAATTCACAATGTGTGCAACGACATAGAGCCGAGACGACTTTACATTGAACCCCTCCCGAACAAAATTTCACCGTACGCCCATGGTCACAAGTGTGTGTGATTGTCACCTTTAAATTATTTGAGTTTGTAAAAGTTATCCTTGTGTAAATTATGTCCATTGGATAATTTTCCCATATGCATTTCGCGAGTTTATAGAAACCGGGCATTAAACTGTGGTTCAGTTGCATGATTTCTATCATATTTCTCGATTCATAACAATTTAAGCAATATGATTGACCTTAGTACATGTGGATGAAGGACATCCCTGGCTCTACATCCACAAATCCCCCCAATAAGTGGCTACACTACCACCAAATCTGGGGGAATACCACAAACCATAAGAGGGTAGTGGTGGCATAATGTTATTATCGTGATTACGTAATGGTTAAAGAGAGGAAAGCATTAAACATGTATTATGTTTCATTACGCAAGTTTATGACTCCTCGTGTAGCATTACTCTGCACGCTCTTGGCTGATATTCCACTCTGGAACTGGGCCCTGTTCCATAGAACTATCACACTCATATTATTAGCAAACACACAATAATATTAGTTATTATTAGTATTCTGTTTCATAAGAATATTTTCTAATAATATTAGTTATGACTTCATTGCTCTTAATAATTAGTAAATATTACTATCGTGATAAATACAATCTCAAAGAACTTGAAGTCATTGGACTCATGGTAGGAGCAAGAGGAACTGTTACAACTTTCATGTTGAACACCTTCAAGAGATTGGGACTTCCTCCATCAGTTATAACTGAAGTTGCTTTAGCAACCCTCAGAGGATCTGTTTCAATACTGAGGAATCACATATATAAATCCTAATCGTAACTGTTAATGATTTTCTATTTTGTATTAACTTTTCCTTAATTTTATTCTCTTTTTCTTTTCAATGTTCTATGTTCAATTACCTTTTTGTTTTTCTTTTCTGGTACTCTTTGTCTGTGTAGGCAACCCATAACTATGGGAAGATTAAATAAATAAATATGAGTAAACTGTTTCGTAGACTGCAGAACTAATAAAATTTACTGATAATATTAGAGGTATTTCTCTAAGTGTTTTTAGACCCAAAACTTATTCTCAAACCCATGTAATTCAGATTTCGTTTTCTTAAATTTATGGAAAATGAATCACTCTGATTTAATTATTAATTAAGAAAAAGCCTACATGCGCTATGAAAGGAATTTCTGTCATAACTAGTTTTTAGGATTTGAGGTTAGATTTTACTACGTAAGCCTACTGCTATCATGAATAAGATTTATTAATTTCTTAGAGCTAGTTATTATGAAGATATATGTAGGCCATGCTGCTTTGAAATAGTAGGCCTATTGACAAAAAGACAAAACACAAACAACAATCCAGACATAACCTCCAAATCAATAATCAGCTGACTAATGAACTACACCATTTCAACCTCAATTTCGGAAAAAGTAATTACAATTTCGGAAAAAGTAATTTCAATTTCGGAAAAAGTAAATTCAATTTCGGAAAATGTAATTTCAATTTCGGAAAAAGTAACTTCATTTTCGGAAATACGAGGGCTATTTTTTAAACCTCCGATGGGGCATAAAATGAAAACCACAGTGAAAATCAAAACTGTTTTATTCGGAACATTTAGGTACACCTTCTAGCTAGTCTCTACCTAGTCGCACCCCGATTGAGACATTTGTTGAAGCGTGGTGCAACTTTCAAGTACCCTTTTCATAGAAGCTTGCCGCCAGCCTATTGAAGAGGGTACTTGAAAGTTGCACCACGATTCAACAAATGTCTCAATCGGGGTGCGACTAGGTAGAGAAGCAGCTAGAAGGTGTACCTAAATGTTCCAAATAAAACAGTTTTAATTTTCACTGTGATTTTCATTTTATGCCCTCGTATTTCCGAAATTGAAGTTCCTTTTTCCGAAATTGAAATTACTTTTTCCGAAATTGAATTTACTTTTTCCGAAATTGAAATTACTTTTTCCGAAATTGTAATTACTTTTTCCGAAATTGAGGTTGAAATGGTGTAGTAATATTAGTGAAGAGATTTTATGAGTAGCCTAGTGTTCATATCTCTAGGAAACAAGATTTTCTTAACTAATGAATAATAATATGAGTTCTGATATTATTAACTAATATTATTAGCAAGTTTTATGAAACAGGGCCCTGGGCGGTAGGCCTACCTTAATGTTTATGCTGGCTACGTTTCAGTGCCCTCAAGCACTTTTAAGTCTACCTAATTAGGCGATATTAAAAAGGCTTCAGTTGTTAAATGTTTATATATTAGTGATGAAAATAAATAATTTTTGACAAAATTTTTCCCTTAAAAAAGCAATATTCAAGTTGGTTTAATTAAAAAACATCAGTTGTAAGGCTGAGTAGGCTACTTCTAATGAGACTGCATGTACACATTTTTCATACAAATATCATGCAAAGGTTTAAAGTAATTTCCCAATACCTTCATTTCTATATATTCAGAACTAAATGGGTTCTACAGATTTAACGCAAGAAGTCTGAAGTTTTACTAACACAGTAGCGTATGGATTTTTTTTTTATTAAGTAAATAGTTTCCACAGTAAGAAATAAAATTTGTGGTAACCGTGAGTTTTTATTAAATTTGAGACATGCATTTAGGGGGGATACAGCTTTCGATTATGAAAAATAGGTGAAATTTCATTTTTTTTTCATAGCAATGAATTGTTCTGTAGCCTTCCAATCTGGCATGCTCTATATAGAATAGTTCTGCAATTGCAGACTATTTTCAGAATTAATTTAACCATTACAGTTAATGGCTAATTATCATTACAAAATGGCAGCCAAATTTTGTGCACTGAAGTGCCGTTTCCCTGATAACTCAAACATTTATTAGCATAATGCAATGAAATTTTGAACGCAAGTATATTTGATATTATTGGACAACACTCTCTAGAGTCATTGATGTAATTTTAATAGTTTTTTTAATATAATGTAAAAATTTTCAAAATTTAACAAGTTATGAATTTAAAAAAATTATACTGCAAATAATCCTAAGATTCTGGATTATGTTGTTCATGTTATATTTATAAATAGATTGAAAAAGGATCACTCAGAAATATTGGTATTTGTGAAAATTATCAGTTAAACGGAAATCGCGAAAAACGAAAATATCTTCATGTAAAATACTCTTAAAAATAAGAGAAACTTGTCGCCAATCTTTGTGTCACATCTTCAGAAGGTACCTGACCCAAACATAAAATATGATTTTCATAGATTTTCCATTCTGGAGCTAGCCTGTTCACACACACACAGACATGTTTCCGAAAATAGTATTTTTGGATTCCGGGAGCCTCAAAACGTGTATTTATGCTAAAAACTCAACTTCGATTTTGGGGATCGAAAACAATACTTCCTCTACGTATAGGCTACCAATGGTACGGGCAGAGGAAGTAATAAGAAAGCATTTCAATCGTAATGTAATGAAGTTGTTATGCAAATTATATACTTCCCAACAGGTTATTCTGATTTAAGAAATATTATTATTAAAGATAATATTAAACCAGGAAGACATTGTACGACATTGGATGGAATCATGATGCGAAAAATTAATATTTTTATATAAATAAAGACATGTTGTAGGGATGATAGTGAATCACCTGCCTTGAACTGTGACTTATGGCTTGGCTTGACTGTTATGCACTCAGCTTCCCATACTCCAAGGTCATGGGGAAGGTTTTTTATCGTTTACGTAACATTTGCAGCCTCAGTACCACCCGCAGACAATTGCTGCTTCCTGTCCTATTGTAATTGTTGTCTTAATGTCTTCACAGAACCCAATGCTATTGACTATTTCAGTTTGCTCTTCCTTTTTGTACAAACAGACCGAGATAGGCTATATAATTAATAGGGCAAGGCATTCAATGACCATAAAATAGTGAAAAAAACGCAAAATAAAAATGCATTTATGACCTAAAAATAGTGAAAAATGACAGAAAAATGACCAATATGTTTACTATTATTAATTGTAATTAGTTTTTTTTATGAAATGATATACTAGGAACAATTGACATAGCATTATGTATGAATTTACAATATGAAACATACTTATTTTGTTACTAAAGAACTACTTGTTATAGGCCTACTACTTGGACACCCTTAGCGAAAAATAAATTCTTTCTGAACTGGCATGCCCATCAAATTGCCCCTAGCAAATATGTGTCATTTAAAAAGAAAGACAATTTTTTTACTGCTACAAGACGAACTACTTATGGTGTTTACAATAAACCTGAATTAAAATGAACTATGAACACTTGGCAGAGATTCTCAAATAAAAACGATTGTCTATTGTCTGAAAGAAACGATTTGTACATGGTAAAGCTCCTCTCTACCTCCACTGATACATGACCTAAAACGTCGAAAATACCTAAAAGTGCCGAAAATGACCTAAAAATGCCGAAAATGACCTAACAATTGCCAAGAAATGACCTATCTCTTGAAAATTACGAAAACTGAAAAAAAATTGCAGTTATTTAATCAGTTATTTCATGAAACATATTTATATATAGGCCTATATTCGAGCTATCTTTTAACCTTCATGTAAAAAAGATGCAAACTCATCAAACGCCTTGCCCTAATAGTTAATTAATTACAGAATTTCCCTGAAGTGGATAGAAAATTCCTTCACTTTTTAGCTTCAATACTTTTAAATGGCCAATGACATTATAAAATTAATTTAGTCACATATGAATGTGAGATGGTTGACTCACCGATTTTGGTGTTCCAGTGTATTTCCAGCATTTGATAACGATCAAGCAGTCGACCTGAAACAAAAAAATATCTTCAGTTAGTATCAGTTACCATCTTATCACTGAACCTTACTTACATATTCTAGTTTGATAAGCAGATGTGAAGCAATATGTGGGTAGTGTTATTTGTCAAAGCTAACTGTATTTCAACTTCCAAAGCCGTATGTGAACACTGTAAAAAATATGTTGTCATGAGAACTGCTTTGCATTTGATAAATTGTCTAATATATTACCATAAAATAGGCACTAAATTGGGCATTACTCCGGCACCGGTCAACCGATTTGGTCCAATATCAATAGGCTTCTTCCCATGGACGTTATAAATGCGTATACCAAGTTCCATGAAAATCCGATAAAGCGTATTTGAGGTATCGCGCGTACAGATACACGGAGGACAGGCAGAGATTTCCCGTCCACCATACAATCTCATAAAGTACCAATCTGGCACTTAATAACAGTTTATTTTTTCTCTCCCTTTCGTAGTTTTTACCTCTCCATTATAGGGACCAAACAGTTTATTAACATTTATTAATAGTAGGGATGGGTCCTCGATACTTTCGATACCTCGATACTCTCGATACTTGCATAGTATCGGCATCGAGCGCTACTTCCGAAAACTCGCTCGGTACTTTTTCGATACTTTGGCAAGTCTGCAATTTAAGGAAATGCGGTATCTCTTTCTGCTTTTAGTAATTTACTGAATATAGTAAATACTGAATATAGTAAATACTTCTATTTCTCCTTGAAATGGAAAAAACCACTCTGTGGCTTTTGTCTAGTCATAAATAAAGACTTTCCGACTTTTAAAATCCAAGCAGAAGAGATTCTTAATTGTTCCGTTTCCTGTCAAACGTTTAGTTTTAATGTAGAGTTTAAAAATAATTATAGGCTACTGATGATATTAAATTTTGTCTCATTAAATATGCAGACTTAATTAATTTGGTTGGTATTACACAGTTCTCTCAACTTTTAATTTTTAATGTACCTATTTATTGAAACTGGAAATGTTGAAGGTATCGATTATCGAGAAATTATGGTATCGACCCATCCCTAATTAATAGTTTAGAGCCATGAACTCATAACTAATAATATTAACTAATGTTTTTCATGATAACTAGTTTAGAATTTCTATGAAACAGCGCCCTAATACGAAATCACTTAATTCTGGAAGTTATTTGACCTCCACATGATTATTCTGCATGGAGGAAATCATTAAGACTTTTCAACAATAAATTGTCTACTACACGAATTTTGCTACAGTTACACTAATGCAAACTACGTTGCCCTTGTGCAATAACAAAAGTCTGGATAACAATAGAGATGCACGTTACGTCACGCGTTTGTCAGAGTTCTCAGGTGCTCTTCTGTCACATCCCAAGTCGCGTTTTCAACATAAATACACATTTTGAGGTCCCTGAATACAAAAGCTATATTTTCCAGAAATATGTCTATTGACGAATTGCATCGACCTCTGTCAGGATGCCCGTTTACTTGTCAACAATAACCATGATTAGACGGTAAACTGTTGCACCGACGATTTGGCCTGGTTAAGAATCCACGGTTATCTGCCGCCATTATTCCTCTTCGGAACAATTCATTAGTAGTATCCAGACAGCAGTGACTTAATTGTTGCTGATTTTTTCGAACGTAACAGCATTACGTAAAACTGTTTCGTATAAATTTGTAATAAATACAGGGTTGCCATACGTACGACTATAGTCGTACACATACGACTATTTCGTAGATTTGTACGACGTACGACGCAATCATGAGTCGTACGACTATTTGTACGACTATATTTAACATAGCGTTTTATAATTTTTAATCAATCTACTGACGAATTTTAAATGTTGATATGCATCCAGCTTTTCGTTTTCTCGTGGTTTTTGTTGTAAGCATGTTGTTAAAATCAAAGCAGTCCTGTGCCTTTGCAATAATTACAACTACTGTTTATTTAATTTTATTGTAGGCCTATTTAATCAAATATACCACACCGGAAGATAATGAAACACGCCTAACCATTTGCAAATTGGATGATTTATTAAAACTTACATGACGTATATATGGGGCACAATACCGATTATTAATTTTTTGCACGACGTACTAATTATTGGTACTTACGAATATTGTAGCCGTGGATCGTAACTTGACATTCCCGCACGCAATCTGGTTGCTATGAGAACAAATGAAATCTCCGTGCGGTAAAAATTACAAAAAGCACAAGTGCCGTAAGTAAAACCATCATTTTACAAGCCTTTGTGGAAGACCGGAACCAAGGCCCCCCAGTTTGTGGCGACTTTAACAGGACAAATATTCGGTTCCCATAACAACCAACATATTATGCGAATCGTTTTCTGAAATATAGCATCCGTTTTCAGTAGTGTATAAACATAAGCGCCTCGTTTTTTCAAACTCTTTCCTCGATCCGTATTCACCGCTTACGACACTTGTATCGTAATATACTATATTATTATTATTATTATTATTATTATTATTATTATTATTATTATTATTATTATTATTATTATTATTAACGCAATACGTTCATTACACTGAAAAATCACAAAGTATACGACGGTTTTAACTAGCATACGACTATTTTCGGATATTGGTACGACTGTTCTACGTTTCTGATCTGGCAACCCTGAATAAATAACGTAGCCTAATCATTTGTTTTCGCTACTCACGTGTTCAACAATAAACATTAGACAGTTGCGAAGCAGTAATTGTTTGTGTTCAATTGTCGGACTTATAAGTCGAGTAGTAATAATCAGGGCCCATATGTTGATGACCTAAATATACTTAAAAATGAGCTTTAAAAAGACCGTAAAGATACAAACGAATGACCCCAAAAACTAAGCAAAAAGACCCAGAAATTTGTATGAAAATACTAATTTATTCGTCAGATTTGTATCTATTCTACATTTATGTTGTTGACCCAATTATAGGTTTGTAATTAGATTATTACTACCAAGTCGAACGCGGTGGTCTAGAGGTAGCGTGCCCGCCTCCGGAAGTCGCGGGATCAAACCCGGCCGCGGTCAATGGATTTTTCGGGACGTAAAAATCCTGGGCACGGAGTCCTCCGGGAGGGACTTTAAGCTAGGGGGGGGCGTGTCGTAGATTTACGGCAGGTTAAAGAACTCCAAGCCTAAATTAGAGCCTCTGGATAAAATTTCTCGGCCCTTTCACGTCCAAGTAATTCCTTAGTTTCTGGAGGGGGTTGAGAGGCGATGGGCTTACCACCTGTCACTCTGCCCTCTCTCGGAAAATAAGCGTAACAAAATTAGTGTAGGTAATGAAACCTCCACTTCGAGGCTCTATGCCCCACCACAGGGGTTACAGGAAAAAGTAAATTAGTTAAGTACTACGGTTAAATGCAAAACAGCAAACACCGTCTTTCTGTAAGTTACCTACATTAAAATTATAATAAGATTTATTTATTTAAACTTATTTAGAGTTCTGATAGTAGGCTATTGAATATAAGCAAATGCACAAATCTCTATATATATAAAAGGCTTTGTCCTGACTGACTGAATGAATGACTGACTGACTGACTGACTGACTGACTGACAGGAATCAACGTACAGCCTAAACTATACAGACTTGGAATTTTGACAGTACCTTCGTTTCATAATGTAGGTGCTCACTAAGAAAGGATTCTGAAAAATTCTGATTCTAAATGCCAAAAATTAAATGTTTTTGAAAATACTTAATCCCTTTTTACATAGAATTATCAATTCCAAATCACAGAATATATTGTTGCCAAATTTTATATGATTGGCTTGGAAAAAACAATTGAAATGCACTTTTGACAAATAAGAGAAGTTATCAAAATAATTCATGTTATAAATAAATATTACAGAATGAAATCCACTAAAATAATGGAATCACATAACTTTCTCTACCCTGGACATAGAGAAAACAAAACGAGGTATGGTAATGTGTATATTATTATATTATATCGCAGGTTTTTGGAGAGAAAAGTATGAAAGTGATAATGCTTTCTGTTTAATTTCATCCCCAAAACGTCTTTATGGTAACATAAGAGTGGGAAATTTCCCGCCTCGATATTACAATTTTATGTTACAGGAATTTCTGTTTCTTCTTATTTAAACCTCTACCAGGCTTGCTGTGCACTGTACAAGCGATGGGATGCAAAATTCTAGATCCTCTATGAGCCATAAAAAACTATATCAAGCGTTTTCTGAGGGAATAGTTTGAGTGTAATAAGTCGTTCTTCCTATTTCAAATTATAAATGCCTATATAAGGACCTAGAATTTAAAATTGAAAATCCTTCATAAGTTAATTTCCAATTACAAAATACAAAACCCGAGCGACGCCTGGTCTTTTAACCTAGTACTCTATATAACGCAAGAAACAACACAAAATGAGAAGATAATGACTTTAAATTAAAAAGCTACCTAGAAAAATGAAATGGAGGGGAAAAAAGAACGTAAAATGGTCAAAAAATGGTCAAATCATGACATTAAATTAAAAAAAAAAAATACTTAAAAATTAATCTGTGGGAAAATGCTTAAAAGTTGTCATTTTTATAATCTACGAGTCTTGATCAGAATATCTGTACTAGTGGGCAACGTTATGACATGTTATCAAAATCCGGGCCCTGGTAATAAATATTACCATAGACCTGGGAAAGGTGGCTTTTGTAATTTTCTTAGTCGAAGTAAAGAATCCAAAGAAAGGGTTCACTGTTTACATTTCCTGCAGCTGATAAAAGTCACAGACGAAGCTGTTAAACTGTCTGTTAATGAGATGTTGCATCATTCCTTGTTAACTACTAATTGCTGTCTCCAGGGTGAATGACCTCTCGTATTATCATAAACACTCTTGCAATGGAATGTAAAATGTCTGTCGCTTTTCTCCTAAAATAATGAATCCGGGAACACTTTATATAAATATGTCTTCCTTTCTTACTCGCAGTTTACATCATATATGGGGAGATGGATTATCTATTGATCACAAACACAAGATAGGGCCTCCTCGGGTGAGGGATCAGCTCTACGCCGGGCCACCTCCGATACAACACATAACATTCACTCTAAACAAAGCGAGGATGGGATGAAGATGATAATGAAGGCCAGATGATGTCCGGCTGTTACTCTTTGTGCGAATATCTCCTAAGTTTCTCTTCCAGACAGGAGATGCGCTTACAAACTTTAGAACAATGCCATATTATGAAGTTTCACCTCGAAAAAATTTCCTCCTAGCATTCTTACTTACTCAATGGCAATAGACAATTCCTGAACAAGCTAAAGGAATATTATCTATTTTATGGAACCCGAAGGTTCATTGCCGCGCTTACCTGAGCCCGCCATTCAACCCTATTCTTTGCTAACTCCATCCAATCATCCCTCGCAAATCCTACTTCCCTTAAATCTATCCTAATATTGTCCTCCCACCTACAGTAGTATTATTTCTGTCTGACACTGCTCAGAAAGATGCGCCGTAGACAGACGAGTCCACTATAGAAAAATTGTCATGTTAAGGGGTGGTTGTTTATTAGTACACAGGTCTCGGAAGAAGGAACATCTCTTGTTGCGGTGCCTAACAGACAGTGCTTCAGGTGAGTGCAGTTGTGCGCAAGACTTTTGCAACATGCCTCCGATTCATAGTAAACTGGGAGGGAGTAAAGTTATTCATTCGCAGACAAGAGAAGTAGTGTATAATGTATATAAATATTTTCGGGATGTGAGGGGTCAGCGTGCATCTGTATATAAAAGGGTTTCAACAGCTACAGGTGTATCCATTAGTACTGTGAAGCGAATCGTGAAAGAGGCCAAAAGTATTGAAGAAAGAGCTTCTAATTCTTTTTCTACCCCTGATAAAGAAAGAATACGTACCTCGAAGAAATCATCTCCTGACAATTTTAACGAAGAAGTAGTCCGACGAACAATTAATAATTTCTATATTGAAGAAAAGCAGAGACCGACTTTAAAAAAAATACACTCAAGACTAAAAGAAAAAATTGACTTTCAGGGTAGCATCTCTACACTCAGGAAAATTATTTTACATATTGGTTTTCGGTGGAGGAAAACAAGAAATAATAGAAAAATTCTTGTGGAACAACAGAGAATAAAGTCCCTCAGATGTGCCTATTTAAGGTCTATTCATATCAGTATAGGACTGAAGGGCGTTCAATAGTGTACATTGATGAAACCTACCTTCACACAACACATACTACACCATGTGCCTGGAGTGACGAATCGCTGAGTGGACTCTTCTCACCAGTTTCGAAAGGACAACGGCTTATTATAATTCACGCTGGAGGAGAGCATGGCTTTGTGCCCAATGCTTATTTGAGATTCATTTCACACAGAAAAACAGGGGACTATCATGGGGACATGGATTTCAATAACTACGAGCAGTGGCTAAAGGAAAGACTAATTCCAAATCTTTCTCCTCACTCAGTCTTGGTTATTGATAATGCCCCTTACCATAACGTGCAGCTGAATAAGCCTCCCACATCGAATTCCCGAAAAGACGTGATGATATCTTGGTTGCAGTCCCACCTTGAAAACGATAATTTTGAGAAACAAAACGTTCATAGTAAGACAAAAGCTGAAATTTATGAACTAATACTGACACTTAAGCCACAACACCGAAGCTACAAAATCGATCATCTTCTCCAGCAACATGGCCACGATGTTTTAAGGCTCCCCCCTTATCACCCTGAGCTCAATCCGATAGAACTCATATGGGCTACTGTAAAAAATTGGGTAGCCGAAAACAATGTGACATTTAAAATGGAAGATGTCATGAAGATTACGGATGAGAAGTTTTCCTCAATATCTGCAGAGGAGTGGAAACGGAGATGCCAGCACGTGAAGAATATTGAACAGGAATATCTGGAAAGGGAGGGACTCCTGGATGCGGCTCAAGAATTGGTCATTCATTTGGGTGGTGATAGTGATGCTTCTAGTGAGAGTGATTCGGATGCTAATAATGTTGGTGGTGATGGTGATGATGATGCTGATAGTAATGGTAAAGGGGAAAGACTCTCAGTCTCTGGTGTCACTCCTATGGAATAATATCCAGTCCTGTAATTGAGCACAGCGGTAACACCACACTTGGTATGTAGAGTAAATATATTAAAGTTCCATACTGTATGTTAGAGTTAAAACATTTAATGTTAGTGTTATAACATTTAATGAATGAGGTAAAAATATCTGCCAGAGCTGTACTTGGATAGGGATTTGTTTGTAAACACAAACGCTGACTAAAGATATATAAGCTACTACTGTCATGATCGGCGGGATGGGAAGGTCTCTGAATTAACCCACACCGCTGGATTCTCTTCTCCTCACTCGCGTTTCGTCGGGGTCAGACAGAAATAATACTACTGTACGTCTAGGTCTTCCTTTCGGGTCTCCCAGTCAATACTTTTGAGATATGTCTTTCCTCCTTATTTCATCCTCCGTGATTTAATTACCCTTACTATATCCGGTGAAGAGTACAGCTTATGAAACTCGTCTTTATGCAGTTTTCATCTCTCTTAGGTCCGAATATTTTCCTAAGCCCCCTGTTTTTGAACACTCTCAGATTATGTAAGGATCCATGTCCCACATCCATATAATACAACCGGCAGGATAATTGTCTTACAAATCTTTATTTTTAGATTTCTAGACAGAAGACGAGAAGATAAGAGTTTCTGAACAGCATAAAAAAAGCGTTTCCTCATTTGAGTCTACACTTAACTTCTGCCTTAATATTATTTGTGTCTGTAATTTTTGCTCCCAGATATTTGAATTTTTCCACTTGTTCGAACGATTTACAGGCTATTCTAATACCTCCTAGGTTACACGATTTTTAATTTACTTATTCAGCCTTTATTTTGTTTAGTACATTTTTTTTTAATTTCTTTGTCGTTGCGGTCTTTCGTTTTCTTTTCTTTTATTCATCTTTTTATTTTATTTTAGAGTTTTAACTATATTGTCCTTTCTGTATTTATGTGTTTCGTCTTTCTCTGTAACCCAAGTCAGAAACAGAATAGCATAATGCCACCATAAATATGTTTGGTACATTACCTAATTGTTATAAATAATTATCTATGCTTCCTAGTTTCTCTTGGTGCGGCTTGTCTATTGTTTGATTACTCGTGATTGTGCATTGCGCCACGAACATAAATTTCATGAGCCTTCTCAACAGATATAAATACACAAATAGAAGCATTACTTTGACAGTCTTTTGTCTCTAAGCCAACTGTTGTGTCTCTTTTCAGCCACAGCCCTCTCTGTAAACCGAATGTAGAACTCATTGTTGGAATCATAATGTTCCGTTTTACCTTAGAATTTTCTCATCCTGTCATCTTCTGTCTTCTATAATAATTAGAGGAAGTGTTTGTCTGACTGTGCGCGATGACCAGCGAAGTCTATTAAATGCAGAGAGCTAAGACTTGGACTGAAGGGTGGCCGAATGCACCTCGAAGCCGAATTTTAGGCAGATTTCGAAGAAAAATCTACCTATTGCAAACGATACCATGTCATGATTTTCGAAAAATTCTTTCATATCTTTACGTTTCATGCCTCCCTAAGTACGAAACCACCGCCCATTCAATTTTTTTTGTGATATTTATATATATATATTGGTTCAAAACTACGGCCAAAGATATATACGGCCACTAGCGTGTAAAGATATATATATATATATATATATATAGTGGCCGTAGTATTATATATCTTTATCTTTACACGCTAGTGGCCGTAATTTTGAAGATATTTGAACCAAATTTTATTATGTTATTTCTAGGCCCAATAGTTCGTACAAGTTCGTTAATGAGCAAAATTGGCCCAAGAGAAAGGTCGGGGGAGGGGGTTGAAATTTTGAAAAATTTATATCTCGGCTCCTATGAAGTATAGACGGAAACTTTGTTTGAATAAATTAGAGCACTCCCTATGGAGTTCACAGTGACACCAATGATTCGGGGGTTTTGGGGGTACGAGTGGGGGTGGGGGATGGAAATTCGAAATGTTTGAAAGCATTTCTTATGAGGTATCGTTGAAAAGCTCTTGATGAGTACTCTACAAATCAATAACTGGTCTTTCGATAGCTCTCATATAAGGCGAGATTTAGCACTTTGAAATCTACATCAGCCTGTAGGCCACCCTAAATGGAATTGTTTAATTTTAGGTTTCGTTCGCGAGTTATGAGTAAAAAACTGGCAGAAAACGTGATTTTTTTTTTTTTTTGCGTTTATCGAAGCATCAGTTTTCCGTAATACATTTCAATTCACATTAAAATGTTTATTATATTTCTTAAACATAATTTAATAATTTTGGCCCGGGAGACTTGGGAGGCTTAAATTCTAAAAGAGAGAGGTAAAACTAAGATAAAGAAAGAAAGAAAATATAATTTTTCCCCCAAAACATTCAACCAACGTAATTCTTTTGAGAACAGTATTTTAAGTCTTGCGTAAGATGGAAGTGTTGAGGTGGAGACTTGGAGTCCACTTGCTTCTTTTGCATTTGTGCCATAAAGCCTTCAGCATATTCCATGAATAAAGTCTGTTTTGCATCCGTAATGTATCTGCTTACGTAACCAACTGAATCTAAAGCGGCTTCAGAGAAAACATTTACACTTCGCACAGGCCCCTCAGTATTTATATTCTGTTCATCTCTACCGGGGGTATCAATAAATTCTTTCTTAATCTAAAAACTAAAGCACAGGTATATTACACTAGCAGGTACCCGCGATTATTTGTTCAACTGCTATTCTTTATAGATGTTTCATGTAAGTCCACCGCTGTGGCGTAGGGGGATGCGTTTGCTCCTCTCACGCAGCTGGCCCGGGTTCAAATCCTGGTCGGGACCAAAAATTAAAAAAAATTAAAAGTAAAAAATTCCAGAATTAAAAAAATCCAAATTTAAAAAAATCCAAGAATTGAAAAGTAAAAAATCTTAAAAACTATAATTAAAACATAAAAAATCAAGGATTGAAAATTTTAATAAAATTTAAAAATCCAAAATTCCAAAATAAAAAAAAATCATAGATCCAAGTTTAAAAATCCATAATAAAAAATTCAAAGATCCAAATTTAATTTTTTTAAGTCCAAATTTTAAAAATAAAATCGAAAATCGATAAATTCAAAAAACCAAAATTTAAAAAATCAGAAAACCGTAAAATTAAAAAATCGATAATTCAAAATTTAATAAAAATAATAATCCGAACTTAGAAAACGAGAAACACCTAGGTGGGTTTTTTTTTCTGGGGTTTTTCCTCACCTATGAGAGAAATGTCGGGTAACTTTTGGCCCTTGTGGACCCCAAATATCATCTGGCCGTCATTATCATCTTTATCCCATCCTCGCCTTGTTTGGAGTGTGTGTGTATGCGAATGGTGTGTATCGTCCTATGTGTTGGTGTTGTCTCGGAGGTGGCCCCGGCATTGGGCTGATCACTCATCCGGGGAGGCCCTCCATGTCCTTGTCTGGTCAAAAAAGTATGTATGTGATCCAAAGATAATCCCTCTCCCGACAGGTCGCGGCCCTGTAAGGCCCTGGCGGCTTGGGTCGCTTAAATCCTAAAAGGGAGATGTAAAACTAACACAAAGAAAGAAGAGGGAGAGTGTTTTATTTAAATCATGTAGGCTATTTAAGAGAAAAATACATACATACATAAATTACAGGAATTACATAATGTTATTATCACGGCCCGGATTCTGATGACCTAAAATTGTTTGAAAAATGACCTATAAAATGACTCTAAATTTTAAAGAAAATGACTTAATAATCATAAAAATGACCTAAAAACTGACATTTTCTTCATAAAAAAATATATTATTCTACACACGAAGTTATAGACTAATTTGTACATAATTGTAAAAACTGTAAATAACTGTAATGTTGTGAATGTTCTTTTGTCACGGAAATTTATACTGGCACTGAGGCACTTTCGAGTCAAAATTCGGCATTTCCTTTTGTGGTCGGCAGGATTATATTGTTGTTTATTGAGGGTAAACAGTAGTTTTCACTCTGAAATCCAAACAACTATACTAATAAGAATAGTAATATAATAGAAAATTTTGGCGTTTCTTTGATTCTCACTTCCGACTGAGACATGACAACACTTTAAAACAAAATTTTTCCTTCTTACATTAATCAAACAACACTTCAAAGACAGCACCGCTAGCGACGAAAAAAAATAATACGCTCAATGTAAATATATGAAAATGACTAAATAAGGAAGAAAATGACACGAAAATGACAAAATAATGACCTAAAATTGAAATAAATGCTCTAAAAATTTCAAATGGCATAAAATGACAAAAAATGTCCTAATAAAAATGCATTTCTAGAATCCAGAGGCCATGATTAGGATTTATCTACAAGTTGTCAATGTCTATGCAGCATCAATAAACAGATGGCATGTCATTAGAATCCGGGCCCTGGTTATTATCAATTAGGCCTATATGTTTAATGTCAAAGATATAAATAATTAAACGAACAGAACGAATCTTATCCTGCCATGTGGGCATACAAATTCGAAATGAAACGATTAAAATGAACCATATTCCTATTCATGAACCTTACCAAATTCATGCATAAACAATTTTATTATAACGATTGATAATTAAAAACCCGGCTTCGAAGTGCATTTAACAAATAAAGTGCACCGTCCGGATGATAAAAACTCCCTCAGATTCGAGTTCCATAGCCCCCCCCCAAGAAAAGCCCTCATAGTCAGTTTCGTCCAAATCATTCAATGTTTTCCCATTTAGGCGTGCATTCATGATCCCCTTCTGCGTAAATCTGTGTTAATTAAACACAGGCAGACAACCTGTCATTGTAGAAGTCAGTTTACTCTAGAGAAATCAGGCATACGTAAAAATAAAATATTTATGTAGTTGTTAATATTTGTGTCACTTTCCCAAGGTATCTAACCCGAATAAGTTATAAAATTTTGTTTAGATTCAATCGTTCGTTCACAGACGCACACATGTTGAAGGGTCTCGAAACTTATATTAAAAGGGGACATACAGTTTTCAGTGAAATTCATAGGTGAGAAATAGGTGAATTTCACTATTTTTCCTCGGCAATGATTTGATCTACAATCTTGTAATCTGACATTCTCTTTATTGACTACTTCTACAATTGCATACTATTTTCAAAATTAATCAAAATGTTATAGTTATGGATAATTATCGTTACAAAATGGCTGCCACGTTTCGTGCACTGAAATGCCGTTTCCTTGATAACTTCCAAATATCAAATAACAAATATCAATATTTCTGGGTGATTATTTTTCTATGTAGCCTATTTGTTAATATCATACGAACAACACTATTTACAACCATTCATTTAACATTAATAGTTTAACATTAACAGTTTATATATATATATACTAGCTTAAAAGACCCGGCGTCGCCCGGGTTTTGTATTTTGTAATTGGAAATTAACTTATGAAGGATTTTCAACTTTAAATTCTAGGTCCTTATATAGGCATTTATAATTTGAAATAGGAAGAACGACTTATTACACTCAAACTATTCCCTCAGAAAACGCTTGATATAGTTTTTTATGGCTCATAGAGGATCTAGAATTTTGCATCCCATCGCTTGTACAGTGCACAGCAAGCCTGGTAGAGGTTTAAATAAGAAGAAACAGAAATTCCTGTAACATAAAATTTTACCTAATGTCGAGGCGGGAAATTTCCCACTCTTGTGTTACCATAAAACCGTTTTGGGGATGAAATTAAACAGAAAGCATTATCACTTTCATACTTTTCTCTCAAAAAACCTGCGATATAATATAATAATATACACATTCCCATACCTCGTTTTGTTTTCTCTATGTCCAGGGTAGAGAAAGTTATGTGATTCCATTATTTTAGTGGATTTCATTCTGTAATATTTATTTATAACATGAATTATTTTGATAACTTCTCTTATTTGTCAAAAGTGCATTTCATTTGTTTTTTCGAAGCCCACCTGATACCATTTGGCAACAATATATTCTGTGATTTGGAATTGATAATTCTATGTAAAAAGGGATTAAGTATTTTCAAAAACATTTAATTTTTGGCATTTAGAATCAGAATTTTTCAAAATCCTTTCTTAGTGAGCACCTACATTATGAAACGAAGGTACTGTCAAAATTCCAAGTCTCTACCTGTTATAGTTTAGGCTGTACGTTGATTCCTGTCATTCAGTCAATCAGTCAGTCAGTCATTCATTCAGTCAGTCAGACAAAGCCTTTTATATATATAGATATATATATATATCTATATATATTATTGAAAAGAAAATGAAAAATATATTTTTTAATACTTATACTGTAGATATTCCAAAGATTGTAGATGATGTTGTTCATATGATGTTTGCAAAAGATAGAAAAAAGAATCACTCAAAAATATTTTGTGGGAATTATCAAGGAAACGACATTTTAGTGCTGCCATTTTCCAACGATAATTACCCGTAATTGTAACTGTTTGATTAATTTTGAAAATAGTATGCAATTGTAGAAATAGTCAATAAAAGAGTATGTCAGATTGCAAGATTGCAGATTGCAAGAGTATAGAGCAATTCATTGCTGAGGACAAATAATGAAATCCACCTATTTCTCACCTATGAATTTTACGGAAAGCTGAATGTCCCTCTTTAATGCTGAACACAATAGCCAGTATAGAAAGTAAAAATACGCGTCTGGGCTACATTGTTGCCAAGATTCAATTAAGCGTGTGCATTTTTCTACGCTATAAATGAATTCTTTATTTAGCTCATGGAACATTTCATTTCGATATCATGATCCAAAGCCCCCATAGGTGATTCATTCAATGAACAGTTCATAAGAATGAAACAAAAGACAAATGATAGCAATTATGATCAGCTTTGAAGCTAAAATTAATGTTAAATCTATACTAAATTTTGAGTTGCCTATATTTCATTTTAAACATTCCTTACTTACTTACTCAATGGCAATAGACAATTCCTCACAAAGCTAGAGGAATATTATCTATTTGGTGGAACCCGGAGGTTCGTTGCCACGCTTACCTGAGCCCGCCATTCAACCCTATTCTGTGTTAACTACATCCAACCATCCCTCGCAAAACCTACTTCACTTAAATCCACCCTAATATTGTCCTCCCACCTATGTCTAGGTCTTCCACGTGGTCTTTTCCCTTCGGGTCTCCCAGTCAATATTTTTGAGATGTCTTTTTTCCCCCATGCGCGCAACATGTCCAGCCCATTTCATCTTCCTTACTATATCCGGTGAAGAGTACAGGTCGTCCACCTTTGTGTCCTCTTTAGCCCCTAGTTTTTCAGCAAAAGTAGTTTTTAGCCCCTTTTAGGCCTTTCAGTCCGATTTAGCCCTTTTTAGGTTCTCTCTATATCTGTATCTGTTTTCCTATATCCCGGCCTCCAAGTGGAGGTTTCTATTACCAATGTGAATTTTGTTACGCTTATTTTCCGAGAGAGTGCAAAGGGACAGGTGGTAAGCCCATCACCCCTCAAACCCCCTCCGGAAACTAAGGCATTTCTTGGACGTGAAAGGGCCGAGAAATTTTGTCCAGAGGCTCTAATTTAGGCTTGGAGTTCTTTTACGTGCCGTAAATCTACGACACAGGCCTCCCAGCTTAAAGTCCCTCCCGGATGACTCCGTGCTCAGGATTTTTACGTCCTGAAAAATCCATCGACCGCGGCCGGGTTTGATCCCGCGCCCTGAGGATAAAAGGCGGGCACGCTACCTCTAGACCACCGCGGCCGACTTTTAGGTTCTATAAGACTCATATATTCGGAAGCAAGGGGCATGAAACGGAGAAATACGTTTAAATATTATAATTAGGAAGCCGGGGGAAAAATAGGCTAAAACCTTCAAATCCGGGCCCTAGTCATAAACATCCGAACCCTATAATTATATGGCTACATTTCAATTTTTGTGACTTTTTTCAAAAAGGGAGGGTTACTAGCGATTGTGGATGAAATAGCGAAATGCTGTACGCCTCGTGGAATGCTGAGCAGATGGGAACGCTGGGTCTCCCTAAATGACTATAAATACATCTGACACTTTGAAGTGTAATCCCAGCCTTCTGTATAAACATTACGTCTTGGCAAGGCGCCGTGGAAAATTCTGCGTTACATTTTGTCATTACGATAACAGCCCGCGAATAGAAAAGCCAAATATCAGGCGACGCGCGCCAATATACAGGATCCACAACAGATATGTGTTTTATACATCTTATAATGGGTTATGTCACATGTTTAGAAACGGTGCTACCAGGGTCCTGTTTCATAGAACTCGCATATGATTTTTTAGTTACCAAATCTTGTTTCTTCAACCGAACGGACTTCTATGAACAGGGTATTTTGAAACTGGTATCACGATGGTAGAAATGTTTTGAGAAACTTGGCGACTACATCTATATTAATAAAAGGAAGTGTCTGTCTGTCTATCTGTCCGCGATGCCCAGCGAAATCTACCCACGCAGAGATCTGAAATTTTAAGCATAGGTGGACTGAAGGGTCGGAAAATGCACCTCGAAGCCGGATTTTTAATTTTCGCTTTCGTTCGCGAGTTATGAGCGAAAAACGGGTACAAAACGTGCATTTATTTTTTGCGCTTTCGAAGCATCAGTTTTCAGTAATACATTTCAATTGCAGATGGCTTTGCCTTCTTCTGTCATGATTTGGAAATAAAAGAATAGCTTTATTTTGTTAGCCCGCTCTGGTCGATTCATTTGTTTATAATGCCCGCAGAAATCGAAAATTTTCAACATAGTCGGAACAGTGATAATGCATATAGGCTTATATGGACAAACATTGATCAATTTGGACGGAACTCACTATGCAGGGGCTTTCTGGGCCAGAGAACTCGAATTTGAGGTCGTCTTTATCAGGCGACGCTTTCTAATCGTGGTATGTAGTCCACGTGATTTAGGTGTTATGGCTATACTCCAACCGAACGGACTTCTATGAACAGGGTATTTTGAAACTGGATCACGATGGGAGAAATGTGTTGAGAAACTTGGTCCCTTCATGGTTGTATTTGTTTAAAATTGTAACTTACTATTAAACTTGGAACGCCACGCGACAGAAGTGAAACTTGTTTTTATTTATTTATTTTTCAACTTTGGATTATTGGAATTTTTAAATTTTGGATTGTTGGACTTTTTAATATTGGGTTTTTGGACTCTTTTAATTTTGGATTGTTTTAAATATTTTATCTTTTAATTTTCAATTTTGGAATTTTGAATTTTTAAATTCTGGACTTTTTTATTTTTAATTTATGGATTTTTTTATTTTGGATTTTTTATTTTTTTTTAATTGATTTTTTAAATTTTGGATATTTCGATTTTTTAATTTTAGAATTTTGGATTTTTTAATTTCGCATTTTCGATTTTTTATTTTTAATTTTTTTATTTTTTAACTTTTGGATAAGCCTAATCATTGAGTTGATTTGTTTTCTGTGCAGTCCGTTCCGTCATACCTCACTAATTTCGTATTCTCAATTCGACTCCGATTTTTGAGCGTTACACAAGCTCTCGATTTACCCCTACCGCGGCTAAAGAAGTTTCACTTCAAAAATTATTGTGCGTTACTTCGTAAATCATTTTATCGTGGATAATCTCACGAGAGATTACGGATTTATCTGATGAGACTGACTTATTTTAATAGAATCCATTACATAATTTTTTGGCTGATGTATCTACATAGACCTAGCGTGCTTATAAATTAGCTTCATATTCAGTATATTGTAAGACATTGTAAGTCTGGATTCAATTCTGGCACGATGCAGCATGATCATGCCCAAGTCTGAACTCTCTCGTTTGGACAGATTAATGCGCTGGCAAGTATTTGGCGCAAGTTCAAGCTCGGTAGGCCAGAATAAAACCACAATAATTTTTCTTGACGCTCTATTTGGGTAGGTCGGAATGACCTTTAAATACAGAAATGGCACAAGATACATCCAGGGATGTATTTAGGCCTATACATGATCCTAGATGTGTACGGAGCAAAAATACACAACCGATTGTGAAAGTACAAAGCACAGTTCACAAGAGGTCGTTTTTCAGACTGTTTAGTCGATTACATACAGTGAAGTCAATTGAACTTTCTTTTTTTAGATTAAACGCCAAGGATCACTGGTTCGATTCCCAACGTTTTGTTTCTTTATCGGTGACGTAAGTTCTGAAGGCCCTGGCTCGCAATCCCTATTATCCCTATAATCAACATGGCTGACTGACTGACTGACTGACTCAGTGACATTAACGTTTGCCCACTTCCAGATGAGCTAGAAACTTGAAATTTGGTACACATATAGCTTTTATTCTGCAAACCACAGGAAAATTCAAAAAAGTTTTTATTTTATTTTTAGCCCTAAAAACCCCCGAAAAAGGGCTCACTCACTGACATTAATGTTTGCCTACTTCCACATGAGCTAGAAACTTGAAATTACGTACACATATAGCTTTTAGGCAGTAAACCACAGGAAAATTCCAAAAACCTTTCCCGAGAAAGGCCACCTTTCTGTCTGTCTTTACGCGATGCCCAGCGAAATATACTGAACGGAGAAATCTGAAATTTTAAACATAGATGGACTGAAGGGTGGCCGAATGCATCTCGAAGCCGGATTTTTAATTTTAGCTTTCGTTCGCGGTTATGAGTGAAAAACTGACAGAAAACCTGATTTTGTTTTTCGCAATCGAAGATTTGGTATTGAAAAAAATATATATATGTATAGCAAATCATCTCAGTACGAAAGTGATATGTATATATATATGTGTGTGTGTGTATATATATATATATATATATACATATCACTTTCGTACTGAGATGATTTGCTGTTAAATAAATGATTTGAAAAAAATTAGCCGTCGAACTAATAAGCGCGGGAACATGCTAGTTGTTAATAAATGTATTTTTTCTTATTTTCCTTTTAAATAAATGATTTTTTTTAAATCTATTGATTCAATTAGTTTCTGAACATTCGTAATGTTCAGATAACGACCTTGCCTGAGTACGAAGAGGCGGGGAACTGGGTCAGCTTAGAAAGCGGTAATAATGTCATTTGTTGGATAACCGGTAATAAACTATCAAACTCTTATTTCAAGTAACTCATTCTTTATTAGGTGCTAACGTGACAGGTCTTGTGCAGTATATAGTCAAACCTCTGTATAACGAACACCGGTATAACGATATACCCGCATATAGCAATACTTTTATTTTATTCCGGCGAATTTCCTATCTCAATAATGTTAAATGTAACTCACTATAAGATGAAGCTATTTTAGAACAGGGTGTCCACTGTTCGGGAAAATCCGGGAATCCGGGAAAAGGCCGGGAATTTCGAATGGTCTGGAAAATCCGGGAAAAGTCAATGAATTTGTTAAAATATCCGGGAAAATTCGAAAAATTTATGGCTCACATAAAACAGGTGAAAACGAATACAATTTTATCTTCTGCCAGGTTCCAAAAAATCTCAGCTGCTCTTCAAGATAAACTTTTCCTGCCACAAATTGCTATCTTCCTATCTTCCTATCTTCTTTTTCTTATTTAAAGTATGTATAATCCTATAATTGATCTTACACAGTTATTAGAAAATGCTTCATATTTTGGTCGGGAATTTCTTGAGCATTACTTGGTGGACACCCTGTAGAAACACCCTTTTATAACGATATTTGAAGGTTGAATTGTTACCGCCACCGCCGTCTCGAGAATTACACTGCCTGTCCTATGCTTTATTTTAACATGGAGTTCAGAGTATTGTTAAATTGCCTAATTTATCCAGTAGAGGCGACACAGTTCACACCCAGATTGCAGCAATCACTAATCAAAATAAGCATTAAACAGACACAGATACTTGTGTATTTGTTTAGAACGTAATATTATTCCAGTATATGACACTTACCTTAAAATGGAATTTTGGAGCAATAATTAAAATAAATGTAAAATAATTAGACGCATTGATAGACTATATTATGAGCACCGCCGTCTCGAGGAGTAATACAGTTTAGAAGGCAGTGGAGACGGCGGTGACAGCACTACATAATCAACAATGTCGTAGCAAAAAACAAGAAGCTGTCTGGGTGTGAAAGGTGCTGCCATCTGTAATGTCGCTGAGGACGCAAAATTAGCCGTATAGGACAGGCAGTGTATACACGATTAATACAGTTTAGAAGGCAGTGGTTACCGCAAACCAGTAGCTTAGCCAAACAAATGAAAGGTTATCACGGCCATATGCACACCACCTGGAGACATTGCTACGGTCCATACAGTCGTCCCCATACATGCCACGTATGTCTCTGTGAATTTCAGTCGGGTTATGCCCTTTAGCCCATAAAAATCGCACTATACCTCGCTGAAGAAATTCCTGGCCGGTAAACGCTTTGCGTCAGATGCAGAAGTGAAAACAGCAGATGGCTATACTCCAACCGAACGGACTTCTATGAACAGGGTATTTTGAAACTTGTATCACGATGGGAGAAATGTGTTGAGAAACTTGGCGACTATGTAGAAAAATAGACAAAAGATGTCCCTTCTTGTGTACATTTGTTTGTAATTGTACCTATTAAACTTTTTATTAAAAAAAATTATTGTGCATTGCTTTTCCATCCACCCTCGTATTTTTTTATTAGGGCACCTAAAAAGTGCATTTGTGTTGAAAGTTGGACATGGAATTTCAGGGCGTAGCATATGGGTAAAGTGAGTGAAAATGTATTACAAAATTATAAATTTCACCCTTCATCCCTATTAAAGAAAATAGTAATTCACATAAAAAATGTGGTAGTGTAGCCTGTACACAAACCCACAACATAACTTTAATATAATTCCATGTTTTGTTTGACACTTTTCTTATTACGCTTTGTAAGTGTCTCTTTCTTAAGTGACTGCAATGAATTAGGCTAGTGCACGCTTGTGGCTGTCACGCAATAATCTTGTCACGCCCAAATCTACCTCGAAATATTAATGACAGAATTAGTATCCTGTAACAAGCCGCTTGCATATTTATATCAAAAGGTCCCAAATCGGAACCCTGAGGTATTGATATAAAGCATGGGAAAATAATTGTCACACTATACAGCCCTTGGGTTGTCCAGATGGAAGCAATCACCTAGGATTCCACTTTTCTTTCACTTTAATTTCAGGGCCTTACAATGAAAACAGGCAGAATTTTTTTAAGGGATCACCATAATTGAAGGTAGATTTCGGCATTAGAATTTTGACAATTTTCATGCCATTTTTGGCAACTACGAAAGTTGAAATACAACATCATGTGAGAGTACAGCCAGAAAATGTTGAAAGCAATGTATTAATTTAAGAAAAATTGAAGGAAAAGCAAAAAATAAAAAAATACCCTCACATTCTCTCTCTACCCTACTCAAAATATACAATGCGATTCTGTCGCTTCAATTTCCAATTTAGCCAAACTTCTTGCGGGAGACTTGCTGGGAGGTTTTTAAAAATCCACTCTACAGCCCGAATCTCGATCCCAGTGATTTCCATTTTTCCCTACACCTCAAGAAATGGCATACATAAATATATTCTAGGAGGGAGAACTTTTATTTTGGCAGATTCTTTACCTAGATGTTTCGTTATTCCATATTTTCAACCTGTCTTTTCATATAGAATATTATCAGCCCTGGCTGTTAACCCCGGAGCAATAAATTCATATAGAATTGACACTGTTACAACACTTTTTGGTAGGACTGTACTAGAAATTATCAGGGGGCCGTATCTTGATGACTAGGAGTGTGGGAGTGACGAGGACATCCTGACTGGCTGATAGCTGTTAATTGCTGTTTGAGAGCTCTCCAAGCCTAGCTGACATTGCACCCTCTCCACACTTTACTTCCTCTACCCTGGGGGGGGGGGGGGACCTACATCACTCATCATAACAATTATTCAAGTATATGTCTCTCTCCATTTCATTCTTCAAGATAATTCAGAGACTATTGAATATAATTGCATGAAATTTATGAAATTATAGGACATCTTCTTCAAAAATCGATATAAGTAGGTTATTAATACAAATAAAAAAAAAAATGTAAAAACAAAATATGGTAAACTGATGTAACAAAGTGCCAGAATGCTTTCGTTTAATCATTGCAATTAATTGGTAATTGCAATTATGGTATCCAGAAAGTAAATTATTTTTGTAATCGATTTCCGATTCATTAAGCAGAGAATACGGAAGAACAAAGGTCTAGTTTGATAAGCATATGTGAAGGAATATGTGGGTAGTGTTATTTGTCAAAGCTAATGTAGTGCAACTTTCAAAGTCGTATATGAACACTGTAAAACCAATATGTTGTCACTAAATTGGGCTTTACTCTGGTACCGGTCAACCTATTTGGTCCAATATCAATAGGCTTCTTCCCATGGACGTTATAAATGCGTATACCAAGCTTCATGAAAATCCGATAAAGCGTATTTCAGTTACCGCGTCTACAGACACACGGACGGACGGACAGACATTTTCCCGTCCCCCACACAATCTTATAAGGTACCATTCTGGCACTGAGGTAAACTGAATGCTTTTGTTTAATCAGTGATAACTGCAATTATGATATGCAGAAAATAAGTTATTTTTTTTGTAATCGATTTCCGACTTAAGCTCCAGATCGATTCATTAAGCAGGGCTTACGGAAGAAGAAAGGTCTAGTTTGATAAGCATATGTGAAGGAATATGTAGGTAGCGTTATTTGTCAAAGCTAACTGCATTGCAACTTCCAACGCCGTATAAGAACACTGTAAAACAATACGTTGTCATGAGAACTGATTTCCATTTGATAAATTCTTTCTAATACATTACCATAAAATAGGTACTAAATTGGGCATTGCACCGGTACCAGTCAATCGATATGGTCAAAATTCAATAGGCTTCTTCCCATGGACAAAATAAATGCGTATACCAAGTTTCATGGAAATCCGATAAAGCGTGTTTGAGTTATCGCGCGTACAGACACACAGACAGACAGACATTTTCCCGTCTACCACACAATCTCATAAAGTACCATTTTGGCTCTTAATAAGATGTATAAACAAAGTAAAAACACGTCAGTAAATTTCTAAAGCAAGTACCAAAGAATGTTACATAAAAATTCAAATAAATATTTCAGTATTTGTCGTAGGAAATTGGTTTCAAATTTCTTAGGAAAACGATTGAAAGTGAAACGTGTCACATAAATGAATATATCCAAGGAGTCTTTCAATATGTCACGGAAGAGTTTTTCTATAGCCAAGCGCAAATCTCCAAACTATCCCCCGAAACTTTGATTAGGCTTATCTGAAAATTAATTTGATTGTATATTTTGTTGTCTTTCCCCCATAATTGGTTATTTCATGACTGTTGCTAACGTATTGTTACGTAATAACGCCTATTGTTGTGATAGCTGACGTCCACATTGCCTTTCTAACCATAAGCTCACACATCCGGTGAGGAATTAAATATTTGCACGTGCATTAGCAGCCATCTTAATTCAGATCCATGGCCTTCTCTATTCATCTCATAGACTTGGCCTTCACTATACCTTAATATCAATATCGTGGTCTTACATTTATGTAAGAAAATATTCCTTTCTTCATATTGACCAATGAAGTTCAGCAATGCCACGGATATCGACCAATAATATGCTTATGAACACAAGGTTGCAATTTATCTGATAAAACGTTAGCTAATTATGATTTATATAATCTCATACATTTTATGCTTGGAATAGTCTCAAATTCGGTCATACTTCGCATTCGCGAATATATAGCTTTTCACTATCCATCTTTAATTGTTACTTACTTACTCAATGGCAATAGACATTTCCTAAACAAGCTAATGGAATATTATCTATTTTATGGAACCCGGAGGTTCATTGCCGCGCTTACCTGAGCCCGCCATTCAACCCTATTCTGTGTTAACTTCATCCAATCATCCCTCGCAAATCCTACTTCTCTTAAATCTATCCTATTATTGTCCTCCCACCTACGTCTAGGTCTTCCAAGTGGTCTTTTCCCTTCGGGTCTCCCAGTCAATACTTTTGAGGTATGTCTTTCCTCCCCCAATTCATCCTCCATGATTTAATTACCCTTACTATATCCGGTGAAGAGTACAGGTTATGAAGCTCGTCGTTATGCAGTTTTCATCTCTCTTACGCCCAAATATTATCCTAAGCCCCCTGTTTTCGAACACACTCAGATTATGTAAGGGGCCATGTCTCACTTTCATATAATACAAACGACAGGATAATTGTCTTATAAATCTTTATTTTTAGATTTCTGGACAGAAGACGAGAAGATAAGAGTTTCTGAACTGTATAAAAACAGGCATTTCCTGATTTTAGTCGACACTTTACTTCTGCCTTAATATTATTTGTGTCTGTAATTACTGCTCTCAGATATTTGAATTTGTCTACTTGTTATCAGGGCCGTAGCGAGGTCCTTCTGCGCCCTTGGCAACTTTGACAAATCTGCGCCCTCCAATACTGGGGGGTTTGAATTTTTTTTTTTAAATTTCTGTAAAATTGTTTATTATTTTAATATAAAAACACTGTTATTATCAAAGAAAACCTAAACCTCAATTTGAAAATGAACTAAGTGTTGGACTTTCAAGGTACTAAACCTTATTTTCAGATGATTGAACTACGTGTTAATTAAAGAACGTTGCATGACTGCTTCTTGTTTGTAGACAATCGGCATAATACTACAGATAGTTCACGTGCAGTGATTTTTAATACCCTGAAAGATTTCTTCCATTAACGTGGAATTGTTATTGCTTGATAAATTGCACCATTCTAAAAAAGGCGGGATTTTTCATGGTTAATTTTGCGCCCTCTGTACCTGCGACCTTGGCGGTGGCCCACCTCGCCACCGCCTAGCTACGGCCCTGCTTGTTATGCAGTTTTCTCCAGTACCCATTTTCATTTCTCTTAGGTCTGAATATTTTCCTAAGCCCCCTGTTTTCGAACACACTCAGATTATGTTATTCCCGAAAAGTAAGCGGCCATGTCTCACATCCATATCCTTTTTTTGTGTAGTAACACTTAACCGCTACTTAGGCCTGGCACCGCCATATGTATGCACACGTCTTCCTAAGCACAGCATTGTCAAGTTGTCTGTATGGGTTATGAATGGGGACTTGTTTAACATAATCGCGTATCATTTCCTTTCATAAGACACGCGCTCGTACAGACAAGTTATGGTTGATGGAATGGATGGACGTGCCGTGTATCTCAATGGTCAAATCTTCATTACTAAAATTAATATTATGAGCATGTACTGCAATAATATATCCCTTCCGGTAAAAATAAATTAATAAAATGAGCAAATTTCTTTCGGATAAAAAGGTCTGACTTGTGTGTTTATGAACTAGGAACTTTATTTATTTACTGTATCAAGCGGATAAAAGCTCAGACAGCACATTAAATTAATGTTTCTTCCTCTGCCCGAAACATAATGTAAGTGCTCAATAAGAAAGGATTTTGAACATTTTTATTTTAAGTGTTAAAAATCAAATGTTTTTTAGGATACTTAATACATTTTTACACAGAATTATCAAATCCAAATCACATTCCATGTACAGTTCTCATGACAACAGTGTATTGTTGGCAGTGGTCACAGGTAGCTTTGGAAGTAAATTATATGGGACTTGACAAATTAGAGAAGCTATCGATATCATTCATTGGTGTAAATAAATAAGAAAGAAATCCACGAAAATAATACACGTGATGCAGTCACATAACTTTCTCTGCCCTGGACATGGAGAATACCATTTTCTCACTTCACATTCAGATGTAAAATAAGAGGTCGTATTGCAGGGACAGCTTAAGTGTGTGCCAATGAGTGTATCAGAAGTCGGTAAAAAATTATATCCACTGATACGTTACTCATAACTGTAGGCTTTGTATTTTTAGTTGAGAAATGTTTATCATAGGCCATAAGCATGTAAAAGGAGACAAAATAGGATGGAACATTTGTGTAAAAACGATGTCAGTGTTAATAAATGTAATGTTTTAATTATTTTTCTGTTAAATAGGTAATTTAAACAAAACATCTAGCAGTTGAGTAAATAATCGCGCGGTCCCCTGCTAGTATTTTTATAATAGAGAATATTAACACATTACTGTAAGTGGTATACGTTATGCTGTACAAGTAGCAAATTTTGGGATCCTTATTTTCTGCCTTTATCTCACATTTTCACTTCCGTTATACACCATTTGAACAATTTATATCTCGGCTCTTATGAGGTATAGAGGGGAAACTTTGTTTGAATAAATTGGATTACTACCTATGGAGTTCACAGTGACACCAACGATTCGGGGGTTTTGGGGGTACGAGTGGGGGTTGGGGCTGGAAATTCGAAATTTTTGAAACCACGTCTTGTGGAGTATCGTTGAAAAGCTCTTGATGAGTATTCTACAAATCATAGGCGTAACCAGGCCGACCATATGGGGGGGGGGGGTTATAACATCCGCGGGGTTTGGGGGGAATGGAATACCCCCCAGGGAGAGGGGGTCCGGGGGTCCTCCCCCGGAAAATTTTAAAAATTAAGACGCAAAATAACGAGTTTTAAGCTTCCCACGCTTTATACTTGTATTAAATAATTTATGGGCAGACTTTAAAAAATTATACAATTTTCCTTTTTTTAATCAATGGGGGGGGGGGTTCAAACCCCCAAACCCCCCCCCCCTCGGTACGCCTATGCTACAAATCAATAACTAGTTTCTCTATAGCTCTCATTTAAGGCGAGATTTGAATGTTTGAAGAAGTGCTCTTTCCTCTTTTTTGCAGTTATTATTGCGGGTTTGTCATACCAAGGCTAAAGAAGAAGAGTGCTGCGCAGTGACAATAAATTCGAAATTTACCTCAGCCTGTAGGCCTGCCTAAAGGGATTTTTTTCACTTCCGTTATACACTATTATCCCTTATTTCCACTTTCAAGACCAGGCAATCCTACTTTGCATGTAAACAGGAAACGTATTGAGTTGGGATCGGATTCAAATCGATTTCAATCCCACATGTAAGCATGATTCCCTCTGAACACCAGGAAACATAGACACAAATGTTCAGTGTGAGTTTGGTTTAGAATGTATTAATGTGTCCCGTGTTTGAGATGAGAGATTGCTATGTTTTGCATGTCGCTTGGTAACGTATTTATGGCTACACTCCTCCCTGCTTGAATATTCCAGTCATTTCCATCACGACATGTTTAAACTTTAAGCAGTGTTACCTAAACCCAACTGCAAACATAAATGGTCCCCAAATCCAGCAGTCTCTGTCATTTTTAGAACAATCCCTTGCCGAGCCGACCTTCAACTTTTCTTATCGATATTCACTTACGAAGTGACGTGAATGATTGATTTATTTATTAAGCATCATCATCATCATCAGTGGGGTACGCCGTAGCGTAGTGGTTGATGCGCCGCGGAAGGTCGCGGGTTCAATCCCCCGAAGAGGTCACTGGAGTTTTTCAATTGTCCTAATCCTTCTGGTGGCACTATGGCCCTGGGATCGACTCAGCCTCTAACAGAAATGAGTAAAAGTAAAGTAATCCCTATACAGGCCATGGAGGCCCAGAGGTTGAGGCTCCCAGATTTTGGACATTTGGCACGTGAAAGTGGTAATGTTGTCAGCTTCTATCCCCAGGATTGCTCCTGGTACTCATTTCTGTAAGAGGCTGAGTCGACCCCAGGGCCATAGTGCCACCAGAAGGATTAGGCCAATTGAAAAATCTCAAAAACCTCATCGGGAATCGAACCCGCGATCTTCCGATTTGTAGCGCAGCGCCTCAACCACTACGCTACAGCGTAACCCAACAGAAATTATTACCAGGAGCAATCCTGGGGGTAAAGGAGGCCGGTGCGTAAGGCTGACAACCTTACCACCTTCATGTGTCGATTGTATCAAAATCTGAGAGCCTCAACCCTCCAGGAATCCTCTGGGCCACCATGGCCTGTAATGGGGAACACTTTTACATAATCACCAATAGAGCCCGGATTTGTAGCCAACATAAAGCACTAAAATAAGCAAAACAAATTGTACTAAAGTCAAATAAATAGCTTCTTAGAAATCTTATCCTATTCGCGGTTGTAAAGGTCATCCGCGGATTTCCTTATGCGAATTTGAGCCATCCACTGCTAGTAGAAACTCAGTCTTGTCTGGTGAACATTAAAGTTAAACAGAATACCCGCTCTTTGCAATACGGCCCCTTGTAACGGAAAATCGTTCGATAACAAAATGTTGTATTTGGGTTAGGTACCTTCTGAGGCTGTGACACGAAGAGTGGCGACAACTTTCCCTTACTTTTAAGGGGACTTTACATGATTTTAATTTGGGGGTCGAAAACAATACTTCCTCTACCTACTATAGGTCTATGCACGTACGTACGTCTATGCACGTACGTACGATAAAATTGAAAGTGATAGAAATAAAATTATGAAATTAATTGGAAACTCCGTTCTTAAAACGTTAAAATGAAGTGAAAAGCTTGACCGCCAAGGTAATCACGCACTGTGAGCACAAGCCATTACGTTTTCATACCACATGAAGCACGACACGGCTTATTACTTTTAAATCATCTCACTAGGCAGGCGTGACCGACTTGTTGCGCCACCACGCATGCGTCGTCATCATCCACATGTTCAACATTATTATTATTATTATTATTATTATTATTATTATTATTATTATTATTATTATTATTATTATTATTATTATTATTATTATTATTGCAGGTCCTGACACTTGGGCGTCCAAGTACCCGACAGCAGCTGGGAGCAGACAGTCCCCGGTGGACATCATCACATCCCTGGCCACATCCGACACTTCCCTGGACAGTCGTCCTCTCACATGGACATTCGTGCCAGAGAACACGCGTGCCATTGTGAACACGGGCTATGGCTGGAGAGTGGACATCGATGGAGAAGGCTCTGGTATGTGTGGGGCACATTCCCAGTTTGCATTAAAACTCACACTGCAATTGACGTAACCAATCAAATTAGGGATATTATCGATAGAATTCATTCTTATAGTGATAGAAATCCATGTAAATAAAAAAAAATGCTGTAATGTAGTCAACACGGACATCATTTTCTCACTTCACATTCCCATGTACAGGTAGATAGAAAAAAAAAAGCGGACTGACTAAAATATCTAAGTTGCCGATATGAGCCAATGCGCATGCCTAGCAGCATTCAAAGGATTAGCAGGGAATGTATTGAAATTTGTTCTAGTGTCGACTGTTGAATTAGCCCATTTCGAAACCCGTTAGAGAATAAGCTAGTAAAATTCATTTTCTGGGAATAGTCCGTTAATGAAGTAGTAAAATATTGCGGCAATCGAAAAGTAGTGGAAAAACAATGTGCATTAAGGAAACAAAAAATTTCCTTCCTTGGCAGGATTCGAACCGAGAACTTGTTACTTACCAGTCATTGTGCTACAGAATCACTTAACAACCAACGTTCCTTGAGAGACTGTTATGAAACAAGTGATTGACAAAGATACTAAAAAGTAAAGTGTTCCCTATTACAGGCCATGGAGGCCCAGGAGGTTGAGGCTCCCAGATTTGTAGACATCGGCACATGAAGGTGGTAAGGTTGTCAGCCTCTAACAGAAATGAGTACCAGGAGCAATCCTGGGGGTAAAGGCGGCCGGTGCGTAAGTCGACCCCAGGGCCATAGTACCACGAGAAGGATTAGGCCAATTGAAAAACTCCAACGACTTCATCGGGGATCGAACCCGCAACCTTCCGGTTTGTAGCACAGCGCCTCAACCACTACGCTACGGCGTACCCCCTGACAAGGAGACTACAGCCGATAAATTGCTTGAATTGAGAAATAATTTCACGTAATTTGCATTGCTTGTGAAAACAAACATTTCAGTTACATCTCTTACATTTATTTACATGTCACGTAAGACCAACTACACAGGTCTAAGGACGCATGGACACTGGTGTGACCAAGGCTCTGAAATCAGCTACAAGAGTCCGTCTGCTTTTTTTCCCCCTACCTGTATAATAAGATATTATATTGATAATTTATACATCACTGTAGGCTTTGTATTAGTTGAGAAATGACTAAATCATTTTGTAGGGCTTTTCACCAAATTTTTCAATTTGAAAGATTTTTGGATTTTCTTAACCTTTGTAAATGTTTTATTGGGAAAAAAACTTTTAGAGATGTGAGGAAAAAATGACAGAAATTTGAAACATCCCGTTTGGATCTTGATTGCTGCGTCATTTACTGTAGGCAGTTTGCAGGACTGGGGGGAGGGAGACATGCCAAATCCAATAGTCGTTACTTCATTATCAAGCAGCTCAGTTGGTGTCACAATTTGATATTTTGATGGTCTGTATTTGGAAATCTGGATATGGTGGCAATATAAGGGCTTATTCAGAATTTACACATTCTGATCAACTTTGCGTAAAATGTCTCTTTTTTTCAGCCACAATTGTTAGGGTTTTCCTGTACCCTTTTACTGCATAAAACAAGGGGGCGTTAACTAAATTTCTCCTGCATCAAGAAAGTTCCAAGTTATGCAGATGACATTTGTTTGTTGGGCAATGACATAAACACCATCAAAAGAAATGCAGAAAGTCTTTTCGATGCCTACAGGAATGTCGGATTGGAAATTAATATAGAAAAAAAAACTAAGTATATGGTCATGAAACATCAAAATAATGCTCTACAAAATATTAGAATAGCCGGAAAAGTGGAAAAATTCATATATCTGGGAGCAATAATTACAGACACAAATAATAGGCAAAAGTTCGTTCTTCTGTCCAGAAATCTAAAAATAAAAAGTTATAAGACTATTATCACAGTATACTGTGCTATTATCCTGCTGGTTGAATTATATGAATGTGAGACATGGCCCCTTACATAATCTGAGTGTGTTCGAAAACAGGGGACTTAGGAAAATATTCGGGCCAAAGAGAGATGAAAACTGCATAACGACGAGCTTCATAACCTGTACTCTTCACCGAATATACTAAGGGTAATTAAATCACGGAGGATGAAATGGGGGAGGAAACACATATCTCAAAAGTATTGACTGGGAGACCCGAAGGGAAGAGACCATTTGGAAGACCTAGACGTAGGTGGGAATGCAAATTAGGATAGATTTACGGGAAGTACGATTTGCGAGGGATGGTTGGGTGGAGTTAGGACTGAATAGGGTTGAATGGCGGGCTCAGGTAAGCACGGCAATGAACCTTCGAGTTCCATAAAATAGATAATATTTCTTTAGCTTAATGAGGAATTGTATATTGTCATTGAGTAAGTAAGTATCAAGTATAAAATAAATAAAAACGAAGTAATATAAATAGTGGAACATACTGAATCAATAAAATGAATAAAATATTGCATACACTGATGCTCCATTGACTTAGTGGAGCATCAGTGTATGCAATATTTTATTCATTTTTATTGAAGTCAAGTATCCTTGCTACATGCATAGCCTACATTCCAATAAACATAGGCCTATTTCCGAGATCCCGACAATAGCCAGTTATAATATCTCCTCCCCCCATTAATTCTGATTCTGTTTCTTGCTCTGTATCCTTTGTTTTTCTTACGAATGACCAGACCACTTCTGCATTTCCTCTGTTTGAGGATTTAAACTCAAAAGAGGAACTTTGTAATCAGTGGCGGCTCGTGTATAGGCACTGTGGAACGGCAGCACCCCCTATTTCCATTTGATTATATCGCTAACATTTAATATGTCTTTTTTCCCCTTAATTATTTCTTTATACTTTTACAATATAGAATCCTTAAGCTTAATGCCAGTAGCCAGTTTACTAAAAAGAGAAAAGAAAATCTTTGTATGGAACTGTGCACTTCACAGTTCCAGCGGCATGGTGTTTGACTGTTGTGTGCATGTGGACATAAAAGGTGCATGCCGTGGCTGCAAGGGAAAGAGAGCACTGTCGCTTCCACAGTGCCGACTGCGCCGTATTGGTGTATTTTTAATGGTTTTTTGGGAGGGCTCCATGTGTGTTGTTCTTAAGAACATTGTACCATATTCTTGAATGTGATAAATTGTCCAATTAGATTATTATCTTGTTTCCAGTTATTCTATTTGATTCATTTTTTCGATTCTTTTATTTAACAGTAAACTTTAATCATGGCAGATCAAGGGGAAAATTATTGATCTTTTCGCAGAAATTAAAACTAGAAGAATAGATTTCATTTTTAAACGAATAGATCAAGCTTGAACTTTAGCAATTTATATTAAAGTAAGTAAAAAAAAATGATTTTGTTCTTTTAGGGTTTTATCAGGTTTTGGAACAAATTTTCTTTTTATATAATGTCTAATTTTACACAATTTTAAAACAAAGGATAAAATTTTTCTGGAGCAGCACCCCATTAATTTTAGCTACGAGCCGCTACTTTATAACTACAAAGCAAATCAGTATGCCACCGTTAGAAATGTAACAGAGGCAAAGGACCACAATGTTAATTTTTTCAAGTATTCAATTTTGAGGTCTTCTTCATATGGACTGTTGAGTCCCGAGATCAAGAAAAAGTGTATGAATTATACTTATTACACCCAAATGCATAAATAGGACAATTGTGATGTACATTACTGTTGTTTTTCCTATGTGATGTTGTTTAAGTCTAATCATTGTGTTGTGTTGTGAGAATCCATGTTAACAGTGTGTCCGTATGTCGTAACATGCATCCACAAGTACCAACACAACAGAACTAATACAAGTTCGTAAGTACAAACGTAACATAACATAACACTTATGCACGAATTGTAATTTTTTAAGATAAACACACAAATACACACTTCTCAAGTACATAGAATGGTAAATACTTTTTTTTTTTGTTTCCTTATAAGCATGTAGAATGATAAACATTTTGTTTCAATAAAAACATGTATGTGATAAAGTTTTTCATTTTGTTATAGACATGTAGAATGTTAAACATGCTTTTTGTGTCAGCACAATCACACTTTTCATTTTAATAAAATTATGTAGAATGATAAACACATTTTTCATTTTAATAAAATTATGTAGAATAATAAACACATTTTTCATTTTAATAAAATTATGTAGAATAATAAACACATTTTTCATTTTAATAAAATTATGTAGAATGATAAACACATTTTTCATTTTAATAAAATTATGTAGAATAATAAACACATTTTTCATTTTAATACGAGTATGTAGTATGATAAACACACTTTTTTAAGCAAACTCGTTATGAAAATTGTGGAAATGATCACAGCACACCTATTAATGGCAAATACTGAATAGGATTGCATCTCACGTAGTTCATTACTGGCAATTCATTTGAAATTACCTCACGCAATAAAAACAAATCAATCCCTTCCTAAGGCATAAGTAATAATATGAAAACACTCGCTTAAAAGTAAAAGTTGAAAATTAAAATAATTTAAAGTATTAAGCAAGGTAGCTGTCATATAGCACTGCACTTCGTATATCCTATTATTACTTGAAATATTAAGAATGTAACCGCTGATCACACTCTATAGAACATAATTTGCTCAAGCCATATTCATAGACATCTCCAATACTTCTATTAACTTATACTTTAATGAGATAAAGCTTTCCCGCCACAAATCCATCTTTTAAGAAGAAGTGACCTAGATTGGGAAGTGAAGTTCAATGTTGATGGAGAGCAGTGTTGAAACATCCGTGTTCTATTACTAACAGTAAGTAGCTTCCACAAAATTGGACCAAATCAGGAACATTGAATTCCAACTTAGCCTTATATATTCCAGCAGAATATCTCTTGAAGATATATTCACTATTGCTGCCATAAAGTCTTCTATTTTTACTCGTTTTCATAACAGTGTGTTTCGTCCAAATCATTTAATGTTTTCCCATTAAGACATGCATTCATTCTCCCCTTCTGTCCACCTATGTTAAAAGAATCAGATCTCTGCAAATCGTAAACAAATGAATCAAGATAGCAACCGAGCAAGGCCATCTTGAATTAATTTAGCAATTGAATACTGTTTTCCAACACAATCGAATTGCTCGTGTGTTTCTTATGGAAGGTATTTAGTCTCCTCAAAAACATTTGATTTTTGGCATTTAAAGTCAAAATTTTTCAAAATGCTTTCTGACCGAGCACTTACATTATGAAACGAAGGTACTGTCAAAATTCCAAGTCTCTACCTATTATAGTTTAGGCTCTATGTTGATTCTCTGTGAGTCAGTCAGGACAAAGCCTCTTATATATAGAGATCTGATTTTCTTATAAAAAAAACAGCATGTAACATACTTGTGTTAGAAACACTGTTTTATTTTACACTTATTTTGTAATGAAACCCTTCCTATTTTTTTGGTAACAAATTTCACTATTAGGTTTAAGAAAATTCAACATAAGTCCCCTTAAAAATGAAAGGTAAGTTAATGTGAAGTATGAAAATGTCTAAGAATAGGCTGCTCATCTTTGTTTACATTGAACTAAATTGTGTTGATTTGAAAACATGCTCCTGGGACTACGGCAGTTATGTTACTCCAGGAGTAAAGCGGAAAGCAACTGATGACCGCAAACGTCTTCGCCGCCCTAGACGTGAGATGCGGAAGCTACGCAGTCTTAAAATCCTAGACGTCAAACACCCTTCCTGGCGTAAGATGCAACACTTACTTCATTACACATTTAAATATAATTCATAGCAACACCAAAACATCTAAATACCACAAGAATTTCACTTCATGTAACATAAGAATTTCACACTTCCATAAAAACCACTATACATCTCTGTGTGGGGATAGGCACATCTTAAAGCACTGTATACAAGGTGCGGATCACAAAGTAAGTTTCCCTGGGCCATTCACAGAAACAAATCACAATTTCAAGGAAATATTTATTGCAACTGACACAGCCAGTGTTCAGGTATTTTTCAACATATTCGCCACTGGAATTAATACATTTATTTACCATGACACCAACTTTTGAACACCTGTGATGTAGAAGTCTGCCGCCAGGTATTTGAACCACTGTGTGACAACCAACTTTGCCTCTCTCTCTCATTCTCTGTCATTCTTCGTCATTTCTTTAGGTGTAGGAAAGTATGAAAATCACTGGGAGCAAATTCTTGGCTGTAGGGAGGATGTTTAAACACCTCCTAGCAAGTCTCCTGCAGAAGTTCGGCTGGCAGGTGTTTAAACAATCACCCTAAAGCCCGGACCTCACTCCCAGTGATTTCCATCTTTTCCTACACCTAAAGAAATGGCAGTGAATAACAGAAAATGGTAGAGATTGGGAAAGAATCAGAGAAGGTTATCACACAATGGTTCAAATACCTGGCAGCAGACTTCTACGACGCACGTATTCAAAAGTTGGTGCCATGGTAAGACAAATGTTTCAGTTCTGATGGCGAACATGTTGAAAAATAGCTGAACAGGTGGCTGTGTCTGTTGCGTTTTGTTTCTGTAAATGGCCCCAGAAACTTACTTTGTGGACGCGCCTATAAAATTACAAATTAATACTCTCAAAACTTAGTCTTTTGGAAATGTATTAAGTCCATTTTAAATATTTAACATGCAGTTAAGTTATAAATGAATTACTGAAAATACCAGCTACTTGCAATGTGAGATTGTTAAGAGTAGAGTGCTTGCGGAAGAGTCTTGATTGTCTGATCTAAACTAGACCTGGAAGAAGTTAAATAAGTCTAAATGTTGGATAATACAGAAAAACAAAGAAATATGTAACAAAACAAGTGTAACAGTAAAATATTTAAATACCTTAAAACCGGAACAGAACGTCCTTGACCATTGGGAACATAGTTCAATCTGTAAAAAAGAAAAATTTGTCATCAATTTCTGCTTGCTTGCTCAATGAAATTTTCTCGCTGTGAGATCCCACCATCACCAAAATATCAATACATCCGAAACTCTTGCTTTAGTCTGTTGTTCCACTTAAGCAATGCAGTTAAGGAGGGACATACAGCTTTCGGTGAAATTCACAGGTAAGAAATAGGTGAATTTTATTATTTTTTTCCTCAGCAATGAATTGCTTTACAATCTTGCAAGCTGAACTAATCTTTATTGACTACATCTACAATTGCATACTATTTTCAGAAATAATCAAACTGTTACAGTTACGGGTAGTTATCGTTACAAAATGGCAGCCACGTTTCATGCACTGAAAAGCTGTTTCCCTGATAATTTCCACAATAATTGACAATATTTTTGAGTAATTCTTTTTTCCCTATATTTGCAAAAATCATATGAACAACATAATCCACAATCTTTGGAATATATATAGTATAAGTATTTTCAAAAAATCAATTTTTAGAAATTGTCTTTTTCATATATATTTAAAAAAACTGTGAATGTTAAATGAATGATGTACAAAGTGTTGTTCATATGATATTAATAAATATGCACAAAAATAATCAATCAAATATCGATATATTTGTGGAAATTATCACGGAAACGGCTTTTAAGTGGCTGCCATTTTGTTACGAAAATTACCCATAACTGTATCAGTTTGATTGATTTTGAAAATAGTATGCCATTGTAGAAGTAGTCAATAAAGAGAATGTCAGATTGCAAGATTGTAGAGCAATTCATTGCTGAGGAAAAAAATAAAGAAATTCACCTATTTCTCACCTGTGAATTTTTCCAAAAACTGTATGTCCCCCCTTAATCCTTCATTGTGTGCTCTGCTGTAGTGCTTGTTTATTCTTCATTTTCATGACTTACTAGATTTTCAGTGTCAGTGTCAAACAGTTCGAACTGCTGATCATATCTTCAACCATAACATCTTCCGTAAGCACACTCCCACCTTTCCACAGCTCGACATCGCACTGTTACAACGTACCACGAAAATGTTCTTTTATCACAGACAGTGACATACAATAAAAGTCGTATAATCAAGACTCTACTGATGTTACATACATCATTTAAATTTATGTAACACATTTTATGCACTGATGAAAATTTATTGGAGCGCTTTGAACTGACTCCAATGTAACCAATGTTGTGGTCAGGAAAATGTTTGTCACTTGGTATAAGTGGTCACTTATGTGATTTGAATTATAGTTTGTTTGGGAGATGTTTGTGTTGCGTGCTACCTTGTATTTTGTGTTTGCTATTGTGCAGCTTTTGCTGACAGTTTGCGATAATGATTTGAGATTTTCCTAGCATAGCGTATGAATAAATTGTTCTTGGGTTGACAGCTAGGTTCAAAGATGTCTCCAAAATTTCAGAGGCATGCTGTATACTTATTGTTCTCTAAATGAGTGGAAATGACCAAATCAGGTATCAGTTCTGCTTTCAACAGTCTTTTTTTATGTCAATCACTGTCAGCCATATTTTAACTGCTTGAATAAAGAAGCCATCAGATTAAGCTGCAGTTGAACAAATTCAACCCAGTCTGAAATCGGTCTCAAACAGCTAAAAACAGTAGCGGGTAATTGGCTCGGAAAAATGGAACTGATACCTGATAATGCTCAATTCTGAGCAATTTGAGGTGATGACAACTCAATACTTGAGTATCTGTGAGGCCTCTGAAATGTCGGAGAAGCTTGATCTTGAAACGCTGCTGTCAGCCCGAGAAGCATTACTGAGTGTGCAAGTTGTGATTGCAGATCTGAGCGGCGGCCCCTTGGAAGACTCCTATCAGCTGGAGCAGTTCCATTGTCACTGGGGGTCGACAAGTGACCAAGGTTCCGAGCATACTGTGGACGGCGTGCCCTACGCAGGGGAGGTGAGTGTTTGCTCCTTTTAGACAAGGGTAAGGTGAAATTTGAATCGTCTAAACCAGCGTTTCCCAACCTTTCTCATGTCGTGGACCCCCTATAGTGACTGTCAATTCCTCGTGGCCCCCCATGAAAGGAAAAAAAATTATTTTTAAAAATATATTTTATGTAGAACCTATGAAGGGTTAAATTACAATTTTGTATAATTAAAATTGGCATTTATGATAATACCATACTGTTATAAAGGGATACTCCGAAAAATACAATCATACCAGCTCAGCCTAATGTTAATGTCTAATGTGATGGTGTACGCTGTTTTTCAGATGTTAACTTCCATATTTCTGGATTGGAACAGGATAATTTCAGAAAAACTCACTAATCGTGTATTGTAAATATTTACTGCAAAGAAAAGAACTGAAGAAACACAGGTTGTTCACTCTGCTCTCTGCCACTGAAGTGAATAAGAGACGTGGTCCAACGTGCTTCAACTTCACTCAAAACAAAAAGGGATAGGTTTGGTGGGGTTTAAGACACAGGGGTTTAAGATAGGTTGACCAGCCAGAAGAAAATATACTTGAAAAATCTATGCAAAGGTTTAGTTATTTACATCTTACTTCACAAACGGAAGCTGTAACGTTACCAACATTCGTACTAAATTTTACTTAAACCAATGGTTCTCAAGAACCTGAAATATACATCCCACCTTTGAGCAACATGATAAGATAAATTTTAATGAGAGTAAAATGATCCCATGGACCCCCTTTCAATCTCTTGCAGCCCCCCGGGGGTTTGCGGATCACAGGTTGGGAAACGCTGGTCTAAACTATAAATAAATTAAGGAAAGAAACAATGTCTGAGAGTTCTCCCATAAGTTTTTCTTATCACCCTTCTGCCCACTCGAACCTGTGATCAGCCAGAAGAAAGTGGTTTTATTACCTAGCCATCTTTTATTTCACCATCAGCAGGACAGGATAAGTTGCATCACAGTTTTCTATTCTTAAAATTAATGTGAATTGACTAACACACTTAATTACTCCACTTACCAAATTTTTGGTAGAACATGTTTTGCATGCATCCTGAACTACTTATCAACTTCTGGTCCTTGTTTTCTAGAATCTCTATGTATCTCTGCTGGCGGTCTTATGTACAGGTAGGGAAAAAAAGTGAATCGACTAAAATATCTAAGTTGCCGATCTGAGCCACTGCGCATGCCTAGCAGCTGTCAGAAAAGTTGAAGGCTATTGGACAAAATATTAGGACCCGAAAACGTTGTTGGACCAACCGAGCAGTCCAGTAGCCTATTTGATTTTTATTTATTTTTTATTTTTCAGTTTTATTGTCCAACTACACAGGTCTAAGGAATACGGATGGACACTGGTGTAAACAAGGCTCTGAAATCAGCTACAAGAGTCGGTCCGCTTTTTTCCCCTCCTACCTGTACTTCGTGATCAGATTGTCTTCAGATGGAATGGAAAAATTCATTAAGTTACTTTCAGATTTTTTCCCAAATTAAAAGTTCTGCAGGTGTGTGGACTGATTTGAATAATTGTGCTTCCGTACAAATTTCATGACTCTCATGCCAATAATGTGCTGCAACAGCTGACTTTTCTGTCTGTTTAAATTTTATATTCCTAATGTGTTGTTCTTTTAGCCTGACATCGATCTTTCTCCTGGTTTTTCCTATGTATACATCATTGGGATGGTACTGTGATATGACTTCGGTTGTTTTCATTGTCTAAGATGGTACATATTTTATATACAACACTGTTAATTACAAAATAAGTTATAAATATTAAAATATATGTTATAATATGTGTTTTAGCTCCACCTGGTTCATTGGAACAGGAATAAATACTCTAATTGTGGAGAAGCAGCGGGCTTCCCTGATGGACTCGCAGTGTTGGGAGTTCTACTCAAGGTAATCACAACAAGTATGGAGTTCCCCAAGGTTCATTCCTTGGCCCACTACTCATTGTAATATCTGTTGCCAAAGTAAAGAGAATAAGTAATCAAATTTTGCAAAACGTGTTAAGTTATATGCATATAGCAGAAAATTTTGTCCTCAACTTGTGTCTAGAGAAGTAAGTGAAAACAATGTCTTTGAGATTCAGTTGTTTGAGGTTGTTGCTTCCCTGACCAGTGATCATGTTGTAAATAATGATAAGCAAACGTTAGCACCGGCTAATTTCAATCACTGCTGCTCTCATTATAGTTTTTCCTGTTGCATATTTACATATTTCAACTTCGTCAATGAGACCTCTCCGAGGAGACTTCGCTTGAGACCACGACACTGAGGATGCTTGCCATAGACGCAGGCAAAACATCCGGTATCTGAACCGATAGACCACGGCCACAAAGCCCAGAAAAGTTTAACCAAATGGGCACTGGCTGTGAAAGCCTACATCATTTTATTTCAACTTTGTTTTGTAATCCCAGATATGAATGAATTGTTAAAGGGTTATTCACTTAAAATATATTATATTTATGTTCTACCATTTATTTTATTTATTAAGTTGATTGGAGCAAACATTTTAATCTATATAACAAGAGAGAGAGTGTTTGTATGTTTGCTTCAGGAAGAATATAATCTGAGAATGTTCGAAAACAGGGTGGTTAGGAAAATATGTGGGCCTTCGAGAGATGAAAATAGGGACTGGAGAAAACTGCATAATGATGAGCTTCATGATCTGTATTCTTCACCAGACATTTTAAGGGTAATTAAATCATGGATGATGAAATAGGGGAGGAAAGACGTATCTCAAAAATATTGACTGGGAGACCCGAAGGGAAAAACCACTTGGAAGACATAGACGTAGGTGGGAGGACAATATTAGGATAGATTTGAGGGAAGTGGGATTTGCGAGGGATGGTTGGATGGAGTTAGCACAGAATGGGTTGAATGGCGGGCTCAGGTAAGCGCGGCAATGGATCTTTGGATTCCATAAAATAGATAATGTTTCTTTAGCTTGCTTAGGTATTGTCTATTGTATTGTATTGTATTTTATTCATCCATTGAACAATACATATGATATAGGACATTGTCATTTAGTAAGTGACTCATTTATTTCTGTATTATAAATTTTGACTGGATTGAATGGTTTATCAGTTTTACTGAAATTTAAAAAGACTACCAATCCCTAACCGTACATGTAATTTCATGTCACTTAAAAAATAACAATAATAATAATAATAATAATAATAGTAATAATAATAATAATAATTAAAACAACATTATTTAACAGTAATACTTACATACTCAATGCCAATAGACAGTTCCTCAGCAAGCTAAAGGAATATTATCTATTTTATGGAACCCGGAGGTTCATTACCACGCATACCCGAGCCCTCCGTGCAATCCTATTCTGTGCTAACTCCATCCAACCATCCTTCGCAAATCCTACTTCTCTTAAATCCATCCTAATATTGTCCTCTCACCTACGTCTAGGTCTTCCAAGTGGCCTTTTCCCTTCGGGTCTCCCAGTCATACTTTTGAGATGTCTTTCCTCCCCCATTTCATCCTCCATGATTTAATTACCCTTACTATATCCGGTGAAGAGTACAGGTCATGAAGTTAGTCGTTATGCAGTTTTCTCCAGTCCCTATTTTCATCTGTCTTGGCCCAAATATTATTTAACATTAATACAATTGTATATTACAATTATACAAGAATAACAACATTATTACTATAATGATATTATTATTATTCTTTGTTGTTATTGATATTGTTATTGTTATTATCATTATTACTATTGTTAATAATATTATTGCTATTATTATTATTATCATCATAATTATTTTTGTTTTTATTATTATTATTATTATTATTATTATTAAGGACAGTATATTTTCCTGCAGGTTGGCGAGGAGAATCCGGAAATGCAGAAGATTGTAGACCTCATTCCCAGCATTTATCACAGAGGAGACAGAGCCGACATAACAGAACCCATCGATCCTACAAAACTCCTACCTGGTAAGTGTTCAGGAAATTAGTCCTTAAGTAAGTCTTTACCTAAGTCAGTTCGAGAGATGAGCCGAAACAGTTTACTGAAGAGTTTGAATGGTACAATTTTCACAACTATTTATGAATGAAGAAGTATGAGGGCTACTTTTTTTAAACCTCCGATGGGTCATAGAATAAAAACCACAGTGAAAATCAAAACTCTTTTATTTGGAACATTTAGGTACACCTTCTAGCTACTTCTCTACATAGTCTCACTCTGATTGAGACATTTGTCGAAGCGTGGTGCAAATTTCAAATACCCTATTCATAGAAGCTTGTCAACAGCGTATTGAGAAGGGTCTTCAAGGCATTTTGAAATGTTTTGAAATTCTTTGTTGGTGTGGAAGCGCTGCCCTCCCTGATCTTTCTTCAGCTGCCGAAAAAGTTGAAAATCACTTGGCACGGGAACGAGTTTTTTAAATCCATCATGACGGGGGAACAAAACGTGGATTCATTACGACAATCCAGAATCAAAAGAACAATCCAAACAATGGATGGACACAAATTTCCCAAACAAACCCAAGATCTGTCTTCACATCCATATAATAAGATAGATTTTAGATTTGTATTAAATAATATGTGTTTTAGTTTTAACCTCCAATGGGGCATAAAATAAAAACCACAGTGAATATAAAAACCACAGTGAAAATCAAAACTGTTTTATTTGGAACATTTAAGTACACCTTCCAGCTACTTCTCCACATAGTCACACTCTGGTCGAGATATTTGTCGAAGCGTAGTGCAACTTTCAAATACCCTTTTCATAGAAGCTTGTCGCCAGTGTATTGAGAAGGGTCTCTTTACGGCATTGTGAAGTGTTATGGAATTCTTCGTTGGTGTGGAAGTCAGATCTTGGGTTTGTTCGGGAAATTTGTGTGCTTCCATTGTTTGGATTGTTCTTTTGAATTCTGGATTGTTGTAACGAATCCATGTTTCCTCCCCTGACACTATGGATTTTAAAAACTTGTTCCCTGGCCCTGTGACTTTTATCTTTTTTGGCAGCTGAAGAAAGATCTGGGAGGACAGCATAATATTCATTTTATTTCCAGAATATTTCCTTAATACCATCATCAATAAATATAGTCCACACTTTCCACTGAATAAAATGTCTAGGTCAAAGTTCATAAAATTATTTAGCATAGTGGATAAAAATCAAATGGGCGCGATGTTTCGACTATTCCTTTTAGTTTTCCTCAGGCTGCACTCTGTAGCTGACTGGGCCAGACGAAGAACAATCCTCGACTTGCTCCCTCGATACGTCCACCATATTGGGGATGTGAAGGTTGTAAGAGTAGAAAGGAATAAGATAAAAAGAAAGGTGTGTGAAGCTTGGAATATCGGCAGCAGAGAGGGAGTTTCTCTGATTAGGTACGACGGGGATGTGAGTGAGGAGTGGGTAGAGTTGATACGAAAGATGAAAAGGACATATCAGAAGGTATAACGTACCAGAGACATGGATGAGGGAATATCACAGAAACATGATATTTAGGATTAATCATGACATATATTTTTTTTTTTAACTCCCATGTTTCCATGTCATGCAGGTCACTCTCATTGATTGAAAATTAGAAATGTCGCTATTCTGTTGTATACTGTGGGTAGAATGTGTGCAATGGCCGTCATCCATGTCACTGGGTACAATTTGGTGATTTGGCAGAAATTTGGGCAAAAAATTTGATTGTGAGACGTCAGCTTAACTAAATTAAAATCCATGTCGTTTTTTTTGCAGAAACATTCTCGTATTGGACGTACTTGGGATCGTTAACCACACCTCCTTGCTCTGAGAGCGTCACCTGGATAGTATTCAAGGAACCAATAGAAGTCTCCGAGGAACAGGTAATCAAGCTAACCTTTACTTTCTTACTGACTTCAGTACAGTTTTATAGGGGATAGAAAAAAGACTTATTAAGTACCAATATGTTACTTTATGAGATTGTGCGGGGAACTGGAAAATGTCCGTCTGTCCATTTCCATATATTCGCGATAACTCAAATAAGCTTTAATGGATTTTTATAAAACTTGGTTACACATTTATAACATCTATGGGAAGAATCCTATTGATATTGAACCAAATCGGTTGACCGGTACTGGAGTAATGTCCAATTTAGTGCCTATTTTACAGTAATATATGAGAAAGAATATGTGAAATGCAAATCAGTTATCATGACAACATATTGTTTTACAGTATTCAAAAACATTCACTCATCAATAGCCATATACAAGGTATGATAAAAAAAATACGGCGAATAATTAATTAATCTCTTTCAAAGTTCTGTCCTTGGCTAGCGATGCACTTGTCTCAGCGTTGAATCCATGACTGGAAGAATTTCTGGAAGGGCTTTCAGCTGCTCTGTCGTGGCCATCTCAATGTCATGAATGGTGTCAAAATGTTTTCCTTTTAGCACGTTTTTATTTTTGGAAAGAACCAAAAGTCGCAGGGTGCTAAATCTGGTGATTAAGACACTTGTGGACAGACAACAATACTTTTTCCTGCCAGAAAATCGCGAATCAGAAGCTACGTGTGGCACGGTATTGTTGTGATGAAGAAGGAAGCCACTGGCCACTTAATTGCAACTTACGGACAGAAAGTCTTATATCCTTATGCATGTTGTATGCAATTCCACTTTTATTCTAAACATGTGGGTGACTCTGGCAAAGGCAAAGGCTCTTAAATTTTTTTAGAAAAAAAAACCACTGCTTACAACAATATTAGACAGGGTAATCTTACTAAAGGAAAATGAAAAAATCTTAACAATAAAATTTATGTATTAATGAAATTATTTATTATTATAGCTTCTATTACTATATGATAAAAATTGGAACTGTAGCAGTGGCGCCAACTTATAAAGGCCCTTGGGGATCTAGCCTACCCAGTAATTTTCCATGTATTATTACCATAGGTATTTATTGCTATTACTAAAAATTGTGTTTCGTTGTTGAATTAAAGCAAAAAATCAGACTATTGTTCGCTCGTACATACTATGATCTCTTCTTGTTCCCGTTCACTCACGATCGTTCTTCAAGTCATTGAATTTTTACATCTTACTCTGCAAATCCAGTTTCCACAGCCACTTTTACGCTGTGAAAAGACTTAAAGACGTTACAGTGTTCAGAAAAAAAAAAAAACTCCATGCTACATAATGGTAGTTCCATGTGTAGTTTTACTACATGGTTTTAGAAGTGATCTAAAGCCCAAAATAAATTTAAAAAAAGTTTTTGAGCCCACCGAATGTTTTTCCAATGTTGGCACCACTGAACTGTAGAGTGAAACACAACTGAAATAGCTTATCTAATTTAACTTAGACCTGCCTCAATAAAGGAAATAGTTACATGTTTAAAAGTTTTAATATCTTCTAAACCTCGCTCTTAACAAACACTGATCTTGAATTACTCACTCTTTGCTTATTATAAATGTAAAACACAAACTTGCCTTCTGGTTCTGTTGTCGTGAATGCTACTTTGTTTTTCTCAGCTGGCTGCATTCCGCAACCTGAAGTGCTTCAATTCTGAAGAGGCATCGGCTTGCGATGACCTGGAGGGCCTTCTTATCAATAATTTCCGTCCACCCCTGCCTCTCGGCAACAGGGAACTGCGAGAATGTGGGTCAGCTTAAAGCAGCGTTCTCTCAGCCGCCCACAACGCAGCGTTACTTCTCTGCAGCGCACTTCACAATCACCTCTCACATCCGTAAAAGTGAATTTTTAAAATGAAATTTCTTTTCCAAATAATCGATTATTTTGATGTTATTGTTAGCTTCTTCTTCTCGCTTGCAGCTATTGCCATTCTTCCATTCTCTAACGATGCGTTTATGTAGGAGAGACGATAAACGCTGTTCTACCACAGAGAATGGTAGCATTGTTTAACAGTAATAATAATGAAATAATAAGTTTTCTTCACTCTTCTCACAGATTGAAATTTAGGCATATCGCTTATAGATCTATTATGTGCTTTCCATAGTCATACACGAAAATGTAAAATATGCATCGATGAGATAATTTATTTTGTATACACTTGGGACAATTCACTGGCACAAAAAAATAAGAATATATTCCTTGTGATAAGCTGGGAAATGAGAATTTACTTAAAAAGAGGACATTCCTAGGGAAAAGAGGACATGCCTGGAGGAAAATAGGACATGCCTGGGGAAAAGAGGAAATGTCTGGGGGAAAACAGGAAATGCCCAGGCAGAAGAAGTCATGTCCAGAGAAATTAAATTATTTCTGAGGGAAAGAGGACACGTCTGGCAGAAAAGAAGGACTCGGGGGTGGGGAAGAGATCATGCGAAGGGAAAAGAGAACATTTCTGGGGAAAGAGGACATGTCCAGGAGAAAAGAAAACTTTGGCATCACTAATAAAATAACTGTGTAAAGGCTAGTTTACACAACGAAATTAGGTTTCGCAACTAAGTTTTGCAACTGTCTTTTACTTCAATGCGCAAGCGCGAGATGTAGCCTACTGATGACAATGAGTTACGACACTACTTAGTTTTGGCTGATTCCAACTTTCACGAAACTATAATAGTAATTTTGAGGTTATATGCTTATTTAGCTTGTTCGTGTTTTGTAAAATGAAGTGGGAAATGAGGAAATTGTGAAATGCCTGGATTCATACGTGTTTCATACGTAAAAATTGGATTTCCACAACTAGAACTTCAGATATAAGATGAAACGTGCGGTTGCACTGGAATTGGTTTTGAAGAAAATGGGTGTAATTAGTTTCACGAAAACACTTTCATGAAAGGTAGATACGAAACCTAGTGTCATCGTGTAAACTAGCCTAATGTAAATTCAGAAGATCTTCATATAGGCCTAAAGAATGTTGTGTCTTACTGTTTCTAATGTGATCTTAAGGACCATAATTATGTGAAAATAACCTACAAATGCCTTACAGTTCATAAATATTGTGCTTTATATAACAATAACCATGAGTCGTAGAATTTAACAAACTCGTAACCTAAATGCACTTTCGCTCCGTGTAGAGCTTTGATACATCAGAGTTCAATCAGACATAGTTTTATACACATTTAGTCTACACAAACTGTGCAACTAGCCAAAGAATACAAGGGTTTTGTTCATAAAGATTGTGCGAGGTACCAAAGTAAACCGACAGTGTTGAACTAGAATATTACACTGTTTATTGAAGTATTGCTGAAATTGGTGCATTTGGGGATTTAATGTCGTTTCGTTAAACCATATACTGCTTAAAAATGGTGCTTAATTGAGGAGCGTTAATTCAAAACTTACATTAATTTCATAAATTTTTTTTTTCAGGAATGACAAAAAAAAAAACTGTTTGTGGCCAAACTATTAAACGAACTTACGGATTCTTTATGTGATTGGAATAGATAATAAATATCGAGTTAATGTACCAGGTGTGCAAAATCAATCACTTTTATTGAATGCGAAAGTTTCTAAAGCAAAGGACTTATTGTGTTTTGTTACGAAACTGTAATAAAAAACATGTTTACATATGCCAAACCTCCCGTTACTGCAACAAGAAAAGTAAAACCGAGCGAGGTGGCCAAGATGGTAATGTCTTGGACTCGCATTTGGGAGGTCCCAGGTTCAAATCTCGTGGCTGGCTAATTTGACATGGGTTTTTTTTCATGGTTTCCCCAGTCGTAAAAGCAAATGCCAAATTCGATATTTACATACCATGAATCATCCTCTCCATTTCATCCGTATTAAATTAATATCAGTTGAAATTTACTCTGTAAAATACACGAATAATAGAAAGAATTGACAATCAATAGTTCCATGGCCTACCCTACTGTACAGACACAGATCCTGAACTCCTGAAATGGCTCGCAGCTAAAAAGGAGTATAAACACAGCTGAAATAAAAATAAATAAATATTAAAAAGATTTTAAAAAAGTAAATTCATGCAGTGAGTTGTAATCTATATTTATTCTTCTTGTGTCTTTAGTATTGACTGCTAATAAAACATCTATTTCGGCATCTGGTGATGATTTTTCCATTAGAACAACACATGCAACAATAGACCGTCTCAAAGTTCGCCACACCGTTTGTATCGTACGTGGTCATGTCTAAAAGATGGACACATCAAATCTTGTTCCAAACCAAGTGCTGGACTGTCCGTAGTTTGAATCGAAACCTATATTTCAGGCTCAATTTATATGGTGAAAGGTTACAATTTGAAACTAAAATTTTTTTTAGTATCATATAGAACACCAGTGTGAATCCACTTTAAACTAAATGGCGATCAGAGGTGAACTAATTCTGTTTTGAATTGACGCTCCTCAATTCTTTATTAAATAACACAACAATATGGTTAGAATCTGTAAATAGCATTTTTATAACACAACAATGCAGTGTTTAATTTCAATGATATGATTCTATGTAGTGTATTTTTTAAAGAAATTAAGTTGACTATTTCACTCATGGTGTTTGATATTGACCAATAACGTTTAGCAATTCCTTGCGTAAAGACCAATCACGGCCGTTTATCTTACAATAATCTTGTAGGAATTGCAAGGATACCGTTTTATCAGGTGAAACATCTGCTCGTTACTGGACACGTAAGCATCAGTGTGCAGTGATTATTACTCTACATGCTGCCAATAAGCAGCACGAAAACAGATTATTTTATCAACATAACATGTTTCAAAATTGAAATAATAGAAATGTACATTGATTAAAAAGACAATTTTGATTCGGTGCAAGCCATTTGGTGTGCTTTTATTCTGTTCTGCTGCTAGCTTACCTGAATTAAGTTAAGTATGGCTTATATGCACCATTGGTAGCCCTGGTCACAACATGGTAACTCGAATCGATTCATGAATGGTTCATTCATAGTAGGCTGTGATGTCGCAACTGTTAGTTTTGTTTTTATACAACAAAGCATGAAAGTAATTATTATTTGTGTAATCCATTACATTTTTATTCATGGAATAGTCTTAATAAATCCAACTCCAGTTGAGTTTCATCAGATAAATTTGCTCCTGCTTTGCAGTTGCGAATCTATCGATAAACTTGTCAACTCTCGTGGGATTACCTATGATAAAAAAATTGATTCTTTACTTTCTTTATTAGCAATATATGTTTCATGGACATTTATCCAATTTACCTATGAGGTATTTCAGAATTCACACACTTCCAAATCTTTGTGTTTGTCTCCTTAAAACAGTGAGCTGCATTCTGGTAGACACTGTGATTTTCTAGTTTGATTTTGTGAACAAATAGAATTAAGTCGGCTACATTTATGAACACAACCCTTATGCCTGCACATCATTCACTATGTAGAGAGAAATGTAGCATATGTGCAATATTGCATCATTTTTTAATGCTATTTATGTAAAGTTGATTATAATGTACATTTTTATTTATGTTAACGAGTTGTTAATAAATAATTTTATGTGTAGTAATCACTGTGTTTCTTGCATCACATCCCGCAAGACCAGGGCCCTATTTCATAATAGTATATTGCGATACAAGTGCCGTAAGGCACGTTTACGGGTCGAGGAAACAAATTGAAAAGCCGAGGCGCAGCCGAGGGTTTTTAAGTTTTCGTGACCCGTAAATGCCTTTATGGCCCTTGTGTTGCATGCTATTTTTTGCACGACGGTTACTTATATCAATTTAATTATATTAATTGTGATATTACCTGAAAATATTATGTAAATACATTCTTGGAAATAGATGTTTATTTCAGAAAGTGATTCGCATGTGTTTGTTGTTATGGGAACCGAATATTTGTCCTGGGGGCCGTGTCCATAAAGGCTTGTATTATGAAGTGTATCGTAATGAATTATGACGTGGCGCTTGGACCGTAAGTAATTTAACCTCATCGCAACGCCCTTAGCAACACAATTGTGTGGGAATGTCAACTTACGATCCATGTAAACAACTTTCGTAAGTAACACTTACTAGCTAAGGAGTGCAAAAAAGTTACAATTTTACAGGCGACAGGTATCAGTAAATTGTTTTACAGGTTTTGTTTTGACAATCATGTTTTTCATAAAAGCTGACAACTTTGTCATGAAAATTTTGTAGATCTGTATGACAATTTTGCATATCGTATTTTCTCAAAACTTTTTAGTTTACAGGTAAAAATGTGACAAATATGCAAAATCTTAGAATACCTACCATTTATAAAACATTAATTTTTGTTGACGTATTTACAAATTTACAAAAAATGTACAATTGACATTACAGAAGTAACAGGCAATCTTTAATATGTAGGCCAAGTCAGTAGGTTATGTACAGTCGGTCAAATAAAAAACGTCGGGCGGTATTTGATTAAGTATCACGAACGAGCATATGCGCATGTACAGGAAGACCTAAGGTTAGGTTCACACACGCCTCTTGTCTATCCATGTATTTTCTTGATTATTTAGTCAGTTTTGTTCCAAAACAAACATGTATAGAAGGCTGTGGCTATATGCCTCAAATCCGCCATATTCTTGGTTGCAAATTTTTATAATATTAATAATTAATAGATTCGCGAGGAATATGTTTATTCAAGGAGCATTTTTTAAGATTTTATTTTATAATACCGGTACTTCTAGTGCAAAATCAATAACTTACGCTCAACTTCTGCAACCAATCTAGCATCGAAATACGCGTCCGGCCAGATCAACGTTTGCTATGAAAACTTCCGGTCGCATTATAGTAAAGTTCCCACCTCCGAGCTGCTCTTTCATAAATATGGAACCTTCTCGCTGCTTCAGAGACCGAAATATGCAGGTCAATTACAGCCCTAACTACACTTTCTCTCACGTTAGCATTTGTATGTGGCGATGACACAAAGCAAAATGAATTATGACAATGCATTAAGTTGAATATCGTGTGTTGCGCTTTCCGCGTTGTTCATTTTTTCCCTCCTTGTTCATATTTACCCTCCTGCCGCATGGCCTCATATGTTCCGAAAATGACCTGTATTTTGTGTTTTTTATAGGAAACTTGTGAACTAATGCGTCAAAACTTGAATTTTAACTGCATACGAGTCCCGACGTTTTTTATTTGACCGACTGTAAATGTGTGGCATAACTTGGCAAACTGTTTTGTTTTGTTTGTTTGTTTGTTTGTTTTTTTTTTTTTTTTTTTTTTTGTGATTTAAACTTTCTTGTTAATAAACTTGCTAAATTGTCTCGTATCATAATGAACTCCATGTGCATATTCAGGACAAGAATTGTATGTTGGATGACTGTCGGTAGAAACCCTATGGAAAATGTAGTCATATTTTCCAAGCTATCTGTATTAGTTCCAAAAGCTCAGTGTTAAAACAAAGGGGGCTGTCACACTAAACCAATTGAGCGACAGCAACCAACCAACTGATATATTGAACCAATAGACAGCAGTGGTACCAGTCACATAGCATTGATCGTCAGCGATCAACGATGAGCGTGAGGGATCAACTGGTCTGTGAAATCAAACCTGTCCTTTTTCAAGCGACAGTCGATGACAAATGACGGGTAAAGAAGATGGCAGCACTCCGAAGCATCCTACCCACCTGAATTTCAGAATGGATGCTGGAAGTTTTAACTTACACAATAATACCGTTTTAGGCTCATATTTGAACGAAATAGAATTCCACTTAAAACGATATTTATTATGTAATTTATTTGCACAAATACAAATATACATTACGATTGAGTTGTCACACCTAGCAGTAGCCGATCGAACTACAACGAACACAACTCTTCGCTCAACGAGGACGGCCGGCGGGTGAAGCTTGAAGTAAACAGATGTAGCCTGAGAAAGTAGGCCTAATATTAAACCCTACATCCCAACACATGTAGTATGACGTGTAGGAGATAAGCAGACGTAGGCCTAATAATGTAATATATTTTACCACTAATATACAGTGATGACTCTCGATGGTAGTCTGACAAGAAACAGAAGTTTAGTCGAGAGCACTTGATGGCACTCGGTTGGTCTTGTTCGATCAAAACTCTGTGTGACAGGCCACTAAGCCTTCCTTGTCGTGTAAGTGGCTTGTTGTCTTCAAGACGCTTACCTTTGTAGTAATTTTTAATTTTTCTAAAGCGTGAGCCCATGCATTTTAGCACATGCAAAAGTTTAATGGATATGTTTTTTTAGTATAGTAAAGAGCAAAATACCTTACAAACCGAGAGGCTCCTTCATGCCCCGTCATCTTCCAGGCATGCCAACCACCGTTTATTTTACCTGGGCCCTTCCACCTCGATTCCACAGGCATCCAGAGCCTCTCAGATCCCAGAATACTCTGAGCACATTAGGTCATCTGGGCAGGAAGACACAATCCTAAGGTTGAGACAAGTTCTCTCCGAACTGTATTATACTAGCAGGTGCCTGCAGCTTCGCCCATGATAATTAATTGAAAAATTAAAAATGAATATAATAATTATTAAAGCATTATATTTATTAACACTTGCACGCGAATCATTCATAAACTAAACCATTAATTATAATTAATGAAACAGCTAAAATTCCGGCTTTAGAGTATATTCCACGATTAGAAAGCGCTGCCTGGGAAAACGATTTCAGATTCGATTATGCAGTTCCAAAGCTAACTGTAAACACTGATAATACCACTGCCTTCTAGATTTTATTACTTGTGTGTAATTCTCAATACGGCAGTGGATAGTACATATCGTTTCTCAACTGTTTATTGACAGATGAATATGATGTGAATTTTATTTGATAAATTCAGTGTAATTTTCAGAAATTATATACTTTTTCAAGGGAAGGAATGGTTTGTTTGGATTTTTAATGTCCGCGATACTACCATGGTTAAACTATCAATATTATTATAGCTGATGCTCGTGGCTTCGTCCACCATTATTAAATGACTCCAGGATTTTTAAGAAATTTACACTGGCAGTGATTAAAAATGTTTGTGGTTCAGAGCTATGAAAATTGTAAGTAAATATAAAATTAGAATATTTGTTCATTGTGTTCATTTCACTTATTCCTTATATAATAAAGAAACGGTTTTCCTAATTTTGTACTCTTTGTGAAAGTTTAGACTGTGAGAAATGAACATCGCCGAGTATACCCGATGTCTCACGAAGTGAGCGAGCGAGTGAGCACGCTATTTAGGGCCGTTGAATTTTATAAGAGTAGATAGTTAAAAATATTTAATTCTTATGAATATGTATGTGGAAAATCATTGTTTTTTGTGAAAGATAACAATTTTTTGCATCTTTCAGTCAGTAGGTATGAAAGCATATGCTAAGAAGATGCCCATGGAAAACATTTTAAACGCACCGTTGGATAGATAATAATAATAATAATATTTGAAGTAGAATATCTCAAAAGGGCCTGAGTGAAAAATTATGAAATTTATACAGATAACACCTCTTTATGATATAAAGATGTGATAAAAATTTGGTGACTGAGACTCAACTGGTTCCAGAGTAAAAGTGCATCGAATTTGGCCAAAAATTACGTTATACGCATACGAAATTTAACGGTAATTTAATAGTAAAAATCCACTTTGTGATTTTAAATACAAACTTTTATTGAACCTAAGTTTGTTACACAAAAGAGTTGTATATGTAGGCTACATTTCATCAGTTAGCATGACAAATTTACAAATTCCTCAAAGCTTTGGAGAGTGTTGAAATTTCGGTGCATAGTTTGCAATTTTTGGCCAACTGCAATGCACTATAACTCTGGAACCAGTTTAGTCTCAGTCACCAAATTTTTATCACATCTTTATGTCATAAAGAGGTGTTATCTGTATAAATTTCATAATTTTTCACTCAGACTTTTTTGAGATATTCTACTTAAAATATTGCCAAAATACGTTTTTGGGCATTTTAAAAAAATGTATTAAAAAAGAGCAAAGTTCTCAAGCTTGAAACTTCGACAGCGAGTAGTCCTTTAGTAGGTATATACAAGAAAAAAAATAAGGGCGAGTCTTTCTTCCTTTTAATAATTTTGCAGCACTAAAACTCCCATTTTATGTTAATTTGAAATTTGTAGTTGTGAGGTTTTTCTTCACTTTCCTCACCACTTAAGTTAATATTATGTTAGAACAAAGATCTAAGGCATTTCATTCTGATAATTTTGGTCTTTATTTTGTCTTGTTATCTATAAATTTAACAGAGTTACATACATTTGTGCAAAACATGTTTTCGACTGAAATACGGTTACAAAGCGAACTTAAAATGGCCGCCAAAAAAAAAGTATGAGCCTAAATTTTTTTACCATAGTTTTGAACTCGCCTTTTGTTGGGAAATAACTGGTAAAAAAATTAAGAAAATCAAAAATGTCCAGCAACTTGGCCTGGTTCATTTCTAATGGATTGACCCTCTAACGATTTTAATAACAATTTAAAATGGGAAACTCTTATCTATGTCTAATAAAATGGCTATAACCGCATTTCTTTAAAAATGACTTGGGGTGCTTTACTCGTATCCATTTTCAATTTTTCTAAATTATATCCATTACAGTAGGCGATACATGAAAACCTACCACGGTAAAGTTCTAAAGAAAATTAAAATGAACATTTTTTGTTAAATTCATTTCATTATAAAATTAATAGGTATCAAGATAATAACGAAATAACATGACTTAAATGCTAATTTCAGAACATATATTTTGATTTAAATATGAATTATATTCTTCTGTTGCCTATAGTAACAAGAATACTATTATCAATTGGACGACATTCTGCAGAAAGGAACCAACCCACATGATTATTAAGTTAAATAAAAAGCCACCTGGATCTTTTCAAAGTGTTTTTGTTTGCTTTATAGATGGCATATAAATGGACTAGCTTAAAAGACCCGGCGTCGCCCGGGTTTTTTATTTTGTAATTGGAAATGAACTTATGAAGGACTTTCGATTTTTAAATTCTAAGTCCTTATAAAGGTATTTATAATTTGAAATAGGAATAACGACTTATTACACTAAAACTATTCCCTCAGAAAACGCTTGATATAGTTTTTTATGGCTCATAGAGGATGTAGAATTCTGCATTCCCATCGCTTGTACACAGCAAGCCTGGTAAGGGTTCAAATAAGAAGAAACAGAAATTCCTGTAACATAAAATTGTAACACCGAGGCGGAAAATTTTATTTCTCCCTCTCATGTTACTATAAAACTGTTTTGGGGATGAAATTAAACAGAAAGCAATATCACTTTCATACTTCTCTCTCGAAAAACTTGCGATATAATAATATACCATATTACCATACCTCGTATTGTTTTCTTTATGTCCAGGGTAGAGAAAAGTTATGTGACTGCATTATTTTCGTGGATTACATTCGTTAATATTTATTTATAACATGAATTATAAATTGATACCTTCTCTTATTTGTCAAACTTGCATTTTTTTTCCAAAGCCATCTGATACCATTAGCAACAATATGTTCTGTGATTTGGGTTTTATAATTCTGTGTAAAAAGGGATTAAGTATTCTCAAAAACATTTAATTTTTGGCATTTAAAATCAAAATTTTGTAAATTCCTTTCTTAGTGAGCACCTACATTATGAAACGAAGGTACTGTCAAAATTCCAAGTCTCTACCTGTTATAGTTTAGGCTCTACGTTGATTCCTGTCAGTCTGTCAGTCAGTCAGGACAAAGCCTTTTATATATATAGAGTTGAAGAGGGTTGGTTAGTTTGCACAACGTAAATATATAGTTCAGTAGCAAAAATTTAGCATCTATTCCGGTTTTTTTAAATTTGAGGGTCCAATTAGAGCGAGGCCCTGGTTCAAATCGAATTTCGTGGCCACCCAAATTTACCAGTAGGCTCTTGTAATAAACTTATTCGTGCAGCATTTGCTTCTGTTGTTCGGCTATATCTCAATGTATCCTGCATTTTTTGCCTTTGACATTGAGAAAACCATGCAAACCCGAAGTTGTTGTTGTTATTATTATTATTATTATTATTTCACGGTATAAGCAAAGAACATAAAGATCGACCCTGATCCTTTCCGTTCTAGATACTTGTTAGTTTTATGAAAATGTAATAAATAAAATTTAATTGTCTCTATAATTTACTTTTTTGTGTGTTAGCTTATAACACGTAGGCCTATATGCGAGAAAATTTGTGCAACATATTTTTTGCACCATTTATTTTAATCAAAACATATGTTCTGAAATTCGCATTTAAGTCATGTTATTGTGTTTTTTTCACGCGCGTAAGTTCGGCTTCCGAGATAGAGTTAATTTCTCGTGTGATATTGTCTTCTAAGTCCTTCTAATGTATAGGAAACTGACCTATACATTTTATTTTTCAACTTTCCCCATAAATAATAGTCACATACTGTTAGAAGAACTTAAAGACAATATCACAAGAGAAATGAATTCTATCTCGGAAGCTAAACTTATACGCATGAAAGAATATTTACTAAAAAGGTGCTGGTGTTGTGTGGATGCAAGAGGAGAAAATTTCCAACATATCTTGTGATGAGGTACAGTCGGTCAAATAAAAAAACGTCGGGACTCGTATGCTGTTAAAATTAAAGTTTTGACGCATTAGTTCACAAGTTTCCTATAAAAAACACAAAATACAGGTCATTTTCGGAACATATGAGGCCATGCGGCAGGAGGGAAAATATGAACGAGGAGGGAAAAAATGAAAATCGCGGAAAGCGCAACACACGATATTCAACTTAATGCATTGTCATAATTCATTTTGCTTTGTGTCATCGCCACATACAAATGCTAACGTGAGAGAAAGTGTAGTTAGGGCTGTAATTGACCTGCATTTTTCGGTCTCTGAAGCAGCGAGAAGGTTCCATATTTATGAAAGAGCAGCTCAGAGAAGGGAACTTGACTATAATGCGACCGGAAGTTTTCATAGCAAACGTTGATCTGGCCGGACGCGTATTTCGATGCTAGGATTGGTTGCAGAAGTTGAGCGTAAGTTATTGATTTTGCACTAGAAGTACCGGTATTATAAAATAAAATCTTTAAAAAATGCTCCTTGAATAAACATATTCCTCGCGAATCAAATTATTAATATTATAGAAATTTGCAACCAAGAATATGGCGGATTTGAGGCATATAGCCACAGCCTTCTATACATGTTTGTTTTGGAACAAAACTGACTAAATAGGTCAAGAAAATACATGGATAGACAAGAGGCGTGTGTGAACCTAACCTTAAGTCTTCCTGTACATGCGCATATGCTCGTTCGTGATACTTAATCAAATACCGCCCGACGTTTTTTATTTGACCGACTGTACATGTTTATTTTCATTGTAATTTTAACTGTAAATGTGAGAACCTGAATCATTACACCGATCGCGGCTTTATTTGCGTAGATATTTCACCCGATCGCTCGGGAGTTGGAGCTGTGCCCACCGCGACGCAGGAATCCGTGTCATTGGCCAACTCTTGCGTGGGACGCACTGTATTTTCAGAATTAATTTAACTATTACAGTTATGGGCTAAACTATCGTTACAAAATGACAGCCAATTTTTGCCCACTGAAGTGCCGTTTCCCTGATAATTTTCATAGATACCGGTACCAATATTTCTGAGTGATTCTTTTTCTATCTATTTTTAAATATCACATGAACAATATAATATAGCATCTTTGGATTATCTGCAGTATAATATGTACAAAATAATAGGCCTAATTCATCACTTGTTAATTTTTTTTACAAATTTTTACATGAGAAATATTAAAAAAAAACTATTAAAGTTACATCAGTGATTCTAGATAGGGTTGTTCAGTAATATCAAATATACTGGCATGCAAAATTTCACTGCAATATATTAATAAATGTACCTCCTCGGATTTTTCTGAGGTAGGGAGGTCTGGCAGGGGTGCACTCAGCCTCGTGATTCGAATTGAGGAGCTACTTGGTAGAGAAGTAGCGGCTCCGGTCAAGACAACCACCATTAACGGCCGTGGGTGTCGGCATGCTGACCACATGCCCCCCAATCCTGCCATCTGCCTACGGGAGATGACGCAGCGGTCGGGTGGTAGGCCAAGTCCCTTCAGGGATGTAGCGCCACGGAGTTTAGTTTAGTTTAGTAAAGTTCTTTCGTACTGCGCTCTATTAAGATTAAAATTATCAGTAGAAACATAAAAACATAGTATTTTACTATTTTTAAGCGATATAAATTTAGTTACCATATACCTTGTCATATTCAGTGAACAAGCACATGTCGGTTGTGCAAAAATCTTAATTTACTGATAGTATTTCGCAAGCGTGACTGCAGCGATAAAATTGTGTAGCGAGTCTTACTTTGCAAAGTTAATTAGTTTTTCTAATCTGTGAGCAAGGCCAGGTAGACGCCACTTAAACATCATAACTAGACCCCGGATTTTTAGACTTTTATAAAAGGTATTTTAGCCTTTTATTTTCGTGGAATAGCCCATTTTAGGCTTTAAACAAACGATTTTAGCCGTCCTAATAAAACACTAATATCATAATAATTTTGACAAAGTTAAAAGACACTAAAATATCACCAATATAATTTTAAATATGACTTTACCACTTACACATTATGTATATTTTTTTAAGTTTCATTACAATTCATTTTTATTAAAATATAATATCAATTATAGTTAAAATATCTGTAAATTCTCAAAAAGTATCAATACAATGCAAAATTTACAAAATATGGTATGAAACTTCAAAGTTTCTTTAATATGCACACAGATATGCCAAAAATATGACCGAAATATGGACATTCATACTAAATATGCTGCAATAGTTGAAAATTTCCTAAATATAGATTCAAGATTCAAGATTTTTATTTGTCATTCAGTAATACACTGATTACAATAGACTTCGTCAATATATTAAAATTAAACAATTACTTATTTTAAAATTATAAACATAAAAATATATAGATATATAAAAAGTAGGTCATTCTAGTGACATTGATCCAAACAATATACACAGAAACAATCAGTACATTCCTATAAATAGTTCAAAATATATTACATATGCAAATTTTACTTTATAGCTTGTTACAATCTAAACTACCTAGTTAAAATTTATTTCAGAAGTATCTGATGCAAAAAAGGCTTCTACATTATAAAATGCCATTTTAATAAGCCAAGTTTTAAGAACGTTTTTAAATTTAGTGAGAGACGTTTGTGTAGCAGAATTAGGTAACTTATTAAAAAATTTAATTTGCATGTATATATGACTATCAGTACATTTGCTCGGTCTAAAAGTTGGCAATTCTATTTTGTTATGAGTTCTAGTATTATAGCTATGTATATCTGATCTTAGTGAGTATTTGTGTATATTTTCTTTGACTGAGATTAAGTTAGAGTATATATAAAGGCTAGGTAGGGTCATTATTTTTAACTGTTTAAAAAAATCTACACAGCTGTCACTATTCTTAGCCCCTATTATAATTCTTATAGCCTTCTTCTGACATATAAAAACCTTGTTGGCTCCAGCACTGTTACCCCATAATTTAATTCCATATGTAAGATGCGGATGGAAGAAGCCATAATAGGCTAATAGAAGCATTTCTTGATTAACACATGACCTTAACTTTCTCAGTAAATATAAAACTCTAGATACTCTAGCAGTGACATTAGTTACTTGGGTGTCCCATGTGAGTTTCTCATCAAGAAAAATTCCTAAAAGTTTTACATGCTTATTCTCTAACGTTGGTAATTTTATACTAAATGTAATATTTTCGGTTTTTTCATCATTCACTTTTAGCTTATTCGCTTGAAACCAAATGTTCGCTCTTTGCAGTAAATGATTTACTTTTGATAGCGCTTCATTTAAATCAGGATCCCTATTAAAGACAGTAGTGTCATCTGCATATAAGATTGTACTATTTGGAATAAAAAGTGGTAAATCATTAATGAAAATCAAAAACAGAAGGGGACCCAGTATCGAGCCTTGCGGAACACCGACTTTTATTTGTTTTAGGGTTGATCTTTTATCTCCTATAACTACCATTTGTTGTCTGTCTTCTAAGTACGATTTAATTAGACTCAATTCTAAACCAGTTATTCCATATATTTTAAGCTTATCTATCAAAATTGTATGTGAAATGCTATCAAAAGCCTTACTTAGGTCCACTAAGGAGGCACATAGATTTTCCTTCATGTCATAAGCATGTAATATTTCGTTCACAAGCTGCTCGACTGCATCCACAGTGGCTCTGCCTGGTGTAAAACCATATTGAGAAGAACTAGGCAGATTATTTGTAATAAAGTATACTTGTAACTGATTTTTTATAACTGCTTCGGTTATCTTGCCCAAAATTGGAATAAGGGATATCGGTCTATAATTTGATGGGTCATTTCTATCGTTTTTTTTGTAAAGTGGTACTGTTTTAGATATTTTAAAGTTTTTAGGAAAAATTCCAACGCTTAACAAACGGTTAATTAAAGAGCACAAAGGTAAAGCTATTAAATCAATAATCATTTTTAAGACATAGTTTGAGAGTCCCATGTAATCTTCACTTTTGGAGTTGTTGAACTGTTGTACAATTTTTATTAATTCATGAGGAAAAATGTAAGAAATTTTGAATTTTATTCTACTTTTATTTTGATAAACAGTTTTCATAAGTTCCAGGGCGTTCATCTGGACATTACGAGAGTTATCGAGTTTATTTAGTTGAGTACAGTTTAGAAAATATTCATTAAAATTATCTGGTGATATTTGTGGGTGCTCTTTTTTCTTAGATTGTAAACCCGTTTCGTTTTTAATCACAGACCATGCCGCCTTGCACCTATTATTGGAGTTCAGAATATAATTTTCATTATACCTAATTTTTGCCATATTTATTTCTTTCTTATAAAGAGTTCTAGTCTTTTGAAATAGTAGTTTATTTTCTATATTTAGTGGCGCCATGTTTCTAAGAATTATTACCTTATCCCTCAGTTTGGAGAGTTCTGGTGTAAACCACTTTCCAATATTTCTTTTAGCATATGCCCATATGCCCAATAAAAGCCGTTCCATTTTCACCTGGATGCTTGGAATTGGGTTTAAATTAGTCGGAAACCTGAAATAATGCAAAGGGGAAAAATATGACATGTCATAGAAATCCGCCCCTAGTTATTATTATTTTTTAACAAAATAAACAAGCAACTATTCCTTAATTAAGTGGAAATGATGGAAATAGACATTAAACCCATGTCTAGGGAATTAATACAAGTAAGAATCAGCCTGAAAAATTTTTTGCCATAGCCGGGATTTGAACCACGGATCTTCAGCTTAACGCGCTGATGCTCTTCCAACTGAGCTACCATGACAAACTCCCGATATGACACTAAATTCTTCAACTGATTCAGAAGTCAAGGCAAACCAACGGGGGATTCTCTTCCTTCGAGAACACAACACCCAATGGCGACCTACACTTTGTAGATACTTTAAAGCCTAGTTATTGTTATTATTTAAATACTATTAATTAAGTGGAAATGATGGAAATAGACATTAAACCCATGTCTAGGGAATTAATACAAGTAAGAATCAGCCTGAAAATTTTTTTGCCATAGCCGGGATTTGAACCACGGATCTTCAGCTTAACGCGCTGATGCTCTTCCAACTGAGCTACCATGACAAACTCCCGATATGACACTAAATTCTTCAACTGATTCAGAAGTCAAGGCAAACCAACGGGGGATTCTCTTCCTTCGAGAACACAACACCCAATGGCGACCTACACTTTGTAGATACTTTAAAGCCTAGTTATTGTTATTATTTAAATACTATTAATTAATTTCCACTTAATTAATAGTATTTAAATAATAACAATAACTAGGCTTTAAAGTATCTACAAAGTGTAGGTCGCCATTGGGTGTTGTGTTCTCGAAGGAAGAGAATCCCCCGTTGGTTTGCCTTGACTTCTGAATCAGTTGAAGAATTTAGTGTCATATCGGGAGTTTGTCATGGTAGCTCAGTTGGAAGAGCATCAGCGCGTTAAGCTGAAGATCCGTGGTTCAAATCCCGGCTATGGCAAAAAATTTTTCAGGCTGATTCTTACTTGTATCAACTATTCCTTATATCGGCACTCGAAAAATAACATAAACAATTGAGATTGTACCCTTTAATGATGCAATTATTCAGTACATCACTCAATTCACTTCCGTTCTACAAAAATAAGTAGACTGGAGTGTCACGAATTTGTTCCTTTAATATACTTCTCTGTCGTTGGTGGCAACTTGTTATTTGAAAGTTGAAATGACAATGGATTAGTTGCAGATTTCAAAATATTGAAGACGGCTCAAGTTTAATTTCCTGCGACGGCGAGGCAGCACATTTTCGATATATATATATCTATATATCTATATATTATATAGATATATATCTATATCTATATATATGTGTGTGTGGGCGTGTATATGTATACACACGCACACATTGTTAATTTGTATAAATTGTATAAATTTATTTTTATTATGTCTTTTCTTCTTAAAATTTACAAATTCACAAATTCACATCTTTATTAAGTGCCAGTATGGTACTTTATGAGATTGTGTGGGGGACGAAAAATGTCTGTCCGTCTGTCCGTCCGTCCGTGTGTCTGTACGCGCTCTAACTCAAATACGCTTTATCGAATTTTAATGAAACTTGGTATACGCGTTTATAATGTCCATGGGAAGAACCCTATTGAAATTGGACCAAATCGGTTCACCGGTACCAGAGTAAAACCCAATTTAGTGTATATTTTAAAGGCGCCATAACTCACATACGCTTTATCGGATTTTCATGAAACTTGGAATACCTATTTATAATGTCCATGGGAAGATGTCTATTGATATTGGACCAGATCGGTTGGGCGGTACCGGAATAATGCCCAATTTAGTGCCTTTTTATGGTAATATATCACAAAGGCGTGGATAACTCAAATACGCTTTATCGGATTTTCTTGAAACTTGGTATACAAATTTATGACGTTTTTGGGTACAAGCCTATTGAATTAGGGCCAAATCGGTTGATCGGTACCGAAGTAACGCGTATATCAATATTAATTTTGTAATCAATATTCTTTCAAGGCCCACAATGTAAGCTTATTAAAAAAACTTAACAAATTGCCAATCGTTTATTCATATTGTTAGCAGCCTTCATTGATTTGTTTCTTCATAACGATGTCAGTGTGGCTAAATAATAACTTAAATAAACGATTTATAACAACTAGCCGTTGAATATTGATATTATAATGTGTATTCTATGGTTATGTAGACTACCGATATTTACATTAGGCTATATTTTACTGTGAGTATTTTTCTTATCGTTCCTGTGCAGCAATATACCTAATGTAATTCCTGACAGATAGATTTCATATGCTTATTATTCATTCATAACCTTTAAGGCTGCTTTAAATTGAAACAGAGATATCAGCGAATCGTAGGTCTATTGCATCATTATTATTATTATTGCCGGCACATTTTGTTTTTGGAGTTAACTCGGACATCTATTACAAAAATAACTTTTATGCATGGGCCTATCATAATTGCGTGTATCACTGATCTAAAAAAAAAAACATACTGGCACTTGGTTATATCAGTTTACCTGATTTTATTTTCCTTTGCATTAATTGGAAAATCTATTTTAAAATCGTGTTTTTCTGCAAAAGATCTTTTTAGCTCCCTAGTTTTCAGCAAAAATCTTCCTTAGCCCCTTTTGTCCTTCAGTCAATAGTTTTACTTCCAATTCAATAACTGTGTTTCCGTCGAATTAAAAAAAAAAAAAAAAAATATTTCGTTATAATGACCTATAATTATTATCCCAAATTTTAGAAAGTAGGCCTACATATAGCCTACTTTTAAAAATGGGATGTAAAATTAGGGGTCCGTAAAAAAATGTAGACATTTTAGAGGTCTTCGGGTTCTGAAAGGTTGAGAAACGCTGATTTAAATCAATTAGTTGATCCCGGGACGAACCAAGGGATCAGCTCCAAAAAATGGTTAAGCAAGACTGCAAGCACAGACAGAATAGGAATATAAGAAGAAGATAGACCCCATTCCTACTCCGTGGTACGTGCGAGTCTGCTTGTCTCTCTTGTTTTGGCGTTTGGCGTGGGCCCCTTCTCCGCTTGACCTTAAAGTTCCCCCCCCAGCAGAAGTATACAAGCACCATGAAAAACTAGTCTGCGGAGGTTGGTAACAATGTTGTGCAAATCACGTTTAAAGCGATACATACCCCATGCACAGACTTCAATAATGCCCTGCTATTATTTCAATTGTTACGTAACATTCTATTGAAATTTCTGTCACAGACGTGAGCTGAGAAACTTCAAAACCAGATAAAATTTTGATAAAGCCTAGCCCTGCCACCTACTGGCAAACTATTAGAACCACATCCTGCCATCTAGTGTCTGTGATAATTCATCTCCAGCTTCTATAGCTTGGTAGATAATGGCGAAGTTTATTATAGTGGCGTATTATATATTACTAGCTTAAAAGGCCCGGGTTTCAGTGGCGGACGCAGGGGGGGGGATAGGGGGGTTACATCCCCCCCCCCGAAATTTGAAAAAAGTACTCTAATTGGCCAGTTTTATAAACTAATTGTATATGTAAGTTGATTAATTTTTTTTTGTATTCTTTCTACCTATTCAAATCCCCCCCCCGAAAAAAATGTCTGCGTCCGCCACTGCGGGTTTTGTATTTTGTAATTGGAAATTAACTTATGAAGGATTTTCGATTTTCAAATAATAGGTTACATATGTAGGCCTATTTAGAATTTGAAATGAGGAAAAACGACTTATCACATTCAAACTATTTGCTCCGAAAACGCTTCATAGGCCTAAGTTATAGCTTTTTATGGATGTAGAATTTTGCATCCCATCGCTTCTACACACCAATCCTGGTAGGGGTTCAAATAAGAAGAAACATATATTCTGGTAACATAAAATTGTATTGTCTTTGTGGAATATTTATTTTTCTCACTCTCATGTTACCATAAAACCATTTTGGGGATGAAATTAAAAAGAAATTCAATATCACTTTCATACTTCCCTCCCCAAAAACCTGGGACATAATAATATACATATATTACCATACTTCGTATGGTATTCTCTATGTCCAGGGTAGAGAAAGTTATGTGACTGCAGCACAATGTGCATTATTTTCGTGGATTTCATTCTTTAATATTTATTTATAACATCAATTACCGGTATATTGATAGCTTCTCTAATTTGTCAAAGTCCCTTTTCATTTATTTCCAAACCTACCTGAGACCACCGGCAACAATACACTGTTGTTGTGTGAACTGTGATTTGGATTTGATAATTCTGTGTAAAAAGGGATTAAATATTCTAAAAAGACATTTCATTTTTGGCATTTAAATTTTTTTTCTAAATCCTTTCTTAGTGAGCATTTACATTATGAAATGAAGGTACTATCAAAATTCCAAGTCTCTACCTATTATAGTTTAGGCTCTACGTTGATTCTCTGTCAGTCAATTAGTCAGGACAAAACCTGACTATATATATATATATATATACACATACATACATATATATTTAATATTGAGACGACTAGAGCGGCACTTTAACCATAAATCTTCCAGTTGTACTAGAACTTTGCCTGGTTACTGGCATATTTACAGAAAACACTATCTCAGCATGAATTTCACCTATTCATGTGTTAATGATATGTCTTACATCTTTGTCTTCATGTTAATTAAATTTTTCTTATTATTTATACAATAACAGGAAATGTTTGTCTGTCTGTGTTGACCAGCCAAATCTAGGGCTCACAGATATTGAAATTTCTAACATAGATGGACCGAAGGGTGCCCAACCAGGCAAGAAATAGCATCCCTGCAATATAAATCACCGGTATTTTCAGCATACTTACTTACTTACTCAAGCAATAGACAATTCCTCAGCAAGCTAAAGGAATATTATCTATTTTATGGAACCCGAAGGTCCATTACCGCGCTTAACTGAGCCTGCCATTCGACCCTATTATGTACTAACTCTATCCAATCATCCCTCGCAAATCCTACTTCCCTTAAATCTATCCTAATATTCTCCTCCAATCTATGTCTAGGTCGTCCAAGTGGTCTTTTCCCTTCGGGTTTCGCAATCAATATTTCTTGAGATATATCTTTCCTCCTTCATTTCATCCTCTGTGATTTAGTTACCCTTACTATATCCGGTGAAGAGTACTGGTTATGAAGTTCGTCGTTATGCAGTTTTCATCTCTCTTAGGCCCAAATATTTTTCTAAGCCCCCTGTTTTCGAACACTCTCAGATTATGTAAGGGGCCATGTCTCACATCCATATAATACAACCAGCAGGATATTTGGCGTATAAATATTTATTTTTAGATTTCTGGACAGAAGACGAGAAGACAAGAGTTTCTGAGCTGTAAAAAACAGGCATTTCCTGATGTGAGTCTATAGCCTACTTAACTTCTGCTTTAACGCAGGCAGAGAGGTGGATGGAAGGGGGATAATGAAAGGTATTCCTCAGGTTTGCGAGCGACCCCTGGTGATCCCATAAGGGGATATTCACAGCGGATTTGTTACCAGGGTGCGCCAGTCTCTACCTACTTAAACCTAAGGACACACATACACTCACCCAGTCCTGAACCCGGGAAAGGAATTTTTCACTACTGAAAAATTCCCAACCCGGCCAGGAATCGAACCCAGGTCGCCAGAGTGGAATATAGCCCTAAATAATTTGGGTGTGGGGTTTCGGGGTTAGGGATTTCTGATCTGAGGTCGTTTCTTTCCCGGACAGTGTATTTAATCATGAAATGTACCTCGAAGCCGGATTTTTAGTCCTTTATTCGTTTTAATTGTTTATGCATGATTTGTGTATAAGGGTAAGGTTCATGAAATTGTGGTTTGTTTTAATAATTTAATTTTGAAGCTGTATGCCTATATGGCATTATTCTTTTTAGCCATTATTGCGTCTAACAACACAATTAAAAACAATGTTATGTAAAAACAATGTAATGCAATGTTCTAATGACGTTTCTGTTAAATAAATAAAATCAGGTAAACTGATGTAACAAAGTGCCAGAATGCTTTTGTTTAATCAGTGATAAATGCTGTTAAGATATGCAGAAAATAAGTTATTTTTGTAATCTATCTCAGAGTTAAGCTCCAGATCGATTCATTAAGCAGGGCTTGTGGAAGAACATAGGTCTAAAGTTTGATACTTAACCTTAATTCATACTCGTATACACTGATATAAGGAATTCTTAACATATGTGAAGATTTCATAAAATGCACTGGCAATAATATTAATGATGTAGGCATATGCAATGACATGTTCGTTAAAGGTTTAAAGCAGCCATATAGGTTAACACAGGAAATGTGATTTTTTTAATTTTTCACTTTTTGATGTTTATTATTCTCTGAAAGGAACCTTGTTCAATCAATGATAGCGATGGACAAAGAGAGAATTAAGGCATCAGATAGGTCTGTTAAAGTTGTAGTAGAAAGGATGGCTAGAGAGAGGAGGAGTGAAAAAGAAAGAAAGAAGAAAAAAAAAACGGAGGATGACATGCAGGATGACCCAGACAATCCTTCGTAAGGAGCTGGGATGCGCTAAAATGTAAACTTAAACTTTGTCACATGATTCCCAAAAACTATTTTTTTTCAGAAAAAGTGTACTTTTTCTGAGCATCCACTGCATGTATTTGTTTCAAATTTTTATGAGTTGTTTATTCGATCTGTCCCTTTATTTTACTGGAGAGATTCGAAGAAATTCTTTTTAGAAAGCATCGTACACCATAAAATGTGCTGAAATTATTTTTTTAAAAATGTTCCTGGAGAAAATAATTTATAATTCTTAAACTAATATATTTTTCTAAAAATCCATGCGTTAAAATGATGTCACTTGTGCTAACGGCATGCTGTAAAAATTTCAATTTGTAACTATTGGTAGTTCCTGAGGAAAGGTACACTTTATTGGAGGTATTTTAACATTGTAGAGATAGGGTGTTCCGGCTCACCTTAAACTGAAAAATACTCACTTTAAAATATAATGATGCCCGGAAAAAAAAAAGTACTTTTGGAACGACCTCTCTCTGTCTTCTTGTCTGTCTGTGTGCCTGTCCATGTACATCTATTGCAGCTAAACGGTTCATTGTATTTAGGCTACTTAATTTCTTGAATTAAGGACTTTTTTGGAATTCTATCGAACCACCTAGTACATTTCTATAAATGAAATATTAAGGGATATTTATATGAAAACTTTTTTTAAAATTTTGATTTTTGCAAAAATGGTTCTATTGATTTTAATACAAAGTAAGTTATATTTTGAAAATACTAATAAAATGGTTGAATTAGTTCTTCTGTAAAAATTCCTTAGGGGTACTTCACTCGTGGCTATCTCAATTACAGTAAGTGATACACGAAAACTTAGCATCAAAGTCATAGAGGAAATTAAAATGTACATTTTTGGTTATAAACATTTTGGTAATACCGTAATTGACGGGGCCCTGTGCGCACCAAGCCATATTGCCTTCACGCTGCCAGACTTATTGTGCAGTCGATAAAGACGGTTTCTACTTATACATAGTAGATATCAAGATAAATACGAATAAGAAAGACTTAAATTCAGAATGTCAGAACTTACAATAAAATGTGAATGACATTCTTTTGTTTCCCATAGTAACAAGAAAACTATAATAAACTTTTTGTCTCAGTCATAATGAACACACAAAAACCAAACAAAGCAAGGTAGTATAGCATAATAGGCAAGAGGTCCTGGATTCAAATCATATGAAAGCGAATCCCGCAAAGTGGCTCCATCTTCAGGATTAGATCCAGTGGCGATTATTCCATATAGGATGTGAGGATCATCCTACACTTCATAATTCATCTACATAAATGTTTACTAGCATTCATTGTCAAAATTAAAACAATAAAATAACAAAACAGCGTTTTTGTAGAGCAATCGGGAAGGAAGTTAGCGGTTCTGTTTTGAGCAGGTTGGTATTTGAGAGGATGTCCTCAGTGTATCCATGCCGTTGTTAAAGCTCTGGCAAGTGAAGGGGGAAGGGAAAAGGCGGTGAGAAGCCAGTTTCATATGGAAGAAGTTGAGGACGTCTTACAGTACAGTCCTTCCTCACGTTCGATAGCTTGTTTTCTAAGCGGGGAGTGATCATATTTTTATTAATATTTATTTATTTCTTTTCTTGGTATATATTATAGGCCTAGTTATTGTTAAACTTTACAGTGCTGTTTATATTTCAATATAAGTATTCCTGGAGCAATATCAAGTTTGATATCAACTATTATGTAGCGGAATAGCTAAAATTATAGCGGAATAGCTGATTTCCGCAAACGACAGTTTTCATACATGGTTAAATATTTTCATAAAGCATATTTGTATTTGTATTATATTTACATCTCAGCCTTTATGCATTTTTTACGGCGACGCATATGTACGTCAATAGCAGTGAATGGGTTAATTAGCTCTCTCCACACCATCCTACACAACTAAAAAACCAAGAGTCGCCACTGATTAGATCAAAGTTGTAGGGACTTAAATCTGGAGAGAACAGAGGGTGATAGAGCACCCAACAATTGAACATTTCAGACACAACTACTACTGTAGGCCTATGCGCCCTAGCGTTGTCATGCAGAACGATGGGTGGATATCCATGAAGTGTTGCCATTTTCTTTTTATAGCTGCTCACAGATTGTTTTGCAAAAACGAACAGTAGTACTCCGCAATAACATTCTGCCTTTGAGGAACGATATGCTTTAAGATCACACCATTTTAATCATGTTTTACAGGCGACCGACCACTCTCTTTGCACCATCAACAGATTAGACAGTGCCAATGGGATCCAAAGACTTCCGCAACGCTGGAAACACGTATGCAATGGTGGTGATTACATCGAAGGCCTATAAAACTTAGAACCATATATGCATGCTATATGTGGAGAAATAAAATAGTTGCCACTACTAAAAAATAAACCCTTGTATTTAGAATGAAAGTGGAATCGCAGACAATATGCATAAGGTTATATGACTTTTAAATTCTCTGAGGTGGAGTCAGTTCATAGGCCTACATATCAATACATATCAATGTTACTCCTTTATTATTACTGCAAAAACATATAATAAAGATTCGCTTAATAAAGATTTGCCTAAGTTGCATAGGGATTACCCTATGCAACTTATCTTCCCTGAATTTAAGGTATCTTTATACGTTTCAAGTGAAAATCTGCATTTTTCAAACAGGATTTCTGAATTTTTTAGAGTGAATTAGATATCATTCAACTAAGTTAATGCAATATTAGTTAACCAAAAAATAATATTATTGTGGCCTAAAAAAATTATTTTGAAAAATAAATATGCAAATTTTTAAAAAATTCTGGTTTGCTTAAAAGACATGCTAACTATGTGTAAAAATTATGTGATGATTCCTCATAATGTAGGTTAGATCCTGAACCTAAGTTATTGCTAGCATGCCCTACAATAAATAATAATAAAAAATTCTTAGAACTTTGGCGGGTGAAAAAAATTATTCATTGTTCCTTTTAAACTCCTCACAGCTTCAATTCTTAACATATTCTTAACCATTTAGGTTCAGGCTCTGACTGGTTTTATTGGCTTTCATTTGGTGCAAGAATGAAGCCTCTAGGTCAGTTTTAAGTGTTTTTATCGTTTTTTGAATCCTAAAAAATTGCGAGAAATAAAGTTTTGAGAAAAGGGGAATTGAAGTTTACGAATACTTTTAAAACTTAATATTCTTGTTTGGAACTTTCAAAATGCCCCTGCGGCATAGGAACTTGATATTGGACTGCCATCTATTAGAGGAAGGCAGTACTACATCCTCAGCAGCTATGAAAAATATTACAGCTAGAATGGAAAGGGAATTTTAAAAAGATCAGACAGAATATGAAGAAGAATGCCATTACCTTTTCAGGCCAAGAAGGCTTGCGCCAACCCTTTAAATGGTGATTTAAATACATTTATGACCTATTAACCCAAACAAATTTAACATTTTCTGAAAATAGAGACTTCAATCTTTTATTCTAATATAAGCATGAAAAAGATATAAAAAGGAGAGGAAGGTGCCAGAGAACTTACCAATTGGCAGGAGAAGCTGGTCTTCAATTGGTGCTGGCTCTGGTATCATAGAAACACATAAAAAGAAAGAACAATAAAAACGAAAATTTTCGGACAAACTTTGATAGCTCCATTCTCTAAGTGATTGACAAAGGGCAAAGTTTGTCCGAAAATTTTCGTTTTTATTGTTCTTTCTTTTTATGTGTTTCTATGATACCAGAGCCAGCACCAATTGAAGACCAGCTTCTCCTGCCAATTGGTAAGTTCTCTGGCACCTTCCTCTCCTTTTTATATCTTTTTCATGCTTAATGGCCTAGAGCCACCTAACCTAAACCAATTATTCTAATATAATTAATTTTTTTTTGAAATTTGTAAAAAATTTACATTTCAAACGTATATAGATACCTTAATGTATTAGATATTTTGAATTTATATAAAAGAAATTTACTTATTTTTATCCATAAACATAAATCTAATTTTAAAACACATTTTCGCCCTCATAACACAAGACGAATTGCCTCCTCACCCTTAATTGAAATTAAGTGTAATACAGCAGCTGTGCTGAAACATGGGTTTAATCTTGGAATGTATCAAGAAAGCATCCAGATATAAATAACATGAATGTGAATAGTTTTAAGAATAGAATAAGATATATTATAAAATAGTTATTCTAAAATAGTTCTTATTTTCTTGATGCATTTTATAAGTAAATGTTAACAGTAATGAAATTTTATGTTTTATGTTCTCTTGTGATTTATGTTAGTTTTTGTTTTGTGATGCTTGCATGTGTGTGTGTGTGTGTGTGTGTGTATGATATTGCTGTACGTTTTAAAACTGAACTGCACCCGAGCCTGAGCATTCTGCTCTTTCGGGTGTTTATCACTTGTATAATATTGTATTTGTATATTTGTATTTTTGTTTTTATATTTGTATTTGTATAAATAATCGAAATCCAAATTCTGCCTGAAAGCCACAATTAAGTCCATTATACGCTCACATGGTTTCTTGCCCATTTCATAAACATGTCTTTTATATTCCACATAGTTCGTACAACACATAAGCGTACATGATTTTAGTCCTCTATTCAGAGGGTTACAACAAATTCTTTCAGCACATGGCAATGTTGAGTCATGGTTATCATTGCAACGCTGCTGTAGGGCTCACTTGTTTTCCTGATTGCAATACTAATGTCAGACCCACCTCTCAAAAGTAGGTAGGGCCTATAGGTAACAAATGCAACACTAAAAATAGCTACCGTATATACCCGAATACTACCCATGGGTAGTGATGCGCAGTGATGGGAAGTAATTGAATAAAAGTAATCAGATTACAGTAACAATTCCTTTTTTGGTCCCATTTACTTGTAATCAATACTTTCAAAAAATGTAATTCTACTTGTAATTTACTTCTGGAAATAAAAATGTAATTTTTACAATTTATTAGTCGTTAGTATTAGTATCATTTTCGCTTGCTATATCGTCATCACTACTGTTTTTGCAACTAATATCCAAATTAGAGTTAATATTAACAAAAAGTTACTCAATGTTTCCGAAAATATTCTCATTGGTGTGTTTTTTTGTTTGTTCATTAATAATTTGGGCATGTGCCAAAAAACAAACCAAAAACAAGGAATTTTTAGGTACTGCCATTTTGTAAAGTAATTGTAAATTGAAATTGTAATTTTACTGATTACTTTTTGAAAAAGTAATTTGTAATTGTAATTAAGTAAAATGTCTCTCGGGTAATTGTAATTCAGGCCAATTACTCTCTTTTTGTACTTTTCCCTTCACTGATGATTCGTATAATCACTTTAATTATTTTGTTAGGCAAAAATTTATCCAGATTTAAAAGTTGTGGAAATTAATGATCTTCTCCTATATGAAAATGCAAAAATCTTTAAGAGATATGCGTATGCCCGAGTACCACCAGAAAAAAAGCACTGTATCTAACACCCTGCACCGCCTTGAAATAACAGTGCTGTTGACACATATAAGGTCCTGGTGACCTTTGAGTCTCAGAGATAATAAACTACAGATGTTGTAGAATGAATTAGCAGCTATCTCGTGCAAGACATATGCGAGTTATTAAAAGATAGGCTATCCACAATTGAAACCTTTACTTTTATAAGGGTCTTAAGTGCCAAAATCATGATTGTGTAGTAAACAAGACATAGACCCACAGAAAGACCTGTCAGAGATAGACCCGGCACCAGTGCCGTATTTAAGCCTAGGCAGACTAGGCAGCTGCCTAGGGCGGCAGATTTGAAGGGGCTTTTAAGCTGTTACTGTTTTTTTAACATATTAAACATTTTATTCATAACTCTTCAAAATAGTAAACTAATGTAATGTACAATGAAATAGAAATTAATAACATTGACAACAAATGCTCAAATTTAATCAACAATCTAGATCAAAGTACCTACAAGGGTAGGACGCCATTTGGATGTGTGTTCTCGACGGAGAGAAACCTCCCGTGGTTTGCCTTGTCTTCTGAATCAGTTGAGGAACTTGATGTCAGACTGGCATGTTGTCATGGTAGCTCAATGGTAGAGCATCGGCGCGTTAAGCCGAAGATCCGTGTTCAAATCCCGGTTATGACATAATATTTTTCAAGCTGATTCTTACTTGTATTAATATCCCAGACATGGATTTAATGTCTATTTCCTTTCCTTCCACTTAATTAATAGTATATAAATAATAACTAGGCTTCAAAGTACCTACAAGGGTAGGACGCCATTTGGATGTGTGTTATCGACGGAGAGAAACCTCCCGTGGTTTGCCTTGTCTTCTGAATCAGTTGAGGAATTTGATGTCAGACTGGCATGTTGTCATGGTAGCTCAATGGTAGAGCATCGGTGCGTTAAGCCGAAGATCCGTGTTCAAATCCCGGTTATGACATAAAATTTTTCAAGCTGATTCTTACTTGTATTAATATCCCAGACATGGATTTAATGTCTATTTCCTTTCCTTCCACTTAATTAATAGTATATAAATAATAACTAGGCTTCAAAGTACCTACAAGGGTAGGACGCCATTTGGATGTGTGTTCTCCCGTGGTTTGCCTTGTCTTCTGAATCAGTTGAGGAATTTGATGTCAGACTGGCATGTTGTCATGGTAGCTCAATGGTAGAGCATCGGCGCGTTAAGCCGAAGATCCGTGTTCAAATCCCGGTTATGACATAACATTTTTCAAGCTGATTCTTACTTTGATCTAGATCTAGTTCCATTGTTGTCAATGAAATTGGAACTCTTTTTCCATTTAACCTCCTTTGATTAAACTCTGACATTCTGATATTGTTGTTGTTGTTATTATTATTATTATTATTATTATTATTATTATTATTATTATTATTATTAGCCTACTATTTCAGTTACAATAATGCTTATTGTAGGTTACTTTGTGGTACATTCATGTGGAAATAAGGGGGCGAAATTATTTTTCTCTGCCTAGGGGCCCTTAAGTAGCTAATATGCCCCTGCCCAGCACTCTATCTTTGAATTTATTGCTACTAACGTGGCTTTCCCTGGACCTTGGACCCTTCTGAAATGCATCGGTCTGGGTACATAGATCCATTTAAAATTATCACCTGAAAAAAAATGATTTTGGCACTTAGACCCTTATATAAAGTAAATGCTTCAATTGTTAGATTTTCCTAATAACGTGATCTTTGTAATCTACAAAGATGTAATGTAAATTAGTGTAACAAAAGATTACAAAAAAAATGCCATTTATCCGCAATGTTGTGGAATACACCACGTGCCTGCTTATGTAAAAAGCGCATGTGCTCTAAGGTTAACAGAAAGACATAATATTTATTAAAACTTTGTAGGTTCTCCCGACGAATACATTGTAAAAACTGCTCTCGGGTTTCCAGTCGGGTAGTTATAAGCTTTCGGCGACTGTCTGCGTCGTCATCTTCGGAGAAGTGAGGTCCAGAGGTTGTGGTGTTGTATATATACCCATGGCAGGACTAGTCAGATGCAGTGGTGGATCCTGATTGGTCGGTGGAAGTAAACGATCTCTCCTTCCGTGATTGGAGCAGAGAAATAGCAGGTTGCCAGGAAGCGGCCAATTGGAACCCTCCGTCTCTATTGATGTTATTTGGGTTCAGTCTGATGTGAAAGGCTTCTTTGATGAGACGGTCCCATAATCCCGGGATTATGGGATTATGGGATTATGGGACCGTCTCATCAAAGAAGCCTTTCACATCAGACTGAACCCAAATAACATCAATAGAGACGGAGGGTTCCAATTGGCCGCTTCCTGGCAACCTGCTATTTCTCTGCTCCAATCACGGAAGGAGAGATCGTTTACTTCCACCGACCAATCAGGATCCACCACTGCATCTGACTAGTCCTGCCATGGGTATATATACAACACCACAACCTCTGGACCTCACTTCTCCGAAGATGACGACGCAGACAGTCGCCGAAAGCTTAGAGTACACATCTATAACTACCCGACTGGAAACCCGAGAGCAGTTTTTACTACATAATATTTATTGTTATGAGTTTTTTAATAATAGCCTAAATAAGTAAGTAATAAATACTCACATTGATTTGATGTTGAGATGTTCCTGCCCCATTTCCATCACACTTCGTTGGCACATAGGAATATTTAATTGCTTGAATCATGGAATTTGCTGAAGTAATTTTTTGTCTTTAATTGCACGACACACACGACACACGACAAATAAATAAAAAAAAAAAGAGTCTTAAGATCACCACACACAGAAAGCCATTCTAAGCAGTGACATGATACAAAATTGAATTTAAGCTAAGCTAAATAGCTGTTTAAAGATGGCACTTTTATAGGCTTCCTTCATAGGTAGAATTAGGGGAGAAGATTTTTGATACAGGAAATTGGAAGACATGGTGAATTCCATCATTTGATTCAAGCGGGATGGTTTCCATGTTTACGCTTTGTTTATTCACTGTAAAAAAGTTTAAAATTGGTGATTTTTAACTTGTGTTCCTCATAAGCGTGGAAACCATATACTACTTAAGTTTTTCTGGAAAGTGTCCGAAACACCAGGAAAATGATAATCAAGATGCCACTTTTATCTATATTAATAAAAGGAAGTGTTTGTCTGTCTGTCTGCGATGCCCAGCGAAATCTACTGAACACAGTGATCTGAAATTTTAAACATAGGTGGACTGAAGGGTCCTTTACGGAAGAGGGATAATCAATTTAGGCCTAAATATGGTCAAACATTGTTTTATTTGGACGAAGCTCACTATACAGGGGTTTTCTGGGCCAAGGAACGAAAATCTGAGGCTGCTTTTACCATGCAACGCTATCTAATCGTGGTATGTAGTCCACGCGATTTAGGTGTTAATAAATATAATGATTTTACTATTATGCTCTTAATTTTTAATTTTTAATTATTTTGAAATAATTATTGCCGGTAAAACCATGGGCACATGCTAGTAACTTATAAATGGTAGCCTCTGAATTGAAAATGGCTGTTGGAAGGCGAGAATTACGACTGGCAATGAGATGCACGTGGGTTATGTGTTCTAGAAACATTTTTGGGATTGTAAATTTCGTGGCAATCAACACTAATATCACTGTTCCTAACCCAACTGCCACCAACCTAGCTCTACATGTCACTAACACTAACATCAATATACCTAACCCAACTGCCACTTACCTAGAATTGAAAGTTTGTATGTAGTGTGGGGCGAAAATGTGACGAGTCCCATAACATGGTTATGTTCAGTTGGACTAAATAAAATCTAATCTAATGAAGAAAACTTATTTTATTTATTGATGTAGATGTAGCTGTAGATTTTAAGTTTCGATTCAAGAACTACATGGGTATGATGAAGAATATATTATAAGTTACACACCAGCTAATATATTATGTTCCCTATAAAGAAAATTAAATATTTGTTTGTATTTCTAGCATGACACCAACTAATGTGAGCAAATTATTAAAACAAACAAAATATCAGGTAAGTATTTTACTAACTGTAAGCTTTAATGGCTGTAACAAACAACAGTCAAAAAGAATTAAATTAATATTACTAGAGGAGTTAGAGCAACAACTGGCTAAAATACAGGGAACCAAAACCTATCCAATAATATCCATAAATTCCGGATATTCCCAAACGCTTCCAAGTAAATATGGTTATCCAGTCATCTCTATGATATAAAAAAGTATGCATGGAACATCATGTGACAGAAGTGAAACTTGTTTTAATTTTTGGATTTTTTCAATTTTAGATTATTTGATTTTGTAATTTTGGAATGTTGGACTTTTTAATATTGGGTTTTTAGACTTTTTAAATTTTGAATTTTAGATTTTTTAACTTTTGATCTTTGAATTTTTTATTTTTTGGATTTTTTAATTTTCTATTTTCTATTTTTTAATTTTAAATTTTTTATTTTTAAATTTTGGATTTTAATAATTTTGGATTTTTTATTTTTTAAATTTTGGATTTTTGAATTCTATTAATTTTGAATTTTTGATTTTTTAAATTTGGGATATTTGGATTTTTAAAATTTTGGATTTTTGTACTTTTTAATTTTGGATCTTTGAATTTTTTAATGTTTTAATTTTGGATTTTTAATTTTGGATCTTTGAATTTTTTTATTTTTTGGATTTTTAAATTTTTTATTTTTGATTTTCGTTTTTTCTAATTTTTTTATTTTTTAAATTTTGGATAAGCCTAATCATTGAGTTGATTGTTTTCTGTGCAGTCTGTTCCGTCACACCTCACTAATTTCATGACGATTTTGAGCGTGACACTAATTTCGTGACGATTTTGAGCGTTACACAAGCTCAAGATTTACCCCTACCGCGGCTAAAGAAGTTTCACTTCAAAAGTGGTGGCAATATCTACAATTGTTGTGGAAACTAAATTACTAAAGTAGGCCTACTGTAAATAAAATAACAGTTTTCTTCCTTTCTTATCAAAATTGAATCTTTATCATCTGCCTCAGAATTCTGGTCACCAATGGTAATCTGGCAAGGAAAAAACAAGAACAGGTCACCTCTTAAGCTCCTCCCACTCTAGACATCTACGTGTGAACGGCAGCATTGAAAATGTGGAAATTTTTTATTTTTTCCCCCTTTCTCCTCTTTCTATTATTCAACCCCTTTTCTTCTTTACCCTACCTACCTATTCCTGTCCTATAAATTTAGGATCTAAGAATATTCGAACACAGGACCACTAACATGATAGCCAGTCGTTTTTCCCACTACGCCATCAAGTGATCATTGCAGTATGAAGTGAGAATTCCAAAAGTTTAGAGAGCTGCATGAAATGGCAGAGATTGATAATTTCGTATTAATTCCAATTGTGGTACAAGGGTCATTTTCGTATTATGGTAATTAGTGTGAATCCTTTGGTAGAACACAAAAAGGACGAGCGGGCCATCACCACAGGATTGCAACGGCTGGAATGGGGCGACCCGTTTTTGGATTTCGCTTTTCCTCCGATTTATATTGTTATTAATGAGACTAAATTTGCTTTTAACCTCAATGAGCCTTTCTTCACTAGCATTTTTTCGATGATAATAATTAATCGCAGATAGAAGCAGTGGAACAAAAATGCAATCTGATAAATGCTGGAAAACAAATAATTAAATACATGTGCGAAATCAGCTTCGTAGAGTTACAGCTGTGAAAATCATCACCTCAGTGATCTGTGAAATGTAGCTTAACTTAACACAGCTGTTTGTAATGGGCCAACCTTTATAAAGTGCATTAGAATGACTTTTTTCCTTCACTTGCATAGCATAACATAGCCCTGTATGTGTGTGGCAACCTTTAAGCCTCACATATGCCCGAACAGTTTATTTCTTTCGTTTGTCCGTAACGAATTCATAACGGAAAACACACACGAGTTTATGTCTATAAAACTATAACTTGGAACGACCAAATTTTTTAAAACAACCGCCAATGGTGATTTAAGATAAACTGCAGCCATCTTGCACTCTCGAACCCAGACGCTGCACAGCTCAGCGCGCAGGATGCTGGGAACACAAGATGGCGATAGGCGGTATTATGGAGTGTGGACAATAATTTCAATTTAATTTCACCTTGCTATAAACATTTAGGGCAAATACACAGTTACATGGGCTGTCGTTACATGTTACTTTAAAAGATAGTTAGCTGATAACATTGTTTTATTGCGAGGATGGATCCTTTGGTCACGTGGGAGAAAATCTGCTTGGCATTTCCCATTCTTGACAACAAGGTAAGTTCGTAATGTTACATATTGACCCTAAGTAAAGTCAAAGATTAAAATTAGTGTACTAGGACGAATGCATGAACGTCTGTACATTCTCGGGTGTTGGTTGAAGTTATATCGATTATAATTAGCCGATTGGTATGGTTTGCTGTAGGTTAGGAGGTGAGGTTAGGTTACCTCAGATTAGATTAATAGGCCTAATTATTCTCTATGACGTGGATTAAAGTCAAGTCACGGGGGAAAAAAAAATTACGTCACGCACTAGGCTCCTCCCACCAACTCTCTAATGGGAATGTTGCTAGATGGTGCTGCTAGTAGGCCTAATGCAAAAGGTGAAACTGGGGGGAAAAATTCTTTATTCTATTTTTCTCTTCGTTTTCCACTCTCTCCCTTTCTCTAAGCCTTCTCGCCCTACCTATCTGTTTGGGACTTATTCCTAACATTAAATTTTGGATAGACCACGATTCAAACTCGTGACCACTAGCACCATAACCAAAAGCCTTTACTACTACACCATGAGCGATTGCTGAGCGGTGAAGGGAAAATTCATCTATCAGTGCGTTTCTTTTTAAAGCGGAGCTAAAGCGCTTTACGAGTGATGCATCAAAACCGTTTCTTTTTACATTTTGCTGCAGCTCCGCTTTACCCCCACTCTACCTGCCCGTGCAGCGAACTCAAATCACGCTTTACGACTGCTGCATGGTTTCGCTGCAAACTGTCATGGCGGACTAGGTGATCATCGAAAATTTCCTTGATGGATTTAACATCATTGTTCAAATTCCCAAGTACGAACGCCTTCTTCAGCACAGTTAGTATCATGTGATTTTACCTGTACATCATATAGTACAATAATTATTCATTGCCATCCCGGCATAACTGTTATTTGCACGTGTTTTAACCATGTTAGAGGGATGTAAACATTGCCGGTCTCATTGAGCAAGCTGTCAGCTGATCAACTTTGCCGTTCTTTTTTGTCTGCAGCGGTCGTCAATCACTCGTGCATCACTCGTAAAGCGCTTTACAGGTTTGCTTTAAAAAGAAACGCACTGTATTTAAGTTTAGAGAGTACATGAGAAATAACAGTTTTGGTGCAAGGATCATTTTCGGAATATTTTTTATTTTATTTTGTGTACTTTTGATATGGTACAAGGGTCATTTTTGTAATGCTGTGATTTTGTATATTTTTATGCATATATGATGAAGGGTAAAATAGTGAGGTGCACACGCAAGGCTCGGAAGTGATGGGAAGCAGCCGGCAAGAGAGAGCGGGCAGAGCTTGGCTGCTGCACAACTTAAAGTTGTCTTTTGCTCGCCAGTGGGGCTCATTGTTATACTGCACTATTCACTGTGCCCCTTGTACCAAATCGTTAAAGGGTCATTCCATGTCAAGTGAACCAATTTTTTGTCAATTTTGAACATGACCATCTCCGATTTTAGTCATACTTGGTTGTCATGAAGTACCACCTGAGATATGTTAAAGTGCAAAATATCAGATTTTTATGTGTTGTAGTTTTCCAGTTATACCCTTCTGAAATATGGAAAAAAACCAAATTTTCTGCATAAGTGCAATCACAAAATGACGCATAAATCAAGCTGGAATTGACATAGATGAGTGGGAAAAGTATCAAAATGTAGCTTATATTATGAGCTTTAATTTGATACGTCACACGAGTACTTTCGAAAAAAAATATTTTCAAGGTTACCCAAAAAAAATTTGAAAACTGAATTTTTCAAAAACCTATATTTTGAAAATTTTGAAACAATTCTCATAGAAACATACATATTTCAGCATCATGTCCTACAAGTTTTGATAAGGGATCGCAATGGGATCATATTTTTTTACATTTATAACAAATACTATGCACGCTGGGTAAGAATATATGGCACCGTAATCTTGCACTTAATTCTAAAATTTCATTACAATCAAAAAGAAAAACTTACAGAAAACATGTTACCTTCCCTTCTTCAATGACAAAAACGTGAATTTATTGTCTACAGTAATTTTCTAGAGCCATGGTTGCCGCATCCATCTCTTCCTTCGAGAGGTAATAACTACGGCCAGTGGGACATGTAGGTTGCACAAGGGTGAGGATCTGAGAGAGAGGCACAGTCAGTTTATTTGGACAGTCACTTTTGAAAGTAAATGATGGAGAAGGACCTGCAGGGTGCAGAAACATCAGTTCCACTATCTGTGCTGTCTCATTTTTGTCCACAACTACACCAAGCCACCAATGATTGTTGTTCTCACATGTAACATATCCTTTTACTTCTGCTAGCTTCAGCCTCTGTTGCACACGTGGTCCTAACACTGAAAAAGTGGATGACTGTTCACTTCTTGAAAATACCTTTGTCAACAACACTTTATCTGACAATGGGATGAAACTGTGGAACTTCTGTGTGCCTGGTATTGCTTTTGTAGACAGAAATCTGTCTGCAAGTATTTTTTCCTCTTTGTTGTATTGTGCTTCATTGAAGAAGAAGAACTGCATGGAGTCGATGTTTTCCTCACTCCATGTAAACAGCTGTGCTGGTGTCATGATTTGATGCTCGTATGGCCGCTGTAGGCTTGCCTTTCCTGCAAGTCTTTTCACAGTACCACCCAGACCGTCACATACTCCTTTCCCATGGGCTGTTGCATAGAAATGCCACTCTGCCTCAATTCCAAAATCATGAACATGGTGGCATAAGTTTGAAAAGTTTTTTCTGTTTTTAAATTGCGCAGCTGCACCATCTGAGAAGTAGTAAATTTTTTTCAAATCTCTAATTACTTCCAACTTCAAATGAGAGATAAGCCTTTTCTGGAATAAATGAACAGCAGTGGTGTCATGCTGTAGACATTCAGAGATACATACAATACTTTTGTAGTGTATATTATGATCATTGTAGTAGACTGCTATAGGAAAAATAGTTGCTTGATCATTGTTCCAATGAAAAGACTGGGCTTCATCCTGTAGTACAAACGAATAATTTTCTGCAAAGTCCATACATACCACAGCTTCATTTACTCCAATATTCTGCTTCAAGTGATTATAATATTCTGCCTGTCTTCTTGCAATAAAAGAATGTCTCTTCAAAATCAACAACTGTTCACACAAAGTTTCTATAAACTCATCTGCAGTTTTGATGAAGGTTACTAAATTACATCTGTCAACAGAAACCCACTGCTTGTATGTAATGTTGTCCACCAGTTCATTATCTAGCAGCAACTGTAACTCATCTTTCAAATTATCTACACCTGGACATGAAGGACATTCATTAAGGTGGCATGCTGTGCCTGGCTCTTCACACATTAACTTCGCTAAACAGGAATTATAATTACTTATATCTGTGCCATCATTCAGTGTAATTTGTTTGGATTTCAACACTTGTAGCATTAATTTAACATTCTGATGCACTGTACAAACGCATACTGTGTGGGTACCACTTCCTCCAGCCAAGACGCAATGTTTAGGTCGTAAATCAGCAAATTTCGAAAATCCAATCTTATCAGTAGGATTTTTGTTTTTGAACAGCTCGTACACTTCCTTCAAGTTGCCCATCACTAGCCTCTTCTGTACATGAATTCTACTACTGTCACCCGTTTTCACAGAAACAAAATCTTTTTTTCCAGGCATAAGACGGCTGACATCATCACTGTTGTAGAACCCTATTACCTTCTCAATCACAGATTCATTTAAAACCTTTCCTGGTTTAGGATTTGGTGTTGCCAGAATACCCTTCGCTTTCACCAATGCTTTAGCTTTTCTTGCCATTCTGTTGCTAACCTGAAATTCATTTTGTATTTCACTGCATGACCAGCTTTTAGGTAGTACTGTTAAAATTTGCAATTTTTCACTAACACTTATATTTTCTTCTTGAAACTTTTCTTTTAGCTGACAAATGACTTCACATGATTCTGATTTATGGTCAACAGTTTTCTCTGTATTTGTACTTGCTGCTGTTAGTACCTTTTCTGTCAAACATTTTTTTATTTTACTGTATTTTTTATCACAGTATGATTTCATTTGCAACTTCCTCTTAGCAACAGGTGACTCCTCTAGAGAGCTTAGAGACTTATTAAGGTACTCTAAGGTAACATCTAAAGCTACAAATGATTCATCAACATTAGTAGGCCTAGTGGTATTGGCTACTGGTACTAAACAGTCATCTGTTGTATCTGTAACCTGTTTCTGCTTTGATAGTTCTTTCCTACAACTGTCACAAATTTTCATACCTACCACAATGGTGTCAAACATGTCACACATCCAGTCAGTAACAGGCCTCACACTTCTTTTCACACCCTGATGTCTGTCTTTCTTGAAAGGGTTGCAGCAGAAAATCTTTGCTGTTTCACTTACTTTTTCAGCCATACTGGGGAAATACACAATGCCTATTTTAATCACTGAACCCACTACTTTACATGCAGCAATACAGTCTTTGTACAGCCTTTGAAGAAAGGAAGCACACTGCATGAGAGTCAAGGCACAACTGAAGCCAGGTCCAACAGGTTACAACTTGCATTCCCTGGCTGACTCACATGCTTGCAGACTGTGTTTACTCATACCCATTTGACCACTTGCACAAGTTGGTATATGCATGTTGGTAAACAACTCCCTGGACAAAGGAATGGATTTTAGAATTAAGTGCAATATTCCTGTGTCATATATTCTTACCCAGCGTGCATAGTATTTGTTATAAATGTAAAAAAATATGATCCCATTGCGATCCCTTATCAAAACTTGTAGGACATGATGCTGAAATATGTATGTTTCTATGAGAATTGTTTCAAAATTTTCAAAATATAGGTTTTTGAAAAATTCAGTTTTCAAATTTTTTTTGGGTAACCTTGAAAATATTTTTTTTCGAAAGTAGTCGTGTGACGTATCAAATTAAAGCTCATAATATAAGCTACATTTTGATACTTTTCCCACTCATCTATGTCAATTCCAGCTTGATTTATGCGTCATTTTGTGATTGCACTTATGCAGAAAATTTGGTTTTTTTCCATATTTCAGAAGGGTATAACTGGAAAACTACAACACATAAAAATCTGATATTTTGTACTTCAACATATCTCAGGTGGTACTTCATGACAACCAAGTATGACTAAAATCGGAGGTGGTCACGTTTTTCCATTGGTTCACTTGACATGGAATGACCCTAAAGCTCTATAAACTTTAATAGATGAAATTTTACTTCATAGGCAATGATCACTTGTGGCATAGTGGTTAAGGATCCGAGTTTGAATCCTGCTCGAGGCATAAAATTGTATGTTGGGAATAACTTAGGTCCCTCCTTCCTAGGAGGGTGTCATTAGTGAGCCTCCATAAAAATAAAGTGGTAAAAGATAGATTTATGCCGCGCAGCAGCCAAGCTCCGCCATTTTGTTAGGTTAGGAACGTTTATGTTAGTTTAAGAGCAATATACAGAATAGTGCGAGGTTTATTATGTCTCACATTGAATCTCTTGTGCGACGAAACTCTAAACCCCACCTTCCCAGGCGGGTCCCATTATAGAGTTGGTGGGAGAATCCTAGTGCGCGGCATAAAACTATTTTTTCCCCTACTTACTTAATTCAACAGCTTCGTTTCTGTTGTTTACATTTTGCAAAAGCTTATTATCCCAAGAAGTCCGATACCTTTCATTTTGCAATAATTTAATGGTAACTCCTGCTAATACTGATTTTATCAGTCATCCTAATGCTGAATCCAATATATTATGACATTCTAAATAACACACGAATGTTTTGCCATAAACCATAGACTACTCTGCCATTTGCTGAGTTAAGTCCGCATGTATGTAGGTGACATTGTAGGCTTGGTACCAATCGGTGCAGCCCAGTTGAAATGATGGTCAGTGAATTCTCAAGTTCAGCATCACTAACTTTGACTTACCTGTCACTGCATGTATGCAGCAATCAATAAGAAGAATGATCATCACACAACATGGAGCAGACTGTGTGCAATACCGTATGTCAAAGTAGACCCTTGTGTGGCCTCCTAAATTAAACTTATTAATAGGCCTAGTACCTAAATTTCATTGAGAAATCAGTAATTTTCTTGATCCATCTTTAAAGCTTACCGCATTTTACGGACCATTGGATGCTCTGGACCAAAAGGAGCACCTTAATTTTAGGATGGAAAATTAAAGCAAAAGAAATCTAATGTGATTCTAAACTAAACATTTAAAAGGGAACAGGATACTTCATTACATAAACAAATTAGCCTATAACCTTGTACAATGGAATCTGTGTCAATCTCTTCTATCTTAAAACCTGCGTTGTACGAAAATATCTTCTGTACAGGTGACATCGCGTAAATTTTAGGGATGGGTCCTCGATACTTTCGATACCTCGATACTCTCGATACTTGCATGGTATCGGCATCGAACGATACTTCAGAAAACTCTCTCGATACTTTTGTGATTCTGAAATTCAGCAATTAAGTGAGAATGTTAGTATTTTTTTGACAAAAACTTGTAAGTCTGCTGTTTAAAAAAACTAATTTTTGGGTTAATGTAGAGTTTAAAAATAATTATAGGCTACTGATGATATTAAATTTTATCTCATTAAATATGCAAACTTAATTAATTTAGTTGGTATTACACAGTTCTCTCAATTTTTAATTTTTAATGTGCCTATTTATTGAAACTGAAAATGTTGAAGGTATCGAGGAAAAAATCATGTATCGAGTATCGAGAAAATCTGGTATCGACCCATCCCTAGTAAATTTTAATAACTGAAATGATTTCTCATGAACGACTGAAAATACACCTCAGTGCAACATAGGCTACCACTGATTTCGTCATGTAAACTGTGTGCAGTATGTCGAAGTAGACCCTTGAAATCACTGTGAAGATCTCCCATCCAGACTGAAGCAACTAATTCCGTTTGGTGTTGTTGTGCAAAAGCATAATGCCTCTTATCAGCATTCCACGTCTCTTGTTTTGGATTGCCCTCCTCAGATTTTTCACCCATGTTTCATCTCCAGTGACAAATTCTCAAGAAACTCTGCATATTGCTGGCGGCAGAGTCCTATGACACGGGCCTACAATTGTTAGTACACCACTAAGATAAATGCCTCGATAACGGTGCCGACTATGTAGAGAAGTAGCCAAAGAATCTGTATAATTATTGTAATAAATATTTCTTACTTATTAATGTTTTTGTTTTCTTTATCCATGATCGGAACTTACTTTCTGGATGACTTTCGTAGCAAAATGTAAAGTATTATCGTATGCCATTTCATAATCATCAAAATAGGCTATATTATAAAAGTAAGTGTACAATGTGCATGCCGCTAAAATTAAAAAACGAGTTCTGGCACAATCAAGGGAGTTATATGGTGTGGTAGCCCTCTGTGCCCCACCCATGAAGAAGGTTCCCGTTTTTACCTGAAGGGCGTGCTTTTGAAGATATAAGGGCTAAAAGTATCGCCCTCTAGAAATTTCTAGAACAGTCCAGAGTATTCAAGAGCATTCCACAACATTGCAGAACATCCCGGATTGGTAGCCCAGGTATATAAAATAATATATATATACATTGTATATAGTTATTATAATAATTAATAATCAAAACAACGAAAACAAAAATAATAGCAAAAAACAAAACAGTTGAAGAGCACGAAGCACGTTTACATTCCCAACATACAAGAATGAGCATCGTGAGAAGCAGAAAAACCGAAGAACAACAAAATGTATACATACATTGGAAGGGGTATATAAAACACACTCAAATGTTGTGGAACATTGTGGACCATTCGAAGCCATTTACAATTAACAGAGTGCAAGGACAAACTTTAAAACATTGAGGCATCAACCTCAAAGACTCCTGCTTTTCTCACGGTCAACTATACGTAGCTTGCTCTCGAGTAGGAAATTCGAAAAATTTGTAGGCCTACATAGGATACCTGGGATAACAAAATGAAAAATGCTGTTTATAAACAAGTACAGTGAGTCTCAGTCAGATTGGTTCCGCCGAGCCGCGCGTTGGGTTCCCCCCAGATGACGCTCCTATCCCCGGTATGCGGCAAAGGAACTCCCCGGCAGTTGACTGACTTGTCCGTGCGTGACAATGAAAATAACGAAAATAGGCACCTACCTTATTACAGGAGATGCTGGAAGTGTCCTCCTCCTACATCCACACATTTTTGGCATCGTGATAGGAAATTCCGATTAATACGCATTAATTGTTCTTCCGTTATTATTGAGTTTATCTCTATCCTAATGTTTTCTTTTAGTTGTGACAACTACCGAATAACACTTTCACGTCTGTACAACACGAGAACAATGCTCAACTGCAGGCTATGCAGGAATTGTTTACTTATCTGCGGGGACACAGCTGGCCGCGACGCGGGTAGTGTTGAGTCGTCACAAGAGAAACACGGCACGCGACAAGCGGAACCAATCTGTCTGAGACTCACTGTATTATAAGTAGTTAGATTATGTTTTCAATAAAAAAAATTTACTTCTTATGTTTTAAATTTTATCCTTTTATTCCAACTGCCACACAATCTCGTATCAACTCTCTGAGCGAAGTCGGGTACCCCAGCTAGTGTGTTATATAACCCAGTGTATCTTCTTGAAACTAACATTTTTATAAAATAGTACATGTGTTGTAATATTGTGCAGTTTCAGGAGCTGTCAGATACTTCCCCAGCCGATGATGTTCTTCAAGAAATTATTGATCAAGATATGAATGTATTCGTAGAGGACGCTGTGATCAATCACATTGAGCGAATTATGAGGCAGAGAATTGCACCAGAGTTTTGGAAACGATTCTCACAGAGGAGGGATGAGATTGATGGCTTTGAGCAGTTCAAGGATGCCGTTAGCTCATTGTATACGTCTCTCTCCATGTTCCTGCCGATGCTGGAGAGATTGGAAAAGCTACGGTCCATGGCTGGCATTCAGAAGAGAGTTTATGGTGAACCCACTTTGATTGGAAGTTTCAAGTTGATCGTTACATCAACATTACATTCACAGCTTCCGTTAAATCATCAAAGAATTACAGAAGATTTTTATAGAGTCTCGTTCAAAGTTTTTTGCAATGCAGACAAATCTGATAGTGGTGAGTATAAAATGTAACAGTTAACAGTTTTAATTAAGTAGGGTTGCCATTCCACCAACTAAAAATTCAGGACATTTTCACGCGACAACTTGGGGTACAGCCCTATCTCCTTAGCATTATAGTGTTAATTTTTACTAAACGAAACAACGTTAAAAATGTGTCCCGAGGTGCAAGGATTATAATTAGGCCCGAAATTGTTCAATATAAGAATACATCCTGTAATTCTCTTACCTTAAAACACGTAATTCATGATAATAACATAATTGACGGCCATCTTATCTGGGTGAACAGGTTGACCAACACGACAAACCTCTTGGGAGATATAATATGGCACATTTTCAAAACGTGTTAATTCGGTATGCCCTACAAAACTAATATCATTGTTTATAAACTAACCTAACCTAACCTAACTGCCACTAAAATAGAATCTACCTACTACTACTTACCTTAATACAAGAAGGACAGTTGGTCATCCTGCTTCGCTCAGAACCATAATATTGCTGGCGTGTTTTATGCGATTAACTCATTGAAATGGGTAAAAATACAAGATCAAGTTCTAAAACTACTAATTTCACCCCTTAATCAATCCCTTGAGCAAAAGTAAGTACATTTAATGAAGTTTTCAGTTCCAGGAAGGAAAATTGCAATGCCTTGAGATAGTGCTCTAAAGCTGGGTCTCCACTGCTTAACATTTAACACCAACATGTCAAGATTAACATGTAGGCTATATTGCAATTTCACGTTCCGATTGACTTGACATGCAAACCCAGCATGTTATACTTAACATTTTCAGATGTTAATTTGTTTTCCGGAGAAAATGGACAACATATCAAGTCAATTGACTAGTCGGTTGATATCAGCTTCGTTTCGGGAATTTCTATCAAACACGTGGTTGTAATCAAGAAAACAGCATGCAGAGTGCAGTATCATCCCCATAAGGATAATTGTATAAAATAGTTAATTTTACAAAATATCCACAAAATAGAAGGAAGTTAACACCAAAATCAGCCATCTTATTTTCCAAAAAAAATTAGTCTGTACAGTAATTGCTTATAAGTAGGGCAAAGTATTTGATGATTTTGCATCTTTTTTGTAAAAGATAGCTCGAATATATATAAACGTGTATCATGAAACAATTGAATAAATAAGGCCAATTTGTTTTTGCATTATTTAGCTTTATTGTGCATTTTCATCATTTTCAAGAGATAGGTGATTTTTGGCATTTTAGGCATTTCCGGTCATATTTCAGTGGAGATAGAGAGGAGCATTTCCATGTACAAGTCATTACTTTCAGACAACAGACAATCGTTTTTATTTAAGAATCTCCGCCAAGTGTTCATAGTTCATTTTAATTCAGGTTTATTGCAAACACCACAGCAGTCTGTTTTCTAGCGATAAAGATTTTTTCTTTCTTTTTAAATGGCACATAGGCTATTTGCTAGGGGCAATTTGATGGGCATGCCAGTTCAGCAAGAATTTCTTTTTCGCTAAGGGTGTACCAATAGTATAAATTTTCTTCTTTAAGTAACAAAATAAGTGTTTTATAATATAAATTCTTATGTAATGCACCATCATAAACTTTTTTTAGTAATTCATTACTTATGAAAAAACTAATTATAAGTAATAATGGTAAATTTATTGGTCTTATTTTTTAAATTTTGGGTCTTTTTTCACTATTTTTAGGTTATAAATGCATTTTCTATTTTGCATTTTTTCATTATTTTATGGTCATTAAATGCCTTGCCCTACTTATAAGAGTTCACTTGTTAATAAGCTATTGCCTTACCTCTTGCCTTTACTGCCGTATTGAACTTGGAATGTATTGTTTTGCAGACCAGGATGAGTCGTCAGAAGACGTGGTGCAATGTGGCGGGTGTAACCACGAAGTGGAGCAGTGTCAGTGTCAAGCTATACTGCAAGTCTTCCACGACACAAACAGGTAACATTCCATAGCTACTAACCCTCCTGCGTTTAAACTTTGCAAAAATTACAACTTTATAATACCCGGTAAAACATTCACTGACCTCACAGTAGAAAATAGAATAAACTTTTTTTTGGAAGGTTGAAAGTCTTAAATATATGTTAAATTATTTTATCAATAAGATGCCATCTGAATGAGCACATACTCGTGGTCGGGAGCAGTTCAGAAATAGATATAAATATGAGGGTGAGTTCGAAAATAAGTTTCCCCTGGTGACTGTGTACAGAGGTGTGAATGAAAGACAAAAATCCCTTTAGGCAGGCCTACAGGCGGAGGTAGATTTCGAAGTGCTTTTGGTTTAATTTATTGTCGCTGCATAGCACTCTTCTTCTTTAGCCTTGGCATGGCAAACCTGCAGTAAAGAGGAAGAGCCTACAATCAATTGTTTTGACAACAATAATAGGATATAATATTCTGGGAGGCCGTGCGCAAGATCAGCAATGAATAAAATTAGCAAAGTCGCTAAACAAGAAAAAATTATGATATTATAATAATTCTTTTAAGTGTTATTATTTTCAAACATTAAAATCTCGCGTCATATGAGAGCTATCAAGAAACTATTTATTGATTTGTAGAGTACTCATCAAGAGCTTTTCAACGATACCCCACAAGACGTGGTTTCAAAAGTTTCGAATTTTCATCCCCTACCCCCACCCTCACTCGAACCCCCGAATTGTTGGTGTCACTGTGAACTCCATAGGGAGTACTCTAATTTATTCAAACAAAGTTTCCCTCTATACTTCATAGGGGCCGAGATATAAATGTTTTAAAATTTCAACCCCCTCCCCCGACCACCCCCTTGGGCCAATTTTGCCCATTAACGAACTTGTCCGAACTATTGGGCCTAGAAATAACATAATAAAATTTGGTTCAAATATCTTCAAAATTACGGCCGCTATCGTGTAAAGATATATATATATATATAAATATCACAAAATTTTTTTTTGAACGGGCGGTGGTTTCGTACTTAGGGGAGCATGAAACGTAAAGATATGAAAGAATTTTTCGAAAATCATAAAGTGGTATCCATTGCAATAGGTAGATTTTTCTTCGAAATCTACCTAAAAAGTATGAGACATTAAAGATAAGACATACCTTTATTTTTCAACATAATTACCACATACATTGAGACATTTGTCATACCGCTTTAGAAGCTTCAAAAAGCCCTCAAGGACAAAATTAGGGCTCTGCATACGGAAGAAGCATCGAAACTGAAGGAGGCAATTCAGAAAAAGCAGCCTGCCTTCTCCAATCTGGCAATCTGTTGTTGGATGACAATGCGAGACAACACTCACCGAAAGCAACGCAAGACCATATTGCAACTCTTGGTTGTGCCAAGCCCATCTGCCATACAGTCCTGATCTTGCACCCAATGACTTCCATCTGTTTCCGGCTTTAAAGAAGACTTGGCGGAAGACGCTTCGGGAGCACTTCTGACGTCACACCAGCCATTCAATCCTGTATAGATGTTTTATTTAAATCATTTATTTAACAGAAAAGTAATTATAACATAAAGCCGATGTCCCACGATCCAATTTGTTGGTTGAAAATGTATCAAGTAGCATTTCTATACAATTATTTCTGGCTATGCACACGAGAGTGCGTTTTGGTCCAATGTCCAGCGCCATCTGTTCTCCCGAAACTAAAATCGATGACTACTACAATCGACATGGCGGTCGATACATACGCACCTTACACAAGTAACATTTTTTACGGAATCTTTATCATAATTTCCAGAGCACCTCAGCTTTTATGCTGGTTGTAATAATAATTATTGTTAATATTGTTAAATTCATAGTCTTAGCATCCGTTAATCTTCTTGACTTTAATGTTATAACATTTTATCTTTTTGGTTATGTTCGCTGGTCGAGCGAGCGCTGGCAACGGAGAGAATCAGCTGTACGGAGGAAGAAGCCATGTTTCTACGTCATGCACGTCACGCGGGGATAGAATGACGCTCATTGGTTGATTTCATACTTTTGGATGGAAAAATAGAAACGTTTCTATTCCGTTGCATGCAAAATAATTGTATGGAAAATATAGGATGAAATTGTGTGCAATGACAGTCGGCCATGTCACACGATCCAATCTGACGGTTTGCAGACATTTGGACCAAAAATTGGATCGTGGGACATCGGCTTAAGCTTATTTATTAACACTAACATCGTTTTTACATAAATTGCATGAATTACTTAATCTTATTTTTATTTATATTGTTTTTCCGTAACAAATATAAATAATTAAATGAATAGAACGAAACTTATGCTGCCATAAGGGTATAAAGATTCGAAATGAAACGATTAAAACGTACCACAGATTCATGAACCTTACCATAATCATCCATACTTCCTTCCTTCCTTGCTTACTCAGTGGCAATAGACAATTCCTCAGCAAGCTAAGGAATATTATCTATTTTATGGAACCCGGAGGTTCATTGCCGCGCTTACCTGTGCCCATCATTCAACCCTATTCTGTGCTAACTCCAACCATTCTTCGCAAATCCTACTTCCCTTAAATACATCCTAATATTGTCTTCCCACCTATGTCTAGGTCTTCCAAGCGGTCTTTTCCCTTCGGATCTCCCAGTCAGTACTTTCGAGATATGTCTTTCATCCTCCATGATTTAATTACCCTTACTATTTCCGGTGATGAGTACAGGTTATGAAGCTCATCGTTATGCAGTTTTCTGCAGTCCCCATTTTCATCGTGCATAAACAATTAAAACAATTGATAATGAAAAACTATACATTATAAACTGTAAACTGTACATTTCATGATTAAAGTGTGATGGGGGGGGGGGGGGGGGGCGAACCTCAGATTCGAGTACCATAGCCCCATTCCCCTCCAAAGAAAACATAGTGAGTTTTGTCCAAGTCCTTCAAGGCTATTTTTTCCCCGGTTGCTATGGCAATTTATCTCACAATTGGATGCTGTCTTGTTATTAGGTTCATGAGATATTCACGAAGTTTGGTTTTTATATAGTAGATATTTCTTTCAGGTGTAGAATTTAGGGCTTCTCCTTAATGATACTTGCATTCTTCTGCAGGAAACTGATTGAACTGGAGTTGCTTGAGAGGTTGGCTGGGGAGGTCATAACGTCTCTAATTCACATCCGGATAGAGAATCATGTTCAAGAAACCTGTAAAGGAAGCTTTGACACATCCTACATATCTTCACTAGAATCAGTAAGTATCTTGTGAAGTGTTGACATTAAACTTTAGAATAGCATAATAACTAGGGTTCGGATGTTTATGACATGTCATATTTTTATCCTGACCTTCATTCTCGCCGCAAACACAGATTGAACATGAATTGGACATATGTTATCCTAATCAGACTGTTTTTATTTTTCATATAAAATCATTAACGACCATGGATGGGGGCATGTGGTCAGCATCTGCCAATGTAGATGATGCAGCAGTCGGGTGGTAGGCCTTGTCACTTCAAGGGATGTTAGCGCCACGGAGTTAAGTTTATATAAAGTCATATTTTGGTCATTTTCATGGTCTTGGTCATATTTCGGTCATATTTGTAAATTAACATATGTCAGTTATAAGTTCTGTAAAAGAGCACAGTTGTGCTTGCATTAATTTGTCAACTTAAATGTTTTTCTGAAAAATAGTCACGTATATTTTGGTTTTACTATAACTGAAATGTGAAGAGACAACAATTAATAGCACAATTACCTCTTCCTCCTTGTTGTTAACAACTTCCAATAGACATCTTTTAACACTTTCAAAAAACTCTGGTCGGAACGTTCACAGTGGAGTGTAACAACATTTGAAAATGATGCGAGTTGACTACACACTATTTTCTCCACTTACCAAATTTTTTTGGTAGAACATGTTTCGCATATGTTCATATGCGAAACTTGTTGACAAGTAGTTGAGGATGCATAAGAACATGTGCGAAACATGTTCTACCAAAAAAATTTGGTACGTGGAGAAAATAGTGTGTAGTCAACTCGCATCATTTTCAAATCTTTTAACACATTTGCAGCGGTTAACGGATTAGAAGTTCTTTACAAGTAAAACTGTAAATCACCTGTAAAATTGTTAAAAAGTGATTATCTGATTGAATTGATGTGATGTAATAATTTAGTGTCAATAGATGTTTTAAATTGGAATGTTTATTTTTAGAAAATACATTCTTTTATGAGCTCATATATAGGACTTTTGGGTAATTTTAAGTCATTTTTAAGGCCATATTTGCAGTTATATTTTCAACTTTTTAGGTCATAAACATCCGAACCCTAATAATAACGTGTTAGTGTTTTTCACTTACAGTCTTATACCCTTGTACAAGTACAGTAAAACTTGTTCAAAGCGGCACGTGTATAATCCGGAAATCTGTCCAAAGCGTACAAATATTTCGGTCCCGACGCACGCAATACATTTTTAAATGTCAATATTTTGTATAAAACGGAACGTGCTTAACGCGGAAACGGAATGCAAATTTTAAGATTTAAATACCAATTTATTCTATAATGCGGAAAAGCAGCATTACAATATAATATATTTTGTTATTCACGTCTGTGTGAGCACGGTACTTCTTAGCGCGAATATTGTACAGCCCTGAGAGTTCCGTTAGAGTGGGCCTATACACGGCGGTGGCTTTATGTTTCGGCCAACAATGGAATTTACCCAGTAGTCAAGAAATCTGCTACCTGCTTTGTTTTGTATTTTCCGCCAGGCTTCAGTTTCAGTTGGCTTGTACGGTTTGTATCTTAAGTAACATCGTGTCGAACAAAAAGCACGTATCGCTCACGCTCAATGAAAAAATGAAGGCAATCGAGGCGAGTGAGAGAGACAAACTTTCTGTGCGCGAAATAATTTTGTGTTTCAAATGCGGTAAAAGGCAAACTTACGAAACTTTAAAGAGCAAAGATAAGTTAAGGGAGGAGTGGATGAAGGGGAACGGACAAATGAAGAGAAAAGCAAAGAAGACGGGAAATGAAGAAATTAATGAAATAGTGTGAGAATGGTTTGTAAATGCGCGGGCTAAAAACTTGCCTTTGTCCGGACCCATGTCCCGATATGTGCCGACAAAAGTGAAATAAACCTAGGGATAATGAGGCAAGAAAACAGTTAGCCTACAGTAATTGCATAATTATATTGTGTTAGTGTTATTAATTATTAATACAATAATAGTGTAGTATTTTACTGTACATAAAAATAAAGTGAAGAATATCTGCTGTACAGGAATTAAGGTTTGTAATTAATTACAGTATTTGCATAACGTCGCTTAAGAAACAATACCGCGTAACTGACACTTTTGGTGAAAATGACATTTTTATACTGTTGGCATCACTGAAATAGCGCGCTTATGATGAAATATCGGTCAAGATAAAATGTTGTGTCATGACCTTGTTTATTATCCTGAAAATGTAAACATTGTAGAGCTCAGTCATTTCCGTAACGTCTGTGAGTGATTCCTACTAGCAGCTTCGTTGCGAGTTACCTACTAGCTATCACCACGCCTACGTGGTGGCTAGACTGGGTACCGGGGGTCAGCTTTTACTAAGTCTAGAAAATCTTACACCGCGTGATTGAACTCGTAACCTTTAATTAACCCTTGGTCGGATTCCTGTGAAATTTGTGCAGTAATAATCTACACACATCAGCCCTACTGTTGGTTAAAACAGAGCCTTAAAAAAGCGGGCACACATGTTTTTATTTTATTTTATAAACATCACCCGTTGCACAAAATTCATGGAGGGAGAAGCAAATTTCACTATGCGACAATTTTTTGTATTTTTGTGTCCCGAAAAAACTTCAAGCGAGAAAGTTTTAGTGAAATAATTGAATTTTAATACAAATGAAGTTCCAGCTCTATATCTCGAATGGGTTACGAGTAATTAAGTGGTAATTATTTGCGCTTCAGTTGTCGGACTGATTTGTGACGACCGTGAACTGTTAAGGAAGATGCATATTTGACTATGCGACAATTTGTTTATTTCTGTGACCAGAAAATGATTCAAGCATGTAAGCTTTAGGGAAATATTTGAATTTTATTATACATCAAGTACCACGTTTATATTTTGAATGGTTTACGAGTAATAGAGTGGTAATTACTCCAACGCTAAAGCTATCGGAGCAGTACAGATGTCTTTTTGATCTATAAAATAGGCCTACTAGCAATTACAAAAAATTCCTTAAATATTTTATTCGTGGATTCAATAATAAAGGATATTAACTGGCTACTTGTACCCATACTAAAGGATTGAACCGCTGGGGAAGAGGAATGAATTAAACTTTTTCCTAATCTTGTAAATCTGCACTACTTTTATTTAGATATTTGTTGAATTATTTTTTTTAATTTTTTTATCCTTTGTGCTAGTAACTTTTATGTCTAATTACCTTATCAAATGCCTTATTAGTTTAATACCTTGTTACGCCCATTTCATAGTTTAAGATAATTTATCAACATGAAAACGTATTAGAGTTAAATGGGCGGTGAATTGCCGAGGCTTTAAGAGCATGCTATCGGGTTATAGCACAGTATAAGTACTTTTTAATGAAAAATTCATGGAAAAATCCTTTGAAATATTGTATGTTTTATGTAGAATGCATTGCGAAGCAATTTGTGCGTATGTGTGTCCATTTTTGATGTTGAGACGCCGATTTTAAAGATCCTGCGCCTCTTTTCGTTGTGCTGCTCATGAAAGTTTCCCTGCCCTGCAATTCACAAACCATCCCTTAGTTTATTACGTCTATATTATCTCTGTCGTCACATAATTTGTATACAGATCTACACTTTTGGCCGTGTTTCACCAATCATTACCTACATAACTTACCCCATATAACCCGGAGAAAATTATTATTTATATAAATAATTTATATATATGATTACAATATTAATACAAATTAATACTCTACAATAGTCTACACAATGTAATAATAATATTAGTACTGTACATATTAATATATAAAAATTCCCGTAGTTGTTTTCTACCCTTATTATAAGGTGTAATTGCTATACAAATATAGGATACATTATTTAACAAATGTTCATCAAATTATACTAACATAACCTCTAGAATGAGAAATATTTTCTAGGCAACAAAATATTAGATCAAATCACCCTTTAGTTGTTGTATAGGCCTACCTATATTATATAATTTCTATTCAAATCTAGATACTTTAAGAGATTGTTACAAGATTTTAAAGACAAATGCTGTAGAATCAGAAGAACATTTTAAGTAACTTGAAAAACAGAACAGTTCACATCTTAGCTGTTTTCTACCCATTCGTTGTGATCTCTGTACAAATCTACATTATTCGAACAGTTTTCTACCCTATTACATAATCTATATATATATAAGTCTAAATACTTCGAAAGATTTTTAGCAGATTTTTAAATAGATTCTGCAGAATCAAGAGACAATTCAAGGCACCAATAATAACAGAAAAGGATCATACCTTAGCTCTTCTCTACCCCTATTTTCCAGTCCCTATACAAATTTAAATTCTTTGAAGGATTATACAAAACCAGATCCTATAGAATCAGGAGAAAATTCTATTCAACAATACTATCCTTCCCTTAGCTGTTTTATACCGCTAATATATAATCTCTATAGCCTACCCGTCTACATTCTTTGGTTAGTTTTTTATGAAATCTTACACACAGATCCTTCAGAAACATATGAATTATGACACAACATGAATATCACTTGAGAACGGCTCGACCGATTTGGCTAATTCTTTTTTTGTTGTGTTCGTAATTGTCAGGACAAGGTTTGTATGAAAGAAAATTTTTGTAAAATCCACGGGAAAAGTCGGAATTGTGAAATGAGGCAGGGTTAGAAAGTTCTGCTTTCAATTGTTTACATAATGAAAGTTTTGTTTACGGTGTTCGCATAGGGCTTTGGAAACTATATTATAATACTGGGCTTTAACAAATTCTGATACTATCGATGTAAATGTGAAAATAATTATTGAAGAATAAAATCCACGAAAAAAAAGCAGTCACATAACTTTCTCTACCTTCGACATGGAAAACATCATTTTCTCACTTCACATTTTGATGTAGAATAAGCGGTCGTATTACAGGGACAACTTACAGTAGTGGCAGTCAGTATGCTATATCGGAAGTCGGTAACAAATCCTATCCACTGATACGTCACTCATAAATGTAGGCTTTGTATTAGTTGAGAAATAGGCCTAGGGATGTTTATCAGAGGCTCTAAGCATCTAAAAGAAGTCCTACGCGCGCAGTATCTTTGGGAAGGAAAGTATGAAAGTGATATTGAATTTCTTTTTTACTTCAGCCCCGAAACGGTTGTATGGTAATATGAGAGTGATAAATACAATTTTCTGTCAAGACAATACAATATTATGTAACCGGAATATCTTTTTCTTCTTATTTGCACTCCTCCCAGACATGGTGTGTAGAAGCAATGAAATGCAACATTCGACATCCTCTATGAGCCATAAAAAGCTATATCAAGCGTTTTCTGAGGGAATAGTCTGATTGTCACACATTGTTCTTCCTCATTTCGAATTCTACATACATATTATATAAGGACCTAGAGTTTCAAAATCGAAAGTCCTCCATAAGTTAGTTTCATATTACAAAATACAAAACCCGGGCTACGCCGGGCCTTTTAAGCTAGTATATATGAAGTTTATGTAATTCCTGCCATTTCTGTAAAAACAACGTGAGCGTTAATAAATAATATATTTTAATATTTTTATGTTAAATAAAACATCTAGCAATTGAGTAAAAAATCGCGAGCGAGCACGTGCTAATATAATATAATAATTATATTCCTTAGGCGGATTCCACTGGTCGTCAACAAACGTTCACACACAGGTCTAAACAGTGAATGACTATGCGCACACAATGTCGCGCTTCCCCACCACTACCAACCAGGGCAGGGCAGAACAGAACGCGCGCAAACTGCGTCATCTCCTAGGTCTGCTGACTAGCACCCCATAGACGTTCCGAATCTGTCCGACCTAGCAAAAATAAACAGTTTTTTGCTTCTCCTGTAAAATTTGTGTTTTGTTAGTTACGCGGTATTGTTTCTTAAGCGACGATAAGTTATTACAAATTCACATTTTTGGCACATGTTACAGTAATTTATAACACTTATGTAGCCTAGCATAGTGTATTTTGTGTAATCCGGAAACTTGTCCAATTTGGAAAATTCTTTTGGTCCCATACGATTCCGCTTTGAACAAGTTTTACTGTATTACCTTATATAAATAAAATGTTCATACAGTCTTCCTTGTAGCCTAAATGTTCATACAGCCATTATACTAGCTTAAAAGACCCGGCGTCGCCCAGGTTTTTGTTTTGTAATTTGAAATTAATTTATGAAGGACTTTCGATGTTGAAACTCTAGGGCCTTGTATAATATGTACATAGAACTTGAAATGAGGAAGAGCGACCTATCACGCTCAAACTATTCCCTCAGAAAACACTAGATGTAGTTTTTTATGGCTCATAGAGGATGTTGAATGTTGCATTCCATTGCTTCTACACACCATGCCTGGGAGGGGTTGAAATAAGAAGAAACAAAAATTCCGATTACATAAGATTGTATTGTCTTGATGGAAAATTTTATTTCTCACTCTCATGTTACCAAACAACCGTTTCAGGGCTGAAATAAAAAAGAAATTCAATATTTCTTTCATATTTTCCTCCCCAAAAACCTGGGACATAATGTACTGTGGGCATAGAACTGAAAACGTTCCATCCAATTTTGTCTTCTTTTAGATGCTTTGGGCCTGTGATAAACATCCCTATTTCTTAACTAATACAAAGCCTACAGCTATGAATAACGTATCAGTGGATAGGTTTTTTTACCGACTTCTGATAAAGCATACTCACACACTTAAGTTGGCCCTGCAATACGACTGCTTATTCTACATCAAAATGTGAAGTGAGAAAATGATATTTTCCATGTCGAGGGTAGAGAAAGTTATGTGACTGCTTCACATTGTGTTTCATTTTCGTGGATTTCATTCTTCAAGAATTATTTTCACAAATGTATTACATCGATAGCATCAAAATTTGTTCAAGTCCAGTATTATGTAGTTGCCAAAGCCCTATGTGAACACTGTAAACAATACACTGTTGTCATGAGAAGTGAATTGCATTTGATAAATATTCTGTGTAATATTTTCAGAAATTATATAATTTTTCAAGGGAAGGAGTGGCTTCTTTGAATTTTAATGTTGACTGCAAATTACTTTCTGGGCTGAACTGGGTGTGTGTGCAAAATTTCGTGCAAATTGGTCAAGAAATGTAGATTTGTATAGGAAACGTACGTACATACATACATATAGGGTGGCGCAGGGAAACGGGAAATTTTGAAAGTTATGTTATCAACACTGTAGTGCCGGCAGGTTTTCGGAACCGATGCGTAATCGTTGTAAACGAGTTGCCATTTAGTAATCATGCAGCATTATAATTGTAAATAATGACAGTTCAATATAATACGATTAAGAAGGCGACATTCCATGGCCTGCGAGCTCGTCAGTGCTTAGTGTTTGTGACTTCTTCCTGTGGGGAGATCTCAAAAGTAGTGTACCACTCACGTCCTGGAACTATCCACGAACTGAAACAGAACATTGAAGACTTATTCACTGCCATTCCCAGAGACATGCTAGCTAGAGTGAGCATTCGAGAGTTTCCATAACAGGTTATTACAATGTGAACTTCCTAAATGGAGCACTTCTTTCCGATGTCACCTTTAAGAAGTAAAGTGACAATATGTGACAGTTTGTAATAAAAACATAAATGGCATACTGTAAACATGTGTTTTCGTCAATAGAAATAATTTTGCCTGTGTGTATTTGTGCAAATTACGTTACTTCATAATTTCCCGTTTCCCTGCGCCACCCTGTACATACATATATATTCACATACCCTCATACACACTGTTGATTTTATATATTAGATTATGTTATATAACTTCATTGTGTTAACTTCCAATACAATTTAATATTAGTGTGCATATTTCTGCACTCAATCTTGCTACTGATTGTGTCTTCATCTTTCATAGCAAGCAACAGTCATGGTAAGACTGCTTAAAAAGCATCATTGTGTATTGAAATATTGATGCTTTGTTTCAGTGGCTGAATACTGTGGTGATGGGTTGGTTAACGCAAGTCTATGATGGAAACGCAGCTGTCTCAACAAATCAAGCAGCCATCAAGAAATTCCAACAGAAAATTTCACATTTTCTCTATGAAACCTACACTCGCACTAGAATAGAGCAACTGTTCAACATAATTATTGGTGAATAATACTTTTGTTTTTGGTTAAGTTCTAAAATACCGTATCGGCCTGAATATAAGACGATATTTTTTCCCCTCAAAATGTGCTTATAAAAACTATACTCGTCGTATACGCACAGTCTAACACTTGCATCAACTCTCCATTCAGCTGAGCTGCGGGAATCCCCACGCGATGACGTGCATCCTACCCAAGGTCAAATTCACCGAAATTTACCAAATTTTACCGAACCTTTTTCCCCGAATTCGTGCTTCCATTTGTACTGCTGTGTACTGCTGTGTACTGCACTACTTGGCATCTCTATTCTCTATGTGTAAAGCTTTGTTTGACCACCATCATGGTGGACCATGTGGAAAAGAAAGCATCTTTATTATCTCAACGCGTAAATAAAGGTGAGAAAGAAGTTACAACATGAACTTCAAAATTCTGTTTTATGTGAAGCAAAATGTACTAATAAGCTGTTTTATTTATTTTTCCGTAACTACCCTTAAACAATTCAGGGTCGTCTTATATACAAGGCCGTCTTATATCCGGGCCAATACGGTACATATATAAGGAACGCAAGTACCAAATGATAATAAAACAGTAAAGATAATAGTTTCCAAACTTTTTTAAAAATTATTTTTATAACATTCACCTTAAAGTGTTTTTCAATGTACTTTTCGCCATTATTCAGTCATTTTTTGGAGTAGTATAAAATAAATTAGTGTTGTATGTCTGTGTTAAGCTTAAGAGATACCTGCTTTTCATAACAGGTTCACAGATTATGGTAATTATAATTGATAGTGTTTTTATTTATTTATTTTTATTTTTTGGTTGAAACATTTGTAGGCCGAAAAATTGTTTTACACTCATGATAAAATTTATATATAGGCCTACCGTATTTGTCTGAATTTAAGACAACCTTGCATATAAGACAACCAAATTGTTGAAGGGTGGTTACAAAAAATAAATAAAATAGCTTATTGGTATATTTTGCTTCACATGAAACGGAATTTTGAAGTTTCTATTGCAACTTCTTTCTCGCCTTTAATTACTAATTGAGACAAAGAAGATGCTTTCTTTTTGACGTGGTCCACCATGACTGGTGGTGATATAAAGCTTTTCGCATAGAGATTCCAAATAACAGTGCAGTGCAAGCAGAAGCACGAATTCGGGAAAGTTTGGTGAATTTCCACATGACTTTGATCTTGGGTCGGATGCATATCATCGCTTGAGGATTCCCACTGCTCATTTGGATTCTTGAATGGAGAGTGTTGTTGAAAGTGCCAGGCTGCGTGTATAAGACAAGTATAGTTTTTATAAGCACATTTTGAGGAAAGAAAAAACATTGTCTTATATTTGGGTCAATACATTTATTTCATGACTATGCAATATAATAAATATCCTATATATTGTGTAGACATGCAAGGGAACTCTAGAGTTCTAGAGAGACATGTTATAAGAGAACCTTATTGAAAGTCTAATAATTATAATATGTGCACATTTATACAAGTAAGAATCAGTTTGAAAAATTTTATGTCATAACCGGGATTTGAACACGGATCTTCGGCTTAACGCGCCGATGCTCTACCATTGAGCTACCATGACAACATGCCAGTACGACATCAAATTCCTCAACTGATTCAGATTGAGGAATTTGATGTCGTACTGGCATGATTCAGATTGAGGAATTTGATGTCGTACTGGCATGTTGACATGGTAGCTCAATGGTAGAGCATCGGCGCGTTAAGCCGAAGATCCGTGTTCAAATCCCGGTTATGACATAACATTTTTCAAACTGATTCTTACTTGTATTAATATCCCAGACATGGATTTAATGTCTATTTCCTTTCCCTCCACTTAATTAATGTGCACATTTATTTATTTTATTCTTTAGTTGATTTTATGCAAAGGATTCTTCAGTTTCCTGTCAGCCCATTCTCGGACCTTAACTTTCTTTCTTTGTCTGAAATCACCCTGTCTGTGTTGATTATCTTTGCTCTCTCATGGTGTGCATTAATAGACTGCAATAAATATTCAATAAACGAAGTATATTGTTATTAAGTAATTTATTATTTTATTGAATTCGGGTGCCAAGAAATTTATATCCTTAATGCACCCTCAAAATGTAGGCCAAGGAGATTTTGTTACACTAGAGGTAAGAGGTAATAGTCAACTGGTAGGAAGCTAAAATAGACAAAATGAAAGGCCTAAAATCCAAGGAGAATTGATATTTTTTGCAGAAATAAGCAATATTTTTGCACCACGTGAGCTGTAAATCTGTTTGGTTTTGTTGTGAAATAACCCTGAAATAAACCCAATTTTGTATAAAAATTTAACACTCAACTGTTCAAAAAATTCCAGTTCTTTATAGTTATATGCATTCACGAACCACAGATTATTGTCTCTGTTGGACATTACATGATAATATTATAGGAGAAAAATTCCTCTGACCCTAGGATTTGAACCCAGGACCTTTGGCTATCCGTGCCAATGCTCTACCAATTGAGCTAAACCAGAGTTCACTTCACAGCGCCAGATGGAACCGCTCTCCTATGACTGATTCCCCTTAATGGTCTACCTCACTGACAGACAGGTTACCGTATTGGCCCGAATATAAGGCGATGTTATTTCCCTGAAAATGTGCTTTTAAAAACTATACTCGTCTTATACGCACAGCCTAAGACTCAGCAACTCTCCATTCATGAATGCAGCTGTGCACATGTGTAGCGGGTATCCCCACGCAAATGACGTACGTCTTACCCAAGGTCAAAGTCGCGCGGAAATTCACCAAACTTTACCAAACTTAATTTTTCCCGAATTCGTGCTTCTGCTTGTACTGCACCAGGACCTTCTGAGCCTGACTGCACTGTTACTTGTTTGGCGTCTCTATTCTCTGCGCGTAAAGCTTTTGTTTGACCACCAGTCATGGCAGACCATGTAGAAAAGAAAGCATCTTCATTGTCTCAATGCGTAAGTAAAGGCGAGAGAAGAAGTTACGACATGAACTTCAAAATTCTGTTTTATGTGAAGCAAAGTGTACTAATAAGCTACTTTATTTATTTTTTTGTAATTACCCTTAAAAAATTCAGGGTCGTCTTATTTTCGGGCCAATATGGTATGTCATATGCAGTACTGTGAGGCACACTAATTAGTGATTTTTGTGACCGGGCTTCCACTGTTATTGTACAGTATCATTCAAGATATATATATGCATATGCATTCATGAACCACATATTGAATCACATTGAGAGTTTGGGTTTGTTTTGCAGAATACCCAGATTCTCAGCCAGCGGTGGAAGACTTGAGGATCTGCTTGCAGAAAACAGACTTGAGGGTGTACCTGACACAGAAGTTACAGCGAGCTCTTGAGACTCGACTACTGCACCCTGGTGTGAACACACCAGATGTGTTGACTGCATATGTTGCGGCAATTAGAGCCCTGCGACAGCTGGATCCAACGGGAGTGCTGCTTGAAACCGTCACACAACCTGTAAGGTAAATTACACAACAGTGAAATTTTGTGGGGTCAAATTTTTATTCTGTTTTCAGATTTTGTGTTGATGGTAGAAACAACATATGTGGCATGTAATTAAATAACGGGTCAAGTGCCAAAAAGCTTATTCAGAGATAATCAACAAAACGTCTGACCACTAGCATTGGTGTTCCATATGACTGCCATCTTCTTGCAGTTATAAAAACTGTTTCCCTCCGCTCTGGTGCTTGGATCAGAATCAACAGTATTTCATCAAGAGCTCACATTTTGTATTTTTGGCTCTTGACCCATTATTTAATTACAGTAAAACCTGTCTTAAAGACCGCCCCTCTTTAGCGACCACCTCCTTTAAAGACCAATTTTTCTAGGAATTGACAGTAAAACCCATAAGGCCAATGTTATTTGTACCCCTATTAAACGACCATCCCTCTCCCCGTTCAACCTTCATATTATGACAACCTAACTCACTTTTTCTATACAATAAGTTTGATTTTTGCAGGCAGTATCTTCGTTGGCGAGACGACACTGTGAGATGTGTGGTGAGCAGTTTGACAGAAGAGGGTCCGAGTGAGTTAGCAGATGAGCTGGTGAGGGGAGAAGCGCTGCAGCTGGACGAGGGAGTCCCCTCAGATGAAGACATGAGTAACTGGGAGAACTGGAACCCTGATCCTGTAGATGCAGATCCTTGTAAGTTCCCAGCATTTTACAGTAATGCTTCCAAAGCACAAAAAGTAGAATATATTATCAAATAGTTAACAAATACACTAATAACAGCTCTGCTGTTAAGATGTTGTTTCACTCAATGAATAATTTGAATGTAAGAATGAAATCAAGAAATTGAAAATATACCGTACATACCCAAATATCACCCCTTATAATGCACCCAAATTTTTGGGAAGGAAATTTAAAAAAGAAAGAAAGAAATCAATAGGTCCATATATAAAATTATTTTGCTAGTTTTATTCTTAATTAAGCAGTTATAATTAACAGCGCATATAATAAAAGAATTACCGTATTTGACGGACCATAAGACACACTTTTTTACCTTGAAAACAAAGCCTTGAAAGTTGGGTGCGTCTAATGGTCCTAAAAACACAAAAAAATCAATATATGGTAAATATTGACAGAATACCGTAGTTATAGACAAGGTGTTGTAAACGATAAGATAGTTACGAATTTTGGCACAGACTGTACATCAGTGCACTTGTCACAATTGTGAAATGAGGGTAGTTGGAAGTCAAGTATACAATGCAAAAAGGAAGGAATGTTGAGTTCTTTTATACGAAAAGAGTTGTCTCCGCCAGGTGGTTTAAATGAAGGCAATGACCTCTAAACAGCCTTGTCCCGTTACACTTACCGTAAGGTGAATTGAGGGCTAGAGGGCTTAAAAGTATTTTCAGTCTTACATGAGAAATCAGTTTTGTGGTTAAAATTTATGCACTGCCACCTTTACAAAGGGATTTTGTACAACGCAGGTTAGAAGTTATTTACACTGAATCCATTGTACAAGGTTATAATTTGTTTGTGGAATGAAGTATATTATTCCCTTTAAAATTTGTCGTGTAGAATCACCATCCTAAAATCAAGGTGCGTCTTATAGTTCGTAAAATACGGTAAATGTGGTAGGCTAAAATTTAATTATAAAAATAACGTGCATGGTAACAGCCAGCTGAAATCTCGCCATCTTATACGTCTTTGAAATACCACAAGAAGAAAACTTGATCAAGAGGTTCATAAAAACTACACCAGAGGGCACATCACTTTTCTCTAAGCAAGGATTTGACAGTGGACTAGCAGATACTGAAGTCGTAACATATATTTTATGATTTGTAACACACTTAAACTTCACTGTTTATAGTTTGTACCTTAGAACTACATAGTTTCAATCACCATTGAGATCATCGTCATCTACCTCTGAAATTTGATTGGCAGGGCTGCTCCCCTTGACAACCAATCCCGGCTCCTGGATTCCATCTAGTGGTGGTGAATGTATCTTCTGATTAGACTGTCTTCTGCTAGTATTTCAAAATTCAGTAGGCCTAATTTGTGTTTGTTTCCTTGAATAAAGGATTTTTTCCCTACTGTTAATTCTTGAGGTCTTTCTACTGGTTTTAATAATTTTACATTGTTCTTTATTAACCCATTAGCGCACTTCCCCGTCTGCGGGACGGGCGATAAATCCAAGTTGAAACGCACTTTGCCGGCTGCCAGACGGGTTGAGCAACCGACACTTTTTCTTGTAGTTCTAGCTTTCTCTGAGTAGATGGCATAACATTCCATATACCATTTTAAAGCTGAATAAATTCTCTATGCAATGGTATGCAATATGATATGCTTCATATCGATCTTCAAGGTATAAATCGATCGTGAATATGTGGTCGATATGCACTTTGGCGGCTGCCAGACGGGCTGAGC